>VZQC01000890.1:346833-476833 GCA_009823505.1 Rhizomys pruinosus | reverse complement strand
AACAAAGTGGCACAGCCAGGATTTGAACCCAGGACATCGAGGGCTAATACATATAGCTTCTCTTAATAATAGGAAGTATTTCCTCTTTAAGCTTGACCCTCTATGTGGAGAAAAATATCAAAGGAAAAACAGACTTGATGAAAGGGGACACGTTTAGTCTCCATTGAAATATCCAGGTGGCTGGAGAGATGGCTCAGTGGTTAAGAACACTGACTGTTCTTGCAGAGGACCGGGGCTTGAATCCCAACACCCACCTGATGGCTAACAACCATCTATAACTCCAGTTCTAGGGGATCTGATGCCCTCTTCTGAACCCTGTGGGCATTGTACAACATGGGTGTACTACATGCAGGCAAAACACTAGCATACATAAAATAAAATAAATTAAATTTAAAAAAGAGAATCATCCAAAGAACACTTAAAGCACGCCAGGCATATTGTGCGCTGTGGCCTGCGTGGGGTGAGCCAGGCGTAATGTTCCTGGGGAGAAAGAGACAGACATTCCCGTCTGTGTGGCTTGGAGGATGAGCAGAGAACTGAGAGAGCCACCAACTTACCTGTTGTCTTCTCTGTGAACACGACCTTGGACTCAGCTGTGAAGTTCTGGCCGGTGAGGATCATCTGCTGGCCCCCGTAGACCAGGCAGCTGTCCACGTCCTGTCTCTCTACCATGGGCAGCTCATGGGCAGAGCGCTGGGCTGCGGGGCATCAAGAGGGAAAGAAAATGCTGTGAGTGGGAGAATCCTCCAGAGACCAGCACAGCAGGTGCCACCTGCTGTCTTTGCAGATCCGGAGCTGTGGGAGCTGACAACCCGGGGACTCTGCAGATATCCCATCCCTGTAAAAGCCTTCGTATGACTTTGGCCAATTTTCTCTATCAATTGCTCTGTTTACATGAACCCCGGCAGGTGGCTACTCTCCCCAAAGGGAGGGGCAGAGAGGAGGGGGGACGCTGTCTTCATTTTTTATTTTATTATTTTTTATGTGTATGAGTGTACTTTCCACATGTAGGTTGGTGCACCCGTGTCGTGCAATGCCACGGAGGTCAGAAGAGGGCGTCAGATTCCCCTGGAACTGGAGTTAAAGGTGGTTCTTAGCCGCCATGTGGGTGCTGGGGATCAAACCCAGGTCCTCTGCAAGAGCAGCCGGCGCTCTTAACCGCTGAGCCATCTCTCCAGCCCCAGTCTTCATCTTTTCAAAGTCCCCTCTGCTCTGGTCGCTCGCTCCCTCCTCCTACTCTTCACAGAGCCCCAACCAGACTGGAAGGAGCCCAGCACATCCCACTGGAAGTCATGGCTGATTCTTACCATGGGCTGTTTGCTCCAGGATCCGCCCCATAGCTTCAGTTTCTACAAGTCCCCCTGCATCACCACACTCCTGCCACACGTCTACTGCAACTTATCTAGAATATTCTGTCTGTCTCTGTTTCTCTCAGATAGATAGACAATAGATTGTGTGCATGTGTCTGTGTGTACATGCATGTGTGTGTGTGTGTGTGTGTGTGTGTGTGTGTGTGTGTACACTGCAGTGTTCAGGACAGAAACCAGGTCCTCAAGCCCCTTAAGTGAACACTGTGTCTGTCCCAGCCCTGCTGTCACTTTAGGCAGGCCCCCTCCTTTGAACATCTGCTCACCTGGGCTCTTGCCCCCTCCCTACGAGGCTCCTTCCTCATCACCTGAGGTCCTGCTTAGCCTGGCTTCCTCAGGGAGGTTCCCTGGGGCCCCACTTCCACAAGTCTCCTTGTTCCCCATATTTTCTTCCACCCCCCTCTTCTATAGGGAAAGGTGCCTAGTGCCAGCTTCCCTCAGGGGACTCGACCCCATCTTCTTCCTCAAACGTGTTAGCCCCAGGAGAGATGGACTGGGAAGGGGATGCTATAAGTAGCTGGGTGTAGATGAGGACAGGAAGGGGTCTCTGTGTTTCTGTTCATCTCTAGCCACAATGCAAGAAAACGAGTAGAACAGGGCAGGCCTGTGCTGAGCTCTGCACTGTGCGGACCTTCAAGCATGTCCAGAACCTTTCACCTTCAGTCAGGACAGGGCCCCACCTGGCAGAGCTGGTGTATGGCTAGGCTGAGAGGGGAACAGTCCAAAGCAAACCCTGCCCCCTAGGGAAGTGGGATGCCGTGTGGTGGGGGAGGAAGGGCGGAGCATGAGTGGAAACAGGTGTGGTCACCAGCCAGGTGAGAAGGTGTCCCAGCTGCAGCAGGGCCCTGCCCTCCCAGGTCGGGCCCGTCCTCCCTCCGCATCCCTGCCTTCCCAGCCTTCCCAGCCTTCCTTCTGGTGAGTCAGCCTGAGCTCCTGGCTCTCCTCCCAGAGCTGGGAGCTGGGCAGAAGGCCAGTCCTCTCCATGCCAGAGCCCCTGGACCTCTCCATCCGGGAGCCGAGCAGCAACTGCTGAGGCCCAAGCCCCAAACTTAACCCTTTCCTTCTGGGCTCGAAGCTGGAGCATCTCTTTCCCCGAGTCCTCAGGACTAAGGGCCACGCTGAGCAGCAGGCACACCCAGAGACTTTGCATGCTTCCACCCACCTCCTAGTGACCGGCCCAGCCCTGTGATTCCCGCGCCTGCCTGCAGGCTCCAGGATGCGTTGAGAGGCCAGGGGTGCAACTGCTAATTCCTCCCACATGGCCGCATTATTAATCCTGTCTTTCAGAGTGAGCCCCCTCCGTGACTTCCTAATTGAGCTGCTGCTAATGCAGATTTATTAGCAGTGAACACTGTACCTCTGGCCGGCTTTTCAGATCTGCCTTTGATGGAACTGGGGGGCCACTGGGGACTGGTGAGGAGGTGGCAGAGTCACCCCTCCCATTTTACAGGTGGAAAACCTGACTCATTGCTACTGGGGGAGCTGCCCAAGGACTCCCAGCCAACCAGGCCCTTCGAGCTCTCCAAGGGGTGGGAGGCTGCAGTGAATCACCCAGCACTGCATAAACACATGGGTCTGCAGCCTCCTTCTTCTCCCTGCACAGTTCCAGGTCTCTTGCAGCCGGTAGAGGCCGGCAGAGGCCACCTGGGCCACCTCCTTACCTGAAGAGGAAAGTAGCTTTCACCAAAATATAAACACAACAAGTCCAGCTGGCTTCTCTCTGGTTTGAGTCACGCCTTAAGCTGTGGCCAAAGCATCTGAATGGGACCTCGTGGGAAATCTGGGTGTCTGGACTTCCCCACATCCTCTGCACCCACATGTGCAGGCTGACAGCGACACTACACAGTGCCCCACTGAACTGTTCTCACAGGTACTCAGCCGCAGAGCCACCCACCTCAGGGCAGGACCCTTCCTTATGGACAGCCAATGCTGTGCCCTGTATTTGGTAATACACCATGCCCCTGGTCTCTGCCCACTGAGTGCCAATAGTGTTCCCACCCCCGGCTGTGATAACCAAAACTGTCTTCAGACATGGCTGGGAAAAGAGGGATGTGAAGTCACCCCTGACTCAATGACAGTTCTAGAGATTATGAATTAAAAGATCTGAGCTGGGCATAGTGGCACAGGCCTTTAGTTCCAGCATTCAGGAGGCAGAGGCAGGAAGATCTCTGTGAAATCAAGGCCAGGCAGGCAGATCTTTGTGAGTTCAAGGCCAGCCTGGACTACAAAGTGAGTTCCAGGACAGCTGGGGCTACAGAGAGAACATGTCTCAAAAATACCAAAAAAAAAAAAAAAAAAAAAGTCAAACCAAGGTTACAGTGTGCCCATTCCTTCAGCCAGAAAAAGGAACAACGTACCAACACCTTGACAATGTGACACTAAGTAAAAGGAACCAGGCATAAAAGGACAAATTTAGGATGACTAAAAACATCCAGCCTATGCCCAGCAACTCTCAAGAGGCCGTAGTTCAGGCTGCTGTTCACTACTTGGTGTGGAAACTTCCTTTATAGCGGTGGGCAGTTTTTCTTCAGTCCAGGCTCAGCCTGCAGCACAACATTCAGTGCTGGAGCTCAGCTTGGGCTCGGCATGCAGTTTCTTGAGACACACCAGTGTGATACACACGGACAGCATCTGGTGCTTTTTCCAGAGTCCCAAGCCTTAAGGTGGGTTTTATGCCCCTGAC
The DNA here is from genome assembly GCA_009823505.1 of Rhizomys pruinosus. Classification (NCBI taxonomy): domain Eukaryota; kingdom Metazoa; phylum Chordata; class Mammalia; order Rodentia; family Spalacidae; genus Rhizomys; species Rhizomys pruinosus. Next base: position 472,783 of record VZQC01000890.1, on the reverse strand, counting down.
TGTTAGTGCTCCTCAAAGAGGTGACTTGTAGGACTCTTCAGTGGCACCGGGTTGGGGCAGGTGCTTAATAAAAGCCCAGAAGCCAGGCCACCCCCAGAGACCCTGTGAACCACAGCTCTGGGGCATTCTTCAGATGACTGCACTTTAATGGGGGGAGGGGCGGCGACACTGGCCACTGGGACAGGACACTATTCCTGGGCAGACCCCAGTCCAGTTCTCTGAGGCTGCAAGGCAAAGCAGTCCTTTTTTTGAAAGAGGAACTGATGAGAGGAGAAAGCAGCCAGCACCACCCTCCTGGGATGAGGCTTGATCTGATGCAACTTCCACCAGCTACTGCTGCTAACTGGAGTGGCATGCAGGACCTAAGAGGGTTCTCAGAAAGCACCCGTGCCTCCTGGGCTTCCCCAACTGCTCCCATCAGCCCCTGCAGCTCCCAATCAGCTGTTCAACAAGCACTGGGAGATGCCAGGCCATCCAAATCCCACTTGGGTTTAAAGCCATCCTTGCGGGCCTGGCTCTAGCCTGGAGACAATCCGGACCCTGGGTCCTGCTTAAGCTTCTAGGTGGCTCCAGGCCTCAATGCTGCTCCCTCCCAGCCTCTAGCACCTCATAAAGTGTCTTGGGGTCTCATATTTTTATGAGCTCTGAATCCACAGGGCACTGTTAGTTTACTTCCCCTGGAACCAAGCAGAGAGCCCAGAAGAGCTCTCTAGGGGAAACTCACAGGTCCATCTGTCCCACCGCAGAAGTAGGCAGCCAAGAACCGGGCTGTGCCTGGGGGCCTCTGGAGGGAGGTAGGAGGGGCTGGCTGGGGAAGGAGACTCTGCAGAGCCAGGGTTCCATCCACGTGGACAGTTATTACCAATGAAGGAACCTAAGAATCTGGCATGCTAGAAATCCTGTTTTCTTTTTTTTTTTTTTTTGTCTTTTTGAGACAGGGTCTCCCTGTAGCCCCAGCTGTCCTGGAACTCACTCTATAGACCATGCTGGCCTTGAACTCACAGAGATCCGCCTGCTTGTGCCTCCCGAGTGCTAGGATTAAAGAAAGGCGTGTGCCTTTTTGTGTGTATGAGCGTATAGCCTGCATGTACGTAAGTGCACTTGTGTTGTACAATGCCTTCGGAGGTCAGAAGAGGGTGTTGGATGTCCTGGAACTAGAGTTACAGATGGTTGTTAGCCACCATGTGGTGCTGGGAATTGAATTCTAGTCCTCTGCAAGAGCAGCCAGTGCTCTTAACCGCTGAGCTGTCTCTCCAGCCCCAAATCCTGTTTTCTTTAGATTGATGCACATTGCACTAAGTGAGGAGGGGACCTTGGTCAACGAAAGATGCTGCATCGTGACTGTAGAATTCCAAGCCCAGCTCGATGGCACCCTATAGCACTGGGGCCTTGGCAAGTCACTTCATTTCTCCGGGCCTTTCTTTTCTTATCTATAAAGTGGGAATAACTGGCTTCACTGAGTTGGCTGAAGCAAGGGAGTGTGAAGCTCTAGTTTGATGGATGTTAGCTGTGCTTAACTTTATTGCTAAATGTCAGACCACCAAGCAGGAATGAAATGTATTGCAGAGTTGATGACTTTGAGTCTCACAGGTAAGGAATTGGTACCCAGACAGAAGATTCCTGTAGCCCAAACTTCTGGGGAGAAGGGACCCTGTGGGATACTACCCCCCAGCACAGGCCAGAGGTGCCTTCTCCCTTCCCAGTGGTGGTCGACCGACCCAACCACTGGCCACCCCTGACTATAGTGACCCCAGGGGCAGATCCTGTCTGTCAGCCTGGCCAGGAAGGAGCTATTGACTCATGCCCCAGCCTCACCCCAGGCACTCAGGGACCTTGGAGGCCCCAGGCTCTCCCTGTGGAAGGTAGGGGCATTCACCCTGCAGGGAGGCTCCCACTCCTGTCCATTCACCAAGTGTGGTCCACACAGTTATTTTCCTCTCCTGAGCTGGCGCTCAGCTTGGGCTCGGCATGCAATTTCTTGAGACACACCAGTGTGATACACACAGACAGCATCTGGTGCTTTTTCCAGAGTCCCAAGCCTTAAGGTGGGTTCAGGGACACTTCCTCCACCAGGAACCACCTAAAGGAGTAGGGACTAGGTATGGGGGTAGGGGTGGGGGTGGGTAAGGAGAAGATTGCCAACCAAGTGAAGAAGAGGAAGGAGGTCCCTGCTTCTCTCTCTCTAACTGCCCTACATCAGACACATGGGGACTTTCCCTAAAAAAATCTCCATGCCAAGTCCATACCCTAAGTAGAAATGGTCTCTAGGGTAGAACTTGGGTGTCTGTGTGTTTGTGTACAGCCATGCAAATGTGCATGCATGTGTGTATGTGTACTAAGTATATGTGTGGATCTACACACATGTGTGTACATATGTGTATATACATGTTTGGTTTTGTTTAGTTGTTTTTTTCTTGAGACACGGTCTCACTATGTACCCTTGGCTGGCCAGGAACTTATTATATAGACCAGGCTGACCTTGAACTCACAGAGATCCACCTGCCTCTGCCTCCCCAGTGCTAAGGGTATGCACTACCACACCTGACTTATGTATATGTACATATATATGTTATTTATGTGTGTGCAGGTGTATGTATATATGTATGTATGTGTTATGTATGGTAAGTGTTAAGGTGTGTTTGCACATGTGTGTATATGTATATATGTGTATGAATAGTGCAAATGTATGGTATTTTAGTGTGTATATGTATGTGTGTACATGTATATCCATATGTGTTCTTTATGTGTTTGTATGTACATGTGTTTACAATTCACACATGCTTCTATGGTTCAATCAAGCTTTAGAAACTGCCTGGGTGGAAGAGTCAATAACCAAGGCAAGGGAAGCAGGAGAAAGCCCCAGCCTCTTGGGGGCTATGAAGGTGGAGTTGCTCTGGGACCACCAAAGAGGAACCTAGGAAACAGGCCTGGACACTGAATGGCAAGGCAAAGCAAGGGAGAGCTGCCCTAGCAGGTGCCCTGGGAGGCCACCCAGGCAGGAAGTGGAGCAGGAAGTGGAGACCCACAGAAGGAGCAGTGGGCAAGCAGTCCCCAGACCTCACCACCCCCCCAGACCTCACCACCCCCCCAGGTCTCACCACCCCTGATGACTTGGAAGCAGATCTTTGCAGGATTGAGCACCTATAGTAAAGATGGAGGTAGGATAGTCCTAGGGTGGGGTGGGGTCTATGTCCATGCCATTACCAGTGACAGAGCACAGCAGGACACACCTAGAGAGGCAGAGGACAGGACCCCATGAAGATGGGCAGAAACCTGACTGATGTGCACGGGGGTCCAAGACCAGGAGCTGATGCGCAGAGGGGCGTGCCCAAGCAGGGGGACCGGAGTGGGAGAGACACACATGGGGCATGGCCCTCACTCTCCAGGAGGAGTCACTCCACTGGCTCCCGGTGCCAGGTTCTGCCCAGACCCAGGAGAGCACAATGTCTGCAGTTTAAGCCACGGGACAGCAACTGCTCAGACAGCCAGGAAAGGGGGAAGCCAAGGTAGAGCTGCACTGAGACCACCAAAGAGGAGCCTGTGAAAAGCCCTGGACACTGAGCAGCAAGGCAAAGCAAGGAGAGCTGCCCTAGCAGGTGCCGGAGCGGGGGGGGGGCTGCCCAGCTGCACCCCACGTGTGGGCTTGTCATTGGGGACAGAGGTGTTCCCCTGGAACCTCTGCCATATGCCCAGAGAAGTAGGAGGCCGGTGTCTGCTTGTAGTGGAAGGTGGGGGTGGCAGAGCTGGGAGACCAGAGAATGTTCAACATGGCCTCTGACACCAAGGAGGGGCCGAGAGATCCTGGAAGCTGCCGTCGGCAGCACTGGACACCGGGAAACGGACAGGAAGCACAGGTGTCAGGCTGTGCAGCAGCGAGCCCAGGCCTCTACAGGCTGGAAACTGGTAGAAAGAACCTTCTAGGCGATCAGACTACGGTTCAGGCAGTGGTCTCTGTTGTACTAATTTTTTTTCTACTGGAACTGGGAAGGTGCCCTTGATCTGCAAGTTGGGACGTAGGAGGCCCTGCTCCAAAGTCAATACGTTAGCTTTGCAAACAGGGCCACCCTGCTCTGTGTTTTCTCACCGCCTCATCCTCCCTAACAGGTGTAGAGTCAATTAGACAATAAATATTTATTCCTCACCTCCTTTGTCCATACGTGTGAATCACTAATTTGCTAACACTTGTTTATTATCTACCTACAGACTGTAAACCAGGCCAATTAGTCAATAAATGTTTATGGAACTTGCAGCTACCCGGTACAGAGGTAATAAAAACCTACAGAGGGTTTTTAGAAGGGTGGGTGAGTGAGAGCTGGGGGTGGTTCTGCCAGGAAAAGTGTGTTACAGAAATCAAAAGAGGGTGCTTCACAGAACTAGAAACTTGGAGACTCCAGCTTGCCTAATTACTGAGTGAAAATGGGTGAGTCGCTTTACCAAGAAAGGCTAGGTTTCTTATCTGTCAGAAGGAAGGTGGGAAACTAGCAGATTCTCAGGGTTCAAAGGACTTTCAAATGCCCTAGGGTCCCTGCTGGGGGGCCTGGGGTTCAGTAATGTCCCAAAAAGCCTCAAACTCCTGTCAGTAATGTGAGCTTAAGGACCCAGAGAGAGGGAGGTGCCCTCTGCTTCAGATCCCTGCCCTCACCTGTCAGCCCGCCATTGTCCTGTCCTGAAGGCGAGCCCTGTCCACTCACTATCACACACACTCCCCAAATCAGAATGGAGAGTCTGTGTTTTCTTCCAGAAGCATCCAGAGACTTTCAAAACTAAACAGGGTGTGGCAGCCACGGAGACTGTGCTCAGAGCACAGGGGTGGGGTGGAGCGCTGGCATCTGTGTCCCTCTGCCTTGCCCTTTACTGGCTTCCAGGGAGGAGACCATGCTCTGTGCCCTGCATCTTCCAAGGCTCTGGCCATGGCAGCCCACCCTCCTCTGCCATGCTGTGTGTATCTCACAATCCCGCCCTCTCTCTGATCATTCGTGGCTCTTACCTTCCTCCATAAACAGAAACAACATTCAGGTCCTGTCTGACCTACTGAGGTTCTTGAATTTGTTGCCATTTTTGATGGAACTTGATCAAGCCCTGTGTGCAAGTGGGGACTATCCCAGTGAGACACACTCCCAGCCCAGTTGCCATTTTTAAATCAGGAGATTTGTTGTTGTTTATGGTTTAAATCACCACACAGGACCCAGGATCCATGATCCTGTGTGAGAACACAGGCTGGGGTTGGTTAACAGCCGCTGACTCCACTGCTCCCTACTGTCTGCCTCTAAAACCTCCTCTTTTCTTTATGTCACCTACCTGGCCTCTGTAGAAAACTGATTTATAACAGCAAAATCAGTTTTTACTGTCCAGGAAAACAGGGGGAGAGTTCTAAAATATAATTTGGTATAAATATGATTTTTAAGTAGTTTATTTAGTTTATTTATTTTTATTTATTTATTTATATATATATTTTTAATTTTATTTATTTCCATATGTGTATGAATGTATTGTCTGCATGCAAGTCTGTGCACCCGTGACGTGCAATGCCGCGGAGGTCAGAGGAGGGCGTCGGACTTCCCTGGAACTGGAGTTCTCCTGGAATTGGAGTTTCAGACGGCTCTCGGCCGCCATGTGGGTGCTGGGGATCGAACCCGGGTCCTCTGCAAGAGCGGTCGGCGCTCTTAACCGCTAGGCCATCGCTCCAGCCCTATTTATTTATATTTTTGAGACGGGGTCTCTCTTTAGTCCCAGCTGGCCTGGAGCTCACTATGTAGACCAGGATGGCCTTGAACTCACAGAGATCCGCCTACTTCCATCTCCCAAGAGCTGGGATTAAAGGAGTGCGCCGCCACACCCAGTTAGTAATTTTATTTTATGTGTATACTGTATTGCCTGCATGTATGTAAGTGCGTTCATATCATGCAATGCCTATGGAGTTCAGAAAAGGGCACTGGATCCCCTGGAACTGGAGTTAGGGATGGTTATCAGCTGCCATGTAAGTGCTGGGAATCAAACCCAAGTCCTCTGCAAGAGCAGCCAGTGCTCTTAACCACTGAGCCACCTCTCCAGCCCCAGTGAATATGATTATAACTACATAAAATTACCTTAGAAAACAGGGGAAAGAGGTTGAATAAACAGTTTTTGACTATGAAACAACATTTACTTTCCTCTTCCTTGTGCTTTTTTAAAAAAGTTACTAAGCTTTTAAAACTGTAGCAGATGTCTGGCCTAGCTAGGCAGAGGCCTGTGATTGTAGCTACTCAGGAGGCGGAGGCAAGAGAGTTCAAGGCCAGCCTGGGATTTTAGTGAATTTAAGACCAGCCTGGACAACTTAGCAAGACTTCTTTGACTAAAAAGTTTAGTACATGCCTAGAATGTGTGAGGCTCTGAGTTCAATCCCCGGGACTGCATGCATGTGCACATGTACACACATACACACATACATGTACATCCATGTGCAAAACAGGTAAGCATTGTCTTATCAAAAACTTGTCCTGCAAACACGCAACAGCTCCTGGCTTAAAGCCTGGGGAACTCCTGTTCTTGGCAGATTTCCCATAGTGGCTCTTGGGAACTTCGTCCTGGTGGGTCTGAGACTTTTCTGCAACCTTACAGCCTTCTTGGGGCCGGGGTGGGCTTGATCCTCATTACACTGTGAGCTTCTTGGGCACAGATATCTTGCTTAGTCTGTGGGTGCCCAGCAGTTGGCATGACCCCTGACCCCAACCCCAGACAGACTCTAGTCAGCAGGCAGGGAGAGGTGGAGGGCTGGGGTAGCACACTTCTGTCTCCAAGGCTCTCATTCTGATCCCAGCCCTTCCCCTTACTAAATATTCAACCTGCCCATCCGTGACCTGGGTATAAGAGCCCAGCCAGGGGTGCTGTGCTCATTGCCTGCACATGGGTGCTTCCTAGAACATCAGCAGAGCCAAAGTTCAAGGCCACGTGTGATTCTTACTGAACAGAGGGAGGACAGAAAGAAGAGATGTGTGTTCCATGCACTCGTTGCAAATGCATCTATCCTTTCAAAGGCCAGAGCAATATTTATACTTTTTCAAATCTTCTAAACAAAGCTGGAGGTCGCCCACTAGCCACACTGCTTTTAAATTTCCTGTGAGGCCGAATAACTCTCCACAAGTAAACAGAAGCCGAGATAAAACTTTCTCGGTGTAGTCTGTGTCCCGCTGGTCGCCACAGACCAGCTCTGTCTTTTTGGCCCTGGTGGTTCTTGCACGACACCTGTCTGGAGTGGACACTCTCGGGTGGCTCACCTCCCCAGAAACACCCACCCTGGGGCCTGACTTACAGCACTCGATGGGGTTGGACGCTGTCTGCAGAGAGACGATACGGCCGCCGGGCTCCGGGACGTGGACACGGAACACTAGCCGCACCCGGGTGTTCTTCCTGCCGATGTCTGTCTCCCCTTTTCGAAGCTCAATGTCGGCGTTTCGGAGTTTCAGGATGCCTGCGCAGTCAATGCTGTGCAGAGGAGAGACCCCTTTATAAAAACCGTCTCACCAAGCAGGAAAGACCAGGCAAACGTGTCCTCCAGCCAGCCATGGGAAAACTGCAGTATTCTCCTGAGTACTACAACCAGGATGGTATACACAGACGTCAACTTAAAAAAGAGATCCTCACCCGGTAATTAGATACTCTTCCCCAGTGGACACTTCTCTAAACTTCTCTAGGGAAAATTTCATGCCAGCTCTGCTATTCTCAATAGCACCAGAAAAACTCACATAAGGCAGCTGGCAGAAACGGACCACAGCTGTGCCTCGAACAAGAACAGAGTGTGGAGACCTAACCTCTTGAATGTGACAAATGTGCTGTGGCCGCCCTTGCTTTGGGGGAAATACATAGCGAGGTACATAAAAGCGAAGGGCACAACCAGTTCTCAAAGGACTCTGGGGAAAAAACGGAGGAAGACTGAGAAGTGAGTTGTGTTAGCAACAGAGACGCCCACAACAGCACCCCAGCGGCTTGTACTCTTCCCACAGTCTACCTGTAAGCGCGAGTTTATTTTTCTCATGAAAAAGGTTCTTTTCCACTGTGTTTCTCTTATTACCAGAATTTAGCAACAGGCAGATAAGCTTTTTTGTAAAGCGTATGAATGTACTGTCTGCATGTAGGTTGGTACACCCATGTTGTGTAATGCCAAGGAGGTCAGAAGAGGGAGTCGGATTCCCCTGGAACTGGAGTTAAAGAGGGTTCTTAGCTGCCATGTGGGTGCTGGGAATCGAACCCAGGTCCTCTGCAAGAGCACTTGGCCCTCTTAACCGCTGACCCATCTCTCCAGCCCCAAAGCAGGCAGATGAGCATTGTAAGTGACCTGGGTCACTGACTTTCTCTAGGTCCCATCAATCTTTTTCCCCTCACTTTGATTCTTGAGACAAGGTCTCTGAGCCCAGGCTGGCAGAGAACTCAAGGATATAAGTGAGGATATTCCATACCCATGCCCAGAGTGCTGGAATTACAGGTGTGTACCACCACACCCCACAGTACTGTTCATATAGATAACAGAGGGGTGGCTCTGAAATTGGGCCGTGCCACTGACCACGGTTTGCTCTAGAATTCTCTCCCAGATCTGTCTCTGAGGCTCTTCCCACCCCCCCTAGCGCCTGGGCCCTGCCCAGACTTACGTGGCCCGCATGTTGTTCTTTGGTTCCAGTGGGATCTCCAGGACCTTGGTGTTACCCACAATCTTCTCGTAGCTGGTCGTGGTGACGGTTTTGCCTGTGATCCTGTGCACCTGGTAGAAGGCATGCGGCTTAAGGATCCTCTCGTCGGCCGTCCCAATGAAGATCTGAAGCCCCAGGGGCTTGTTCTCCATGTAGCCGTGCAGCTGGGGAGAAAAGAGGGTCTTTACCACCAGGGAACCCCAGAGATGCCATTGGGCAGTGAGGGTTGGGGCGCGATGGCCTGGATGATGGGTACAGAACCAGAAGCAACCTTGCCGCCCAGCTCAGGTAAGTTAGAACAGATTGTTAAGCAGCCACAAGAACGAATGCAGTGGACAGAACTGCATTCCTGGAGAAACTGCCAGAAACTGCACTTAACAAGCGGCAGAGGGTTGGCAAAGTGTTGCAGATAAGTGAGGTTCGAAAAGAACCTAGAGACATGCCAACCCCTTGCAGGACTTAGAGGGAGATAAAGGTGGCTAGGGTGGAGGAGCTCTTGAGGTCCATCCCTCTCTGAGGCCCACCCCTCTCTGAGTATCCACAGACAGTTAATGGCAGCTGGGAAATCGAGAGACATTTTCTTCAATGCTATAGCCACAAATAAGTTGCTCATGTTATTGTAAACAAACTCTTACCCAGGACCGCATAAGTAATCCTACTGAAAGCCAACAGGTCATCGGAGTTCAATAAATAAATTAATAAGCATGGACATAGAAGGGGACTTGAGGGAGAAGAGGAAGTAGATCTGAAGGAGAGGAACAGGTGAACAGGATAAAAATACATTACACATGTGAAAATACCATAAGGAAGCCCATGACCGTGCATACAATCAGCATATGCTGGTAAAAAAAAAAAATAATAAATACTTTAGAGAACAAATCAGTGCGAGAATAAACATGAGGAAAAGAAAAACTGGTGGTATCAACAGAAGGGAGGGAGGAACCTGGAGATGGAACACACAGCTCTTGTTAATCAAGATGTACCTGGGAAGATTGGGAGAAAGCACTGTCACTTTTTATATGACAGCATGCTAATTTAGCACAGATTGATTTTATACTTTAAAAATATATCCGGGCTAGAGAGATGGCTCAGCAGTTAAGAGCGCCGACTGCTCTTGCAGAGGACCTGGGTTCCATTCCCAGCACCCACATGGCGGCTAAGAACCGTCTTTAACTTCTGTTCCAAGGGAATCCGACACCCTCTTCCGACCTCCAGGGCATTGCACGAAACCGGCACACCAACCTACATGCAGACAGTACATTCATACATATAAATGTATATATATTATATGCATATATATACATTCATACACACATGCACGCGCACACATATATATATATATATATATATATATCAGGACAACAGGGCAGTCAGTTAAGTCAAAATTAATTAAAATCTGGGAGAAAATACATGCCACACTTGGCAGGCAAAAGATCAGCACGTCATAAAGAAGGAATGTGTGGAGGAAGCCTTTGAGGAAGGGCGGGCATGAGAGCCCCATCTCGCATGGCCATCCCTATCTCCTTTTCAAATCCAATCAAACACATCACATATTTGGGGATTCCTTTTCCCTACAAATAAGCTCGTGGATATCTATGTCCTAGGCCACAAATATCCTTGATGCCTCAAAAGATGCTTGGCATAAAGTAGGCATTCAAGCCCGCATCTGCTGAAAGAGTTATTAAGAGCAACAGGGAAAAATGGCTGTGTAGCCAAGGCAATTAGGACAGATGATGGGCTCAGACTGACGTGTAAATAGAAAACACAAATTAAACAACCAGGAGCTGCCATTTCCCCTGTTAGATGGACACAGGTGTGGAGAGCTGATAAAGATCAAGTGTTCTGGAGGCTGCAGGAATGGGTGGTCTCCTGCAGCTGATAGAAATATAAACTGTTGTAACTACTCTAAAGAGCTTTAGAGTAGCCACCAATAAACATATGCACATTTGAAAACAGACACCCTACAACCTGTCATGGCTCCCATCAGTGCATGGCTTGAAGAAGCACCATACATGCAGGAGACACTCACAGTAACATCTGCACAAGCAGAATCATGAACAGTTCTGTGGATACGCTGGACTAAAAAGATGAGCCCAGACAGTGAAAGTCTAAGCAACAGTCCCCAAACTACCTATTCTATGCATTGACCCTGAAAGGTCCAATACGCACTGTTGAGGGGAAGAAAGGCCAGTGAGATGGTTCTGTGTTTGCACTGAGCCTGAAAGGTGTAATATAGCGGGGGGGGGGTCGAGGATTGGAGGGATGGGGGGGAGAATGGAGGGGGGGAGGGAGGGGGGGGCACGTGGGGCAGCAACGCCGAAGCGGGGATCGGAATTAGTCAACTAGCGGTAGCAGTGTTGCCATATAGTTTCTGTGATCGGAGTTCAATCCTCTTGCGCCGACATGGAAATAGGACTCAGAACTAGTGCCCACAAGTGGTCCAGTTGTCCTCTGACCTTCACAGGCAAGCTGTCACACACACACACACACACACACACACAGCAGAAAGAGACAGAGAGACAGAGAGAGACAGAGAGAGACAGGGAGAGGAGAAAGGTAAATAAATGTTTTAAATAATTAAGAAAAAAATCTTTCAAACCCTGCAACTTATGAAACAAGACAGAACATTTTCTACTGATCTATTTATACATCCACACATGCAACAGAAAAGGTGTGGAAGGATGAGCCCCAAACAGACCACGCTGTGACTGCCATTAGGGTCAGAGAAGGAGCTGGAGACTGCCGAGGTGAACAAAGAGCACTGGTCCCGTACCCATGATACAGGAAGACCTAGTCCCTGGAACCTGTGAGAGTCAATATTAGGTTTAAATATACATTAAGTAACAAACAGCAAAGGAACGTTGAGCTGAGAATCTGGTGAAGATTCTAGCTAGCTGCTCTCCGGCATCCCCTTCCATCCTTCCTGGCCTCCATTCCTGTCTCTGCAAATTATGACAAGGAACAACTTGTCACTAAGTCCCTAACCTTCTCCAAAATTCTACAGAACTTCAGTAAGATGATCTCCCCTTACCTTCCAACAAAACAAACAAACGAAAAAAAAAAAACAAAAAAAAAAAAAACAAAGAAAAGGGCTGGAGAGATGGCTCAGCGGTAAGAGCACCAATTGCTCCTGCAGAGGACCCGGGCTCAATTCCCAGCACCCACGTGGCGGCTGAGAACCATCTTTGGCTCCAGTTCCAGGGGAGTCTGACGCCCTCTTCTGACCTCCGTAGCATTGCATGACATGGGTGCACAGACCTACATGCAGACAGTACATTCCTACACATAAAAAATTAATTTAATAAAAAGAGTGGTCTTTAAGCCCAGCATGGTGGTGCACGCCTTTAATCCTAGCACTCAGGAGGCAGAGGCAGGCAGATGTCTGTGAGTTCAAGGCCAGCCTGGTCTACAGAGTGAGTTCCAGGACAGCTGGGGGTATAGGGAGACCCTATCTCAAACAAACAAACAAACAAACAAACAAACAAACAAACAAACAAAGGTCCTGGAGTGATGGGTGTAATGCATAGAACTGTGTGCTCTGTGCAGGGACCACCAGCCACAAGTGTAGCAAAGATAGGCACCTGGAGTCACCTGAGAAGGATCTGAAAAGAGGGCTTTCCCAGATCAGACTGGCTGGTGCACAGGTGGGGGGGTGTCTTGATTGTTCACTGTTACAGGACGGCCCTGCCCTCTGTGGGTGGCACCATTCCCTAGGTGGGTGGTTAGGAGCTGTGTGAGAAAGTTAGCAAGCACGGGCCTGTGAGTGTGACAGCAAGCCTGGCTCCTTCACGGTTCCTGCTTGAGTTCCTGCCCTGACCCCTCTCAGTGATGGACGGTGACCGTAGCTGAAATAAACCTACTTCTCCCCAGGTTGCTTTTGGTCAGTGTTTTCTCACAGCAACAGAACAAAACTAACAGTCTCTGAGTCCCACTCAGTGTTCACGGGCCATGTGTGGCTAATGGCCACTGTAACAGACAGCATGGGTATCGACTGAAGATGTCTACTTTTCCACCCTCAAAGGGCATTCTACCAAACAGTGCTGGCCTAGGAATTGAAGCCACACAGAGATGGACAGGCTGGGTGTGAGCGAGGAGCTGGAGGGTGACCTTGTTTGCCACCCACCTGCTAGGCTGACACCCACAGTGCTAACAGCAAAGTTGAAGGCCAAGTCAAAGCACCTGATCTGGAGATCACCTGCGGCTCTTGAATGGCACAGATCAAAAAGAAAGGAAGGCCTGCTGTTTGGCTCTGCGTGGGGACTCAAGACAGATGAATTTTCTAATCCGATTGCCTGGCTCATCAGAGGCAGGAAACCAAGTCCACAGTCCCAGAAGAGATACCAGCAGAATGGCTGTGAATACTGATGTCTGATCTGAGGCCTCCTCCTCCAGTGACAAGAAGAGAAACGCACAGTAGGGGACCTGAGGGGACTAGCTGGAGAGTGTGTCCTCACGGTGCTCACCAAGTCCAGCCACTTCTGTCCCAGCCCGAGCTACCATCACATGGTCTTGTGTAGATGCCTCTCAACACCCAGTTTGCTTCTTACTGACCTTTCACCAAACAGTTCAATAATCTTTTAAATGCAAACCAGATCCAGACAGTCCCCTGCCCACAGCTTCCAAAGAGTTCCTGGGGTCTTAGAATAAAATCCCAGTTTGGTGGGGCCATAGTCTCAGAAGCTCCCTGCAGCCCAGCATCAGCATCAACCCAGCCACTTCCTGTTGAGCTCATTCTGACCACAGGGTCTTTGCCCAAGCTGTCTCTGTGTAGCGTGCAGATTTTCTACCTCTTTCCTCCAAAACTACAAGATGTTCATGTACCTAGGACTGGAACCAGTTCCTCACAAGAACCAATGGTTAAATGCCCAGGGACTTGAGGAGCCAGTAGATACCAACTGTGTATGTACCCCCAGACTTGGTAAGAGTTACACTGCAAAATTGGCAATGCGTAAAGGTAGGGCTTTTGGGTGTGTGTGCGTGTGTGTGTGTATGTGTGTGTGTGTGTGTATGTGTGTGTGCGTGCATGTGTGTGTGTGTGCGTGTGTGTGTGTGTGTGTGTGTGTGTGTGTGTGTGTCCCGTTTCCCCTCCCCAACACTGGGATTACAGGTTGGTACAACCATACTTTGTTTTTGTTTTTCTTGGGTTCTGGGGATCAAATCCAGGTCTTCTTCATGCAAGGCAACCACTGACTGAGCCATCTCCCCAGCCCCACAGGAGACACTTCCCAGCATGCCCCCAGAACAGTGACTTCTTTCCCACCCATCCCTGTTTTGTCACATGTTCATCTCTCCAGTCGTCTTCCTGCACCCCACACACCTGAATTCCCAAGTCACCCACTTTACAGATGAAGAAACTAAGGCTTGCTAAGGTCAGGCAACGCGCCCGGTCCACAAGGCTCTTAGAGGACAGAAGCAGCATGTGGATCCTGCATCGCTGGCTTCACAGCCACCTCCTGACCAGGCAAGCCATCCACACCCATGGCTCTTAGTGGATTCAGTCTCTCATCTAAGGACCCAAACAAGGCTGCACTGGTCTTCACAGGGGGCAGGGCATGCCAGTACCATATGACGACAACAGTGACCTTCTTCCTGATGAACAAGATGAGGTGCCAAAGGAGCGAAGGGAGGTGGAAGGACAAACAGACCAAAGCAACCAAAAGAAACCAGACATTTGCTCAAGAGACAGCTGAGCCCAGCCCTGGAGATGCCTACCTGTGATCCCAGCGTGCAGCAGGCACAGGCAAGAAGACTGAAAGTTTGGGGCTAGCCTGGGCTACCTAGAGATACCCCTTTTATTTTTATTGAGCATTTGTATAACTCATACAATGGTTCCCAATCAAACCCAATTCCCCCATCCCCCAAACCCCCATCAGAACTCATGCATTACAACATCCAAGCTAAGCCCTATCCAGCCGAGCTCCCAAACCCAGACATCACATCCTTCTGTGCAACTAGATCCCCTGGAGTCTAGTCAGCACATCTAGGAATCCTAGGTAAGGCACACTCTTCCTCACTCACAGTACTCAGTCTCTTGTAGTTCTCAGTCCAGTGTCAGTCCCTCACCCATTTCTCTCCATTTTGAGACCTTGTCCCAGTTGGCATGGGTTCCATGGCTGATGCCAACATTGCCACAAGTTCACATGTGAAAGCTTAGAGTCAACTGAGAGTCACTGCTTCTCTATGTTCATGCACCGGCCCTGGCTTTTATAATCTTTCCGTCCCTTCTTCCACAAGAGTTGTGGTGCTGTGAGTAGATGAGGTTAAATACAGAGGCTCCATGGATACACACTCTAAAGGCTCCCATTTTTTGAAGCTTGACTAGCTGTGGCCTTCCGTCTGCATCACACTCCACTGTGTCAGGACGCTTTCTGGTGAGAACTGAGGGGTGCACATTTTCTCTCTGCCCCTCATTCTGCATGTAGAGGTTCAACTGTAAATGTATCTGTTAGGAATGGAGATTTTTCAGATATATATGTTCTGTGTTTGACCAGTTCTGGGATTCTGCAGTGGCCTCCATCTGTGTAAAGAGTATCTGATTTTTTTTTTAAATGATGAGGCTAAGGAGATGCCTTGCCATACAAATACGAGGACCTGCGTTTGATCCCCAACACACATGTAAAAAAGCCAGGTACAGTGTCAGGAGCTTGGGAAGGCAGAGACAGGAGGATCTGTGAGCCTCACTGGCCAGTCAAGATAGCCACGTTAGTAAGCTCCAGGTTCGGGGAGACCCTGCCTCAGAAAACAGCACTGAGGACACCAAAGGCGGAGTTCTGGCTGCTGCACTAGTACACACACACACACACACACACACACACACACACGCACACACACGTGCCCTCCCCTCTACACACACAGAAAAGAGACAAAGCCCTTCCTTTCAGCAAGTGAGGAAGATCTCTCTGGGTCAAGATCCCTCTGACTGGGCTGTGCCATCTCACAGGATGGGGTCCCCTGGGACCCATCACCTTGGCAGAAAGGACGCAGGTTACAATAGAGGAGGATTACAGTTGACAGAACGGGTTACAAAGCTTTTCACAGGATTGTTACCCCATGCAGGCCAGCCCCGGTCAGCCTCTTAGGAGCGGTGGGATGCTGGAACGATGGCCCCAACCTTCAGAGCTCCATTTGTTAAAATTAAAGAGGGGTGTGCATCCTCCTCCTTCCCTGCTGACGGCTCATCGAGTGGCCTTCATGGGTACCCAAGCTCAGCACATAGAGGGAGGCCAGAGACTCATCAGAGGATGACGCCACTGGTGTGCAACTGCAGAGTCCAACAGAGAAGCCAAAAATGGGCCCAAGGGTGGACTGTAAACAAGCTGGGGCAGCCTGTGTGAGATACTGACCCCGCTGCCCAGGGTAGCTCAACACCCATGGGCATTGAGCACCATCAAGAAGAGTGGTCAGGTAAGAAGCAGTCTGCCTGGAATGCGCACCCAACCCTCTTTTCCCAAGGCACCCAGGGCCCTCCTGTCCCCACAGCTCATCTCAAAGAGGCCTTCTCAGCAGACCAGCTCCCTGTAAGTCTAAGAAATGTGCTGTGGGGCCACTCCCCCCATCTCCTGACACAGCATGACTGGGGTCTTGAAAATCCAAGTTGGTCTCTTGATATGATGTTCACAGTGCAAGGAGACCTTCATCACATGGAAATCTCCAGGGTGGCCTGGGGCAGCAGGCCACCTCTAGGCTGAGCACACAACTCTGCAGGCATGACTTCTGCTACCTGTGACACCCCAGGGGCTGACAGTTCTGGGACAAAGCGTGCTTTGTGCACACACAAGGGGCTGGATGCCTGGGTGCGTGGCTCCGTGATACACAGATTCCCATTAAAGCAATCTGATCAGCAAACAGCGGCCATGGGGCGTGCTGGAGTTAATAATCTATTCTGCCCTCGCCTTGCCAGCTCAGCCACTTGAATGAAAATCAGACAGAGGAAAGGCAAGTTCTCCACAACTGGAACTCCTTCACCTGTTCCCCAGAGGAGTTCATGAATGAAGCAGCCCAGCTCAGCCCAGGGAAAGCAGCATGGTCCTGGGGGAAGGTTGCTCCACAGTCTAAAGACTGCAGAAGCTGCTGGCTGAAGCCCTACAGTGCTTGGAGGAAGGCAGCACCCCTGCTGCAGAGGAAAGTGAGGTTGAGCCTTGCTCACAGTCCTGGGGAGAACTACAAGGGGGGCTGTGGAGAGCGTCTCCTCCGTGGCTACAGCGGCTTCACAATGACACAGGGTCTCATAGTCCAGGCTGGCTGGAGCTCGCTATGTAGCAGAGGCTTGTCTTGAGCATCTGATCCTCCTGCATCCATCTCCCAAATGCTGGGATGACACCTGTGCACCAGCCTCTTTCAGCGACTTTGAAATGTATCATGCGTTATCTACCACAGTGCCCCAAAGCACTTCCTCTTGCCTAGCTGAAGAGGCCTTTCTCCTGGGTACACAGATTCTCATACGGAGTTGTACTTTCCATGTTGTCCTCACCAGAAAGACAGTGTGACCCTCCCCATTCACCACTTGTTTAATGTAGCATCAAATAATAAGGCATGATACGGGGACATTTTGATGCTCAGATTTCATGGAAATTGATGCTACTGTAAAGAGAAGACACTTTGAATACAACAACCCCACTGGACCCCTGGTGCAGCTGTATGGCTCATGGACAACCAGGGTGCAATGGCTTCCCCTTGTGGCTGCTGGGCCAGTTGGAACTTGTTCCTTATGACTACTGCCCTGCACCAAGAGAGGACTGGAGAACACCCCATTAGCCCAAGGAAAGAGACACCTTTAAGTTTAAAGTAAAGCCATAAACTGACTTTCTATTGCTCCACAGTGATTAAGCTGAAGAGTCCCAGCTGAGGCTGCTGTAAGTTGAGTACCCGTATCTGGGCTTGGGACTGGGTGACTCAGCCCCAAAGCCTGGGGTTGATTTTCAGCCTGGCAGCTAGCCAAAGGAACTGTTTTGAATTTGACTCCAATCAAACATTAACAATGTTAAGTAGCATTTTTTTGTGTGCTGAATTTGGAATATTAGGAAATTGGTATCATCCTCAAAGCTTTCACGCTGGAGAAGGAGAGGCCCAGGGGCTGGTTTCTTGCAGTTCTGGGCGGCCACAGAGCACAGCACGTGGGGAGCGGATTATTGCAAACATGCTTGGATCCCCTGAGTTCTGAGCTTCATTTTGGATGTGAAAGTCAAAGCTCATACCTGCCACCCAAACCCCAATCCATCCTTCAACACACACACACACACACACACACACACACACACACGCACACACACACACGAGCAGGTGTGCACATGCCAGATGAACTGCGCATGCACAATATGACTCTCAGCCCTACCTCCCAGAATGCCCTGCACAGCTAATGAGACCATGTTATGATTTTGGTGAACTCTCATGTTTCATCCCGACAGGACCATCTCAGAGTCCTGTCCGCCCTGTTTCCTAAATGCTCTTCAATTCTGCAAACTGGATCTCTGCTCAGAGATGGGCCCAAGGCAGCCTCTTTACCTCTCAGCTGCCAGGTAGTGGCTGGACTGACCACTATCATTAGCCACAGCAGCCACTCTTCCACTAGAATCCCCTCAGGAGAAGATGTCTTGCTCCCATCAAAAACTCAAAGTCTAGCTGGGCATGGCAATGCAAACCTTTAATCTAGCACTCTGGAGCAGAGGCAAGTGGACCTGTGTGAGGCTGGGGACAGCCTGGCCTACAAAGTGACTTCCAGGCCAGCCAGGGCTGGTTGCTCTTGAAGAGGACCCAGGTTCTGTTCCCAGTACCCACATGGTGGCTAACAAGTGTCTGTAACTCCAGTTCTAGAGGATCATGACACCCTCTTCTGATCTCTGCAGGCATTGCATGACATGGCTGCAATAACATACATGCAATAACATACATGCAGGCAATACACTCATACACATAAAATTTAAAAATTAAAAAAAAGAACAGTAGACCAAACAAGCAAAACCCCCAAAGTCCAGGACTGGAGAGATGCTCAAACTTAAGAGCACTTGCTGTAACTCCAATTCCAGATCTAACACCCTCTTCTGAATTCCATAGGCACCTGTGTACACACACAGAGAGACACACAGACACACAGACACACAGACACACAGACACACACACACACACACACACCCCAATACAGTTTTTAAGGTCACAGTCCTTAGACTAGGGAGAATCACAAGTTTGCTGCCCAAGCACAAGGACTAGATGAGGACCAGTGTTTGATCCCAAAAACATATGGAACCCCCCCTCTTCTCTGTGTCCCCCACTTCCATACAGCCACAGTAGACTTGTCATCCATGAACAAGCCAGGCACACTCCAGGGGGCCTTTGCCAGGGCTCCCTCCCTCTGAAGTGACTACTGCCCCCATAAGCACAGACCTTGCAGGCCACCCATACTCTACGCACCTGCTTGGTGGCACCCCACTCACCACGTGACCTCCCTCACCAGGACAGTTCCTGCGGAAAGCAGCTCAGCTGTGCCGTCCTGTCCCTCAGCATGCCCAGGGTCTAGACCACCACATGATGTGTGACCAGGCAGCGGAGGGGAAGGGCACGGAAGAGTGGCTAGTGGCTGCTTTCTCCCAGACCTTCCCTTTCCCTGACAAGGAGCCACTGTGCCCACACTGACCCAGCCACAGTGACCATTGTGTCCCAGGAAGCATGTTGCTTGGCAAGACCAGGCTGGTTGGACAGCTGGTGTCTGACCTGCCCTGTCCCCAGCAGAGGTGACAGCATGCCCAGATGCAATTAAAACAGAAACCATGTCCATCCCTGACCCACACTGAGTGCCACAAACCCTGGACGTGCTTAGGCTGCCAGGGGACCACGCGTGGTGCTTTGTGAAATCAGGTCGGGAACATGAAAGAGCACGAAGCATTCCGCACGGGCTCCAAAATACCTCTCTTCAGTTTTTCTTCATTTCCTAAATTAAAAGTCATTTTAGTCAAGTCATTTCTCACATCGGCAGAAATTAGAAACAGACCTATCTACTGCACGAGATTGGACGAGATTGGGTTCTAATCACCAGGTCCACCGTGGAGCCCCCAGAAAGTGTGTGAGAGCCTCATGGGGCTCAGGCCAGAGGTGGCTCCCCAACCTAGAGGGAGTCCCCCAGGTTCAAGGGTGCCAGCCAGCCATCCTCTCCACTTCCCTCACTTCCCTCCAGCCTCCTCCTGAGCCACTGTCCCCCAGGCTATGGGGTAACTGATTCTGCGAACCTTCTAGAAGCCAACCTCTGGGTACACTTGGGTTGGCATGGTTTTGAAGCCAAACGCTTCCTGTTCACGGCCCTTTCTGCACTCTGGTGAGCATCCAGCTATGGGCGGCCATCTGGATTTATTTACCTCCCAGCTGATTCCCTACATGTCAAGGCCAGAAATCCAGGTTCTATCTCCTGGCCTCAGTTTCTTCATCTGTAAACAGGGCTCAGGGATGAGCAACTGCTTTGCACTTGTTCTTCCCAAGGGCTAAGGAATTCCTCTGGATCTTCCCAGGCCTGGTTACCCCTGATCCTTCAGGTCTCTGCCCAAATGTGGAATTATCCTTCAGGGTGATAAAAATAAAACCTCTAGCCAGAAGCAACACTGGAGCAGAAGGGTTTACTGGCTTAAAATTCTGGGTCACGGTCCATTATGGAGGAAGATCAAGGCAGGAACCTGCCTGAGCACAGGCTGCTCGCTCACTATTCCACACAGCATCATTTCTAACCAAGGAGCTTTGGGGAAGTGCTGGCTGTGCTCCACCCAGGCCCACCTGCCGGCCACAGCCCAATTAACAACCAAGGTAGTGCTCACCGGCATGCTCACAGCCCAATCTGACCTAGGAAATTTCTCAATTGAGCTTCTCCTCACAGCTGACTCTAAGCTGTGTTAAGATGCCAGAACACAGGGCCTTCTCTGAGGAGCCCGACTAAAGCAGGGGGTCCCAGCACCTTGCTGTCTGGTCCCTTCCTGACAGCAGCTACTGTTAGCACACGCACTCACCTACTTCTCTAGAACTGGAAGTCTGTCCATCCCTACGCCCTGTGGCCTCAGATGGCACTCAGCACACTAGACACTTGCTGGGTGAATATCTGAGCAGGCGACTCCCACGTGGACCCACGTATGGTGAGTGATTCATCTTCCCACAACCCCAGGAAAGAAGGCTTATTCACATCTGGAAGAGTCCCCTGGTTTGCAGGCTGCCTAACTAAATTCTCTCCTCTTTGGACCAGTCTGCAGGAATGTGTTTCCCTGTGAAAGAGACATATTATACCAGGCCAATTACGCTGGAAGTCAGAAGAGGAGACAGACTAGGGCTGGAAAAATGAACTTTAAAATCTTGACACTGAGTTGAACAGACAGCAACTTGGCAGTGGCCAGGCAAAAGGGATGCCACGCCATGCCCCATTGTCCATGTGGTCATCAGGAGGCCAGAGGGGTGCAGAAAGGACCTTCAAAAGCACCTCTCTGCTGGTGAAGGATGCTGGCCTGATATCAGAGGACAAGGTGACAACTATCTGGACAGGCTCCCTAGGCTCTGAGAAGCCAGGAAGAGAGAGAGAATGCATTCCCAGGAGAGAAACTGAGGGAGAAAGGGAGTTCTCAGAAAACTCGTATAAGCCAGGTGTGTGGTGGAGGCCAAGGCAGGAGGACACCTATGAGTTTAAGGCCAGATTGGACTCTATACATACCAAGACCCTGTCTCAACCTCTTCTCTGCTCAAAAATCAGAAGAACCCCATGCAACTGTGCCCTAAACAGAAGGGTTAGCAGCCTTGTCCCCCCCACCAACCCAATGATACAGCACCCCTCAGCACCACCTAAATGCTTTAGGCAAGGTGGGACATCTGGACGAGCCATAAGATCCGACATCTCGTTTTTTCACTGCTACAAAAACTGCAAGAGCCTCTGAACTGGTGGAGAGGTAAAGGGCAGAATGTGTGAAACACAAGCCAAACTGCATCTCCCCAACTCCCCCACCCCAAGGTGAGCTGTCTCTAGCCCCTGCACCCTGCCCTGCCCCCACCCAACATCCAGGCAGGTCTCTCTGGAGCCTAACCAAGAATTCTGACTCATTTTTGCATGGGGAGGGGGGGAGGCAGACGTGATGTGTACCTTTCTGTACTCTATTTTGGGATTTTAAGATCCAATTTCTTGGGTTTCAAAGGGTGGGTTTTGGGAGGGCTCTGAGCCGGCCTCTCTCTGGAGCTGGCTAGACGGTGCTGAGACGCCTGTGTCGCAGACCTGGCAAGGCAGGGCCACTGGCGAATCAACACATCACATCACCCGGGAACAAGGAGCCTGTTCTTATGTGGCTGAGACCTGGCATTTGCCAGGGACGGAGGCTGGGGGCTAGCTGGTATGAGTCACCTTCCCACCAGCAAGCAGCTCAAGTTCATTCACTCCTTCATTCAGCAGGCCTCTGGGAGGGGAAGGAAGCACTGCCTTGTACGCCCTGCTCCCTCTCAAGGTAGAAGGCATCTCAAACCATTTTATCCTGAGACTCTGACTTCTGTGCAGGCCGGAAAGTCCACAGCCGAGGGGCTGTCAAGTCTCATCTCTGGTTGCCTGACTCTCTGGCAGAAGGTGAAGGCTCAATGAGCAATGGGGGCAGGGGAGGTCTCACTTTCTGCAGGATCCCACTCTGAGAGTTAACTCGCCTACTCTTCACAGACAGAATCCCTTGCCCAGGGTGCCATTATAGAGGATCAAGTTTCCAACAGCGTTGCAGCCCCTGCAATGGAGACACTTGAAATTATTACAATCCCACGACTGACATAGGATGTGGGAGGACTTCAGCCTCAGCACCAGGACTGCAGAGGACGGGTGAGGGATGCCACAGAGCGACTTCTGACCGTATCACTGGCCTCTTTTCCCGTCAGGCACCAGGAAGCTCCCCTTCCCCAACGGTGATGCACAAAATATTTCCAAACATGCCAATGTCCTTTGAGAGACAAAAATCACCCCATCATGAGCCACTTCAATTATCTAAAATGTAGGAAAAGGACAGGAGCAGAGTGACAGCACTCATCCGTCGGTGGTGGTGGTTAGAGCACACCTCTTCACGCTGCAGTGCCCCTGCCTGCCCTGGGCCTGCCCCTGCCCCATCACCCACCTGTCCTACCGTGCCTACCTCACTGGCATCTCTCGGCCTCTTCCCTCATCCCCGTCCTAAACAGAGTTTCCATAGCCAGGAGGATTGTCTTTAAAACCTGCCGGTGGCTGTCTGGTGCCTTGTGAATGAAGGACTCAATCCATATCCCTGAAAATGTGTTGCACCCTGCTGCTTCCCTCTGCCACGGCCTGCTGTGTCCCTTCTCCTGTCATCCCAAATGCAGCCTCATGTCTCCTGACTACTTCTGAAACAGCCCCACTCCCCTGGCTCAGGGCCTTTGCATTGACAGTGCCTGCTCACTGGAAGGCTCCTGCCCGGAAAACCCCAGTTGGATTTTATTATCATAGGAATATTTCCCTAATTGAGTACATCCCTGGACCCTCCCAACAACTCCGAAAGAAAAGCAGCTGCCTTCCTCCTCCTCCTCCTCCTCCTCCTCCTCCTCCTCCTCCTCCTCCTCCTCTCTCTCTCTCTCTCTCCCTCCCTCCCTCACCCCCCCCAACTTTTTTCATTAGGACATTTTATCCCAAGCTAAAATGATCCTTCTGGAAGATCAGCCAGCTGGGCCTCTGTCACTCGGTGCCATGAAGGACAGAGAGACCCTCTTTTCCCCTTTTCAGAACCAGAACAGAAATGCCTAGCAAATTCGGAGTGAGCACTCTGTCTCTTCCAAATATTGTGTGATTAGAAAAGCCTACTGAGAAGTGACACCAGGGTAGCTGGTTCCCACATGGGGTGCCAACCTCAGCCCCCACACCTCTGTCCCATGGTGCTCTGGCCTGGCTCCACCTATGGAGTAGTGAGAGATAAGAGCTTTCCCATGTGGGTGGTGTAGATGGGAATCTAGAGCTCAGCTCTGCTTCTGAACCAACTAGACATAAATCCCCTGCAGTGCACCACACAGGGCGGTTGCCGGGGACAGACCATGCTGAGTGGAAGGAAAGCGGGGGGGAGGGGGGAGGTCTAGGGTACCCCTGAGCAAAGGGGAGAGTCAGGAGAATCTCAAAGGTCCCTAGAGACCATCAGTCACCAGTGGCCTCAGGCAGAGGCTGCAACACAGTGTCCTCTCTAGCCTGGGGCTGTGGAAAAGACCCACATCCTTCAACTTTGTCCCTAAAAAGGCACTGCTACTTGTACCTTTACAGTCACCTGCCATGGGCAGTGACCACTCAGCCTCTTCTTCAGTGTCCCTTCTCCCTCCTGACAACAGATTCCTGTGTACCCCGGGAAGCCATAATCAAGCTGAGAATCTGTACCACCCTTGCAGATGAAGTGCCATCTCACTAGGTACAGCCAGTAAAGTCTTAGCTGACATGTGTGGACGACTTGTCCAAGGGTCCCTGCCTGGAAGCCGAGTACGCTGGGGAGTGGACCCCTCTGCTGCATGTCCCTTCCTCTCTGGAGTCCCACCGCTTGGAATGTGGACGTGATGACTGCAGCTCCAGCAGTCAGTCTGCTCCCACGAGCTGCTGGCTGCCGGAAGGGGATTCCTGATGACTTCGTAGGTGGGCTGCCCAGCTCCAGACACGCCCTGTGAGAGTAAGTTCTCGGGTGTCTAATCAGCTGTTACATGGGGTTTGTGCTAGATGCAGGCAAACCAAAGTCCGGTTGAAACACTCGTCACCATGGTAACATGTTAACATGTCCCCAGGGCCCTCATGTCCTCCTCTGCTGTTTCATCACGAATATGACAGCATGCTGGGGGCTGAGGAGGGTTCCATTTAAGGAAAACCCCCCAGGGGGGGCAGAGTGCCTTTACAAAGACGGGGTGCCTGTGCATATTCATTTCACCAAGGGCTCCTACTCTTGGTGGTTTTTTTTTTGTTTGTTTGTTTTGATTTTGAGACAGGCTCTCACAAAGTCCAGGTCGGCCACACACTCACTATGTAGCCAAGGCTGGCTTGGACCTCTCCATCCTCCTGCCTCTACCTCCCAAGTTCTAGGATTACAGGTGTGCGCCATCATGCCTGGTTTGTGCAATGCTGGGGACTGAACTCAGAACCTCGTGCACGCTGGGCAAACACTCTACCAACTAAGCTACATCCCCAGCCCCACAAAGGGTTCCTTTAAACTGTTGATTCTGAAAGCCCAGACCTGAGGGCACCTCCAAAAGATGTCACCACAAATAAAACGTCTCGTCATCTCACCGGTGCCTCTTCCTCAGTACCCAGAGGACCATGTACATTCTTCCTGGAGGGGCAGGAAGTGGGGAGAGGTGGCTGTCTGACCCTCTGGGGGATGATGATGGCGCTCACTGGAAATAAAATCTCTGCTTACTTTCTGTCTGGTTTCTGAATTACTTTTCCCTGGTCCTAAGGTGCCAGGCCTGGCAACTTTGTAAAAACTTAACATTCAAGGCGACTAATGTTTGCTGAGCATCATCTAGCCCCCAAAAAAGGCCACGCTGGGGAGAAATGGGTACGGTACAGGGGTTATAATTAATCATAATAACAACAGCAGCAGTGAGTTGCATACTGAGTGCTTGTTAAAGGTGGGGTGCTGATCTTAATAGCAATTTCTATCAATGCACTCTGTCCTCAGAGCAACCGTGAAAGAGGCTACTATTATCATCCTTGAGAAGAGACTGAGGCACAGAGGGAGAATCAACTGCTGGGGCTCACACAGCTAGAACGACAACAGCTAAGTTCCCAACAAGGCAGGCTTGGCTTTGGGACCCACTTAGTAACTGTTATCTCTAAAAAGGAAGCAAGTTCATGCAAAGACCGCCAGCACCTCGTTTCTCAGATGTTCACAACTCTCCACACAATCCTGATCTTTTACTAGACTATTAGTAAACTGAATCTTTAGCGTGGAATTCCTATTCTAAAATATATATATATTATTTTTATTTTACATGTATGAGTGTATTGCCTGCATGTATGTAAGTGCACCCATGTTGTACAATGCCCACGAAGGTCAAAAGAAGGTGTCAGATCTCCTGAAACTGGAGTTATGAATAGTTGTTAGCTGCCATGTGGGTGCTGGGAATCAAACCTGGGTCTTCTGTAAGAACAGTTGGCGCACTTAACTGCTGTACCATCTCTCCAGCCCATAATTCCCATCTTAATGTACAGAAATTTATCTCAAAAGAAACCTTTCACCACTACTGCAAAGATGCTCACACAACAGAGGTGCTGAGACCAGTGAGACACTCAGCGGATAAAGGAGCTTGCAGCCAAGCCTGATGATCTGAGTTCTATCCCTAAGACCCTCATGGTAGAAGGAGAGAACTGACTCAGGCAAGGTGTCCTCTGAGCTACACACACACACACACACACACACACACACACACACACACAGAATCCCATAACCATATACACAGGCACACAAAATAAGTGAACTAAAAACAAAGAAATTTTAAAACAACAGAGATGTTCTTTAAAATGTCGATTGAGGGGCTGGAGAGATGGCCTAGCAGTGGTTAAGAGTGCCAACTGCTCTTGCAGAGGACCCAGGTTCGATCCCCAGCACCCACACGGCGGTTGAGAACCATCTTTAACTCCAGTTCCAGGGGAATCCGACACCCTCTTCTGACCTCCACAGCATTGCACGACACAGGTGCACAAACCTACATGCAGACAGTACATTCACACACATAAAAAATAAATAAAATTTAAAAATATCAGTTGTCTAAAATTTAAAAATAAAATAAAATGTCAATTGAAGCATTAATTGACACCCTCCTGCCCAGGGAACCACAGTGTGTAGATCACCGAATTGGCCTCTGTTAGGGATCTGTTTTTGAGGACATCTGGGTCCAGGGAGACACAGGGCCAGAAGAACCTACCTGGGCCGCCCTCACACTGGAGCTGCTCAGCACATTTTCCCTGAGACCCCAGAAGGCCGGCCACTAACCTGTTACTGAAAGAAGACAGCGCGCCAGGACACACCAAGGCCCAGGAGAGGGGAGTCCTGTGTCAGAGGGGCTGGAGGAAACAGCCGGTCCATCCTAACAGTTAATGCACTTTTCAGAGTCTAGGAGTGGCATCCGTCCCGGGCAGGCTGCCTGGCTGTCTGGGGTCTCCCCAGCTGCTGGTGGATCTGTCAGGTGGACAGTGGGGATGAGGCGGGGGCAGGGGGAGAGCTGGACATGGAGGGAGCTAGCCCATTTCTGTGGGCTCATTTCCAGCAGTAAGAGTCACTTGGCTGCCTGTGGATCTGGAAAAGGGGTGCAATTCCCACCGTTGTGCACAATTCCATTGTGGACAGAGATTCTCTGTGCAGCACAGAAATGCAGAGGGGGCCTCAGGATGTGACCAGTCAGTAGACACCGGTAGACTGTGTGTGCACAGCCTCCTTGTACCTCTGTTAGGTGACAATGCTGTCCAACTCACAGCCCCTGGCCACTGACAAACCCATCAGCTGAGAGCCCTACACATACAACCTGGTAGCAAGTGGGAGGGTCCTGCATAGCCTGGTCCCTTCTGCACTCTGCCACACTAGAGTGACCAGTCTCCGGCCCCTCTGCACTCAACAGCCGTGTTGCTAATATACCAGCAGTGCCCATCCAGATGCCCTTAGGACTTGAGAAAAAAAAATCACATCCCTGCCCCCACAAAAGGGGGGGGGATATAACCCAGTCGTGGTGACTCACATCTGCAACCCTAGTACTGGGGCAGGAGAGCTCAGGCAGGAGGATTGCTGCAAGTTCAAGGCCAGCCTGTGTTATAGAGCACAAGACCATCTCTCAAAATAGACAAAAGGGCAAATACTATACACAGGCCGCCTGGGCCAGTGCCCCAAGCTGTCCCCACCACAGGCAACGCAGCCTGTTTATAAACCCCTTGCTCATGCCCCACACCGCCCCTGCGCAGACCCAGTTCTGGGAATCAGTCCACAGCCTTGTGCACTGGAGGGCTCTGCATGGAGGGCGTGGTGTGCGTGAGCAAGCCGTAGCGTGTGGCAGGCGCCGGATATACAGAAAGTCATCCATCACCCTTTCGCTGAAAAGTGGGAAAACAAACAACAGAGCCTCGGCGGCCTCTGTTAACGAGGACCAAACACAAAAGCCCGGCACAGAGCCTTCCTCTGCCTGCGTTTCCCTTTTCCGGCCGGGAACCAACCATGAGCCAAGATAAGAGCCTGTGGTGGCAGAGGGCTTCAAAGACACCGCCGCCCGCAGTGGCACCCAGTGGTTGGCGTGGGCTGGGCCAGGCCTTGGAAGAGGGATAGGCTCACTAAGCTCACGCAACCCTGGAGGAAGCGCCTGGCCAGAGGGCAGCCGGCTTCTTCATGAGACTTGCTTTCAACTGGCTCCAAGCTTCATCCGCACTGTCACCCACCTGTCAAGGCTTTCATGTCACCCAAAGCCCCATCATCCAAGGTACCCTGGACACTGTACGTCCTTGCCGGATGTTCTTAGGCTGAGATGCTGGTCACAGAGGACGCAGGGCCCTCATTTCCCACCTTGGGCCTCTGATAAGCCACACAACTGCTGTAAGATCACCGAGAGCCACCCACGGGTCAGATCCCACCCACCCACCTGTGTGAATATAGCTTGTCAAACCAGCGCCAGCGCACAGTAGGCGCTCAATAAATGCTCTCCTTCACCTTCATCTTCAGCCCTTACTCTTCACGGGCCACTGTGGGTCTACAATGAGGACAGGTGGCCTCTGTCATATCAGATGTGAAGTTGATAATGAACTAGAGAAATGACTTTGACCTTGAAGGTGTAGACATGGCGATTACGGTGATTCTCCTGTCGTCTGGAGGGGGAGGGGGGTCTCTGACCATTCGGGTACCTATCTGTTTACTCTGCAAGGATACCTCTCTGCCAAGGGTCCCATCTGGGGTGGTACAGAGTGGTCACCTGGCCTAATGTCACCATCACCCAGAAAGCTGCCTGGTGGGCTGCTTCCCAGAGACAGGACAGAGCCCAGGGAACTGCAGTAGCTTAGCTCGCGTTCTGCTGCCGGGCTGACCTTCCCCCCAGGCCCCCAGGCAGAAAACACTCCACTGTGCTGTTTGGTAAGAAGTTAGCCCAGAGAGAGCGCAGGACGTGCTGCCTCAGGCTGTCTGTGTTGTCTGGCCTGATCTAAGCCTCTGTCCTGAGACCCATCAGGCTGAGGAACACCAGCCACACGCCTGGGCCCCACACACAGGGATAACAACAGATACCTGCCTTGTAGGCTGTGGGGAAGACTAGCGAGTACGACTCCTGTAAAGAGCTCAGCACGGCATCTGGAACGTGGGGGGCCCACTCACCACTGTCCTCACTCCTGTCATCAATTTAAACCCCCTCAAGGAGCCTGGCCTTTGGACACAGAGGAAGCACAAGACCACTGCCCTGCTAGGTTCCCAGGCTGAGGACCTTGCACTGCATTTCTACATTAGCTCAGAGAGGGTGAAGAAACTGACTGAAGAGTCCAGCCCAGAAGACTACCGACAAAAGCCCATTAGAGTGTTGTACTGGTTCCTTATTCATGCGCTATTTTCCCTTCTGGAAACCAACCCCTGGCTGTTAACTTCTTGACTAAACTGTCCCTGGCACCTCACTAGCTCCTGTTTCTGCCTCAAGTAGGCTTGTAAGCTTCCGGAAGACAGGACCAGGTCTTGTTTCCCCCTTTGTGCACAGCTGATGTTTGGTGAATGCTTGCTGACTGACTAAATGATTGCTGCTGCCCCAGCTGGGCTGAGGAAAGATGGCCATGGGGTTGGAGGGAGGGATAGTACACCTCCCTTCTCCAGAGCCGGGCCCAGCCCTGAGAGGGAACAGGGGCTGCCTGAGCTGCAAGTCCTACCCAGGTCCCCAATAAGTCACAGCAACTTCTCCCCCAGCTGATAAACTTCTCAAAGCACAGCATCCTGGGAGCCACTTCCATATCTGGGGTCCAAGGTTGGGCACACAGGCTGACACTGCTCTCAGCAAGGAAACTGTCAGATCCACCAGACACAGTCCAAGAAAAAGTGACAGAGAGAAATGGAAAAGCCAAGATGGCGCGCACATATAGGAGGCTGCTCCAGGGCTACTAAGACACCCTGAGCCTTTTCTTTTGAGTTTTTGAGACAGGGACTCACATCGTAGCCTAAGGTGGCCTCAAACTCATAGCAATCTTTTCCCACCCCGCCTCCCACATGCTGGAATCATAGGCATTCATGCCACAGCCAGTTCAATCCCAGTTTTATGTAACACCCAACTATTTTTTTAATCTTATTTATTATTTTTATTTTATGTGTACGAATGTATTGCCTGAGTATATGTAAGTGCACCTGTGTTGTGCAATGCTTGCAGAGGTCAGAAGAGGGGATCATATCCCCTGGAACTGGAATTAGGATGGTTGTTAGCTGCCATGTGGGTGCTGGGAACTGAACCTCGGTCCTCTGCAAGAACAGCCAATGCTCTTAACTGCTGAGCCATGTCTCTAGCACCAACAACCCAAACTATTTTTTTTTCTTCACAGGATTCCTGGTGAAAATTCCTGGCCTGGCTCCTTTCTCGTGATCCCTGCCCATGAGCCCACAGGTGGGTCCCCTGTGGACCGTCACTGCCACCGGTGGCAGTGGGTCCAGTCTCTTTGCCCCATATTCACAGACAAGAAGAGAGGAGTGGGGAGGGGGCACCTCAGAAGAGGAAGAAAGGGTGAGATGGGGATGCCCGCTCATGAAGCACAACGAGCAAGCCTTGTTCAGAGCCTGGCCCAGGACCCACTACCCAAGCCCAGCCCTAAAAGCATCAGTTCAAAGTTAAAGTTAGCCACACGCAATGCTGAAGCCCCAAGGGGAACTCGGAGCTCAACAACAATGCTCTCTTTGACTGTGAACCGCAAGGGAACACCCACGACATACTTCTTGATTAAAAAAGGAAAGTGAAAAGAAGAAGATTTTTTTTTTCCCTTCTTCTTAATCTTATAAAACAACTTGTGCTTACTCCGTGAAGTCACGACTTCTGCTAGCCTCAGGCCAGCCTAAGGCACACTGGCCGTGGAGACCAGGGCCTGGGCACGGCCTGGTGAACTGAACTGGCCTCTGAATCATCACCACTTCCTTCCTCAGCTTCCTTCAGCACAGAAAACCAACGAAGGCAGCCTGCCTTGCATGCCATCGCCCTGTCCCGGAGCATGGCGCATCCGAGAGGCAGAGGCGGGGTGGGGGTCCCCAGTGCTCCAAAGAAACAACGGGGGCCCCCTTACACTGTCCATGGTTCATGCAGCAGATTAAGTGCCTATGTGGGGGCAGATGGGGGTAGGGTGGGGAAGAAGAAGGAATGAAGGACAGACCAGAAAGTAGCCTCCAAATCAAGAACCAGGACAGCAGGGGACAGAGTGGCCGCTTTGATGGAGGAATCAGGCAAGGCTTCCTGGAGGAGGAGGCAACAACAGGAGGCAGAAAAAGAATGCATGTGGGTGTCTGGGGGGAGGTCAACGGCCATGCAAAGGTCCTGAGGCAGGAGCTTCTGTATGCTGGGGGAAGGAAGAGAAAGGCAGGGATGAGGCCCAATGCCACGGGCCTGGACAGCTGTGCAGGAATGTGGGAACCCCCTGCCCCAGGCTGGTCATGGTAGGAGGAAGAAACTGTGAAAAACCTTCTGCAGCACTACAGAAGGAAAGAAAAAGGAGAGAGGGGGGATAGGAAGAAGAAAGTAATGGCTCGGGGCTGGGGGCTGGATGGAAAAGTACAAGGAGCACCCGTGTCCCGTGTGACACTGCGTGTTCTCTGCTAGGGACGTGGAGTAAGGAAGATCCTGAAGCCTCCCTGGTGGCCAGTCTACCAAGGTCAGAGAGACAGGGAGAAAAGTGATCAAGGAAGGCACCTGAGATAAACACACATGGGCGCACACACACACATACACAGACACACACAGACAAACACGTACACATATACACAGGCACATACAGACACTGGGACACAGATACATATAGACAGCCATAGAGATACACGGACATACAGATACACACATACACACAGGCATGCACACACACACACACACACACACACATACACAGACACAGACAAACAAGTACACATACATACAAGCACATACACAAATACGCACAGACACACAAATATACACAGAGACAAACACGGACACATACATACCCAGGGACACACAGATAACACATAGACACACATAGAGACATACAGACATATGGATACATATATACACACAGGCACACATACAGAGATACACACACACACATACACAATGCACAAAAAAGACAAGGAACACAGGTGCTCTGAACTGGTGACCCAGGTCAAGGCTGACAGGCTGCACACATTAAAATGCACTCTTTTGTCTCTTAAATAATCACACGAGAGCTACTGCTAGCCTGTCTACGCTTTGTGCAGAATGCCAGACCTTTCTTTACATGTCTGGGGGCGCATGTCAGAACAGTCTTCAGCTCACAAGTAGGCATGGCCTCCTCATGACAGTGTACAACTTGTGCAGTCATATAACCAGCGACACACTGGAGAGTTCCCGGGTC
Source organism: Rhizomys pruinosus (assembly GCA_009823505.1). NCBI lineage: Eukaryota > Metazoa > Chordata > Mammalia > Rodentia > Spalacidae > Rhizomys > Rhizomys pruinosus. Next base: position 440,608 of record VZQC01000890.1, on the reverse strand, counting down.
TTATAAAAAAAACCCCTCTGACCTGGGACGGCAAAGCTCACATGGAAAGGAACGCTCCCAAGTCAGCCCCAGCTGGTCCTATCTCGATTCTGATGTCCAAGGTGGCCCTGGCAAGCTATGACCTAAGACCCTTGCGCGGCCTCTGCCTTTTCTACAATACTTCCACCCAAGACAAAGGGGCCAATGACTCCCTGTGCACTCTAAATTCTATAGGAACGTCGCTTCTGCAGGAGCCGCTAAGTGGCACATCACCACCCCACGGCCACCTTCCTCCCCCACTTTATTATTATTATTGCTCTTTTACCTCTGGACAGACCAGAGGTAAAAGAGCAATAATATGTCTCCCTCCCATTATCTCTAGCTTGTCCTGCGGAGGACAAGATCGGACAGTCCTCAGGCTCTGTGAGCTGTCCCTGTGACCAGGACTCACCTCTGCCATAACTACCCAAGCTGCCATATCTATGTAAATAAGGGGGTGCTGCTGTGTGTCAATAAAACTCTATTTGGAAAGGTAAGTGAAGGGTTCCACTTGGGAACAATCTGAGGATCCCCCCCCCACAAAAAAAAAGTGCTTCAGACTCTAACTGCACATGTGTCAGCTGGGGACCACGGAGAACATGGCTCTTGCTCAGCAGGCTGCACCTTCATCCTACACTCTGGGGTTGTGTGTGCCCCACCCACAGTGGGCTCAGTTCCACCAGGAGCACCTCGCACAGGGCCCGGTATGCAGCCAGGGCCTAATCAGTGGTTGGCAAATAGCAAAAGCTGCCAAGAAAACCAGTCCTAAACCAGTCCTCACCCCGCACAATGCCAGGTTGCTAGCCTGTCACCTACCACCCTCTGGAGATCCTGCCCACCGCCCAGACAGACATTCTCTGGATCCCTGAGCCACTTTCTGATAGACAAAGGAGAAGTGGGCAGAGAAATAGGACAGAGCAGATGTGTGCAGGTGGCTTGATGTGGCTCAGGCTGGGAACAGGCAGGGCCAAGGTTCTGCGAGCTGGCTGTTTTGGGTTTCCTAGGAGCCATCAGATGGCATTTGTGGCTTTGCCATGACTATCAGATGGAAAGATGGGATGTCATCGGAAGCCTGGGTCACCAAAGATGGTGACTTCCATTAACCTTCAGTCATCGATGGACCCAGAGCAGATCAACCTGCTCCATTTACTACCTGGGAAATCAAACGTCATGACAAATCTGAAGATGTGACATTTCCCTCAGTGCTGCCCAGGTGACAACAATGATGATAACAATGGTGAAGATCATGGATTCAATCTTGCTAAGCCTTGCCCAGAGCTTTTGCTGCTTGATTCTCACTAAAGCTGTGTTGTTCCTCTGCCAGGAACCAAAGGCACTCGCCGCTGCGGGGAGCCTGGCTCCTCACGCCTCCTTAGTTATTCCCACAAAAATCCTAAAAGATAGTAACATCCCCTTGGGAAACTGAGGCATCAAGAGGCCAGACTCTCCTTGGTCACAGCCAGGCCACCACGGTGGGGTAGGATTGTGACAGGTAAGTTCCACATGAGCCCGTGGAGGTACAAATCTGTGGTCACCCTGAGCCAAGGTGCTGGCAAACTAAGTTCAAAATTCAGCTCTTCTGAGTCCAGGCTTCCTGTCACCTGACCTGAGGCCAGGTTCATACCTGAAGCACGGAATGGTGACCTTGTGTTGTAGCACTCTCTGAGAATAAGAGGGAACACAGTGCATCCTTAGCACAAGATGGACATTGGTGTCATATCCGTGTGGCTGCCTCTGCATCATGTGACCTAGCGCGGGTTGGGTTGGGGACCCTGAGCAGCCACTTGGGAGCCTGCATTCTGGGCCTGATCCTCACAGGGTAGCAGAGGGAAAGTGAGGAACAAGAACGACAGCCAGGTGTCCTGAGTGTGCCCCAGAGGACCTCGCTCTGCTCCTGCCCTATACAATGTTAACTTCTTTAACCTCCACTGTGAGTGTCCACGATGCTGGCGTCAGTGTCTCCCCAAGGAGGCCAGTGTGTTCCAGGAAGGTACAGGCTCCCGGGAACACTAGTGTCCTCACCTGGAAACTGGACCAAGGACAGCTATCGGGCTGGGGTGTGGCACAGAGAGCCACCTCTGGCTAGCTAGGGCAGGGCCCTGGCCCAGCAAGTTGGTCCAGATAAGACAGTCTGTGGGGAAGTCCCTCCATGCTCTGAGCCTCCTCAGAAACAAGGTGGAGACAGCGTGCTTGAACAGATACAATTAGTGTGAGCCCAGTGTTTGCCAGGAGGCTCAGAACCAGTGGCTGTGACAACCACGCTTCTCCCAGGACCCCTGAGAGGCCCTTATTCCCATTGACCAACCCATCCTCCACTGTCCAGTTAATGGCCATTGTTGACAGAGCTGGCGCCACCAAGGCAATTTGGAGCCTCATCCATAACCTCATTCTAGAAATGAGAAAATGCTGCTTGTTCTGCCATGGCCTCAGTTCCACACCCCCTAAACCCACAGGGCATCTGAAGGCTGGCAGGGCCGGCTGAGGACAAGAGAGCCGAACCTCCCACCCCCACCCCACCCCTCCCCCTCCCTCACCCCCACCCCCCACTTGCATGTGTCTGTATGTCCCTGTGCGTGTGCATGTGGAGGCCAGAGCAGGGGGTCGTCCTCCATCACTCTTTGCCCCAGTGCCTTGAGACAGTCTTTAGCTGAACTGAAGCTTGGTGATTTGGCTAGGCTGGCTGGCCATTGAGTTGTCAGGATCTTCCTGTCTCTGTCCCCCAAATCTAGGGTCACAGGCGTGCACACCCATGTCCCACTTTTACATGGTTATTGGGGATTTGAACTCAGGTCCTCACGCTTACAGAGCAAGTGTTCTGAACCACTGAGCCATCTCCCCAGCCCACTGTCCTCTCTTTGAAGATCCACCTAGGACGAGGTTGATTTCCCATAGGCACCTCCAGGGGCCCCCGATGGACAAGGAAGGCTGAAGCAAGGGCAAAACCTACTCAGGGTCCACTTACTACCCACTGCCACAGCCAACAGAACACCCCCAGGTGAGCCTTCCCGAATCTGTCCCTGTTCATGCATGTCAGCCTCTGTCAGGAGGGTGAACTGAGGAGACTCAAAGACCCCAGAAGTCAAAGCCACTGTGAGGGGTCAGGGGTCACTGGGCACCTGACTTGGGTTGCAAGTGACTTCACTTCCTAGATACTCTTCATTTGTAAACTGGGCCAAGAGCCCCTGGTTTCTCCCCCGTGGCTACAAGGATGAAATGTAATCCTGTCTGCAACCAGAACCAGACAGACCTAGCTCTGAGCTGAATTTGAGCCAGCAGAGTTCAGAGGGGCTCTGTGTCCACAGCTCTGTCTCCCAGAAAAAGAGCATCTCGAAAGCCCAGGACCATTTCCTTCAGCATGCTGTCTGCTTGTGTGTGTGTGCGTGCATGTGCATGAGTGTGCGTGTGCGTGTGTGTGTGCGTGTGTGTGTGTGTGTAAGCACATGCCACAGCATGTATGTGGAGGTCAGTGGGCAATTTCAAGTCCACTCTCTCCCACTGTGGCCTCCAGGGCTCAGGTCATCAGACTTGCACACAAAGTGCTTTTCACCACTGAGCCATCTCACCAAGCACCTTATTTTTTTGTGACAGGTCTCTCCCTCTCTCTCTCTGAACTTGGGGCTGACAGTTCCCACTAGACTACCTGTCCAGTGAGCTCCCAGAATTCTCCTGTCTCTGCCTCCCTAGCACTGGAACTCAAGCATGCGTTACCCCTAGCTTTTTATGTGGGTGCTGGGGGTCAAACTCAGGTCCTCATGCTTGAGCGGCAAACACATTACCAACTGAGCCATCTCCCCAGCTGTGATCCCTCTTCTTGTATATGTATGCATCATATTAAGAACTAAATGCAGGGTCTCCCATGGGCCAGGAGAACACTCTAGAATTGAGCTATATCCCAACCCATGTCCTGCAACTCTTCGTAAGACAAAACAACAAATCTAAAAGACGTAGTTCTCTACACCAAGCCCTAGCACCAGGGAGAGCAGAAGCCCTCGCCACACACGACCTGTTCCTTTTCTTTCCAGGTCGACAGTGTGGACTTCAGATCACCCACACCCTATGCCAGCCATTGCCCCCAGCCCAGGGGAGCTACTTTAGCACTGTGGCCCAGTTTCCTTGTCTGTAAAACGAGCATAGTAACTCTACCACCTAGCTCCAGAGTGTCACCACAGACTAAGTAGGTCACTGAAGAAAGCTCACAGTGAGTGTCACTCTTACTGCAACACGTGGTGCCTGGTATGGAGCAAGAGCCTGAGTACTCACATGCGTAAGGAAAACTGCATTCCCACAGGTAGCCAAACAGTACGCAGCATCTCCATCCTCTGGAGAGTGACAGCTTCTCTAATGTGCTCAAAGCCTCTTTGCTCTGTATAGACTATAGGAAATGTCTCTCCGGGCTCTCTGGGGACACTTTCTAATGGGGACGAGAAGCATGGCCCGCCTCACCTGCATGTGTCGGGGCTGAGTCCAGCCACACCTGACACCTTCCATGTGGTTTAGCCCTGTCCCCATTGTCCAAAGCCTATAGCAGCTTTTCCTGTCTCTTCTTATAGCCTGTTCTCAGTCCAGAATCCCAGGGATCCCCCTGAACCTCCTCAGAGTTAACTCCTAACATGGAAGGTCACCTTCCCCCCCCCCTCTACTGGCCTCTCCTGTGACCCAGGCTCATGCCTACCTGGGTTCCAACTCTCTCCAAGCCTGAAGCCTGTGCCTTATTCTGTCAGCCCTTTCTCGTCCTCCAACCACCCCTTTCCTCCCCCAGTCAGCTCCCTCAAAGAAATGTCGTCACCTTCCTACACTCCATTTTTTAATTTTATTATATTTATTTAGTGGATGGGGGGCATCAACATGCCACGGTACGCATGTGGAGATCAGAGAGCTTTCAGGAGTCAGTTCCTCCTTCCACCCCATGGCACCCAGAGCTAGAACTCAGGTCACCAGGCTTGGCTACAAGCACCTTAACCTGCTGTGCCATCTTGCCAGCCTCAGTTTCCTTTCTCATGGGTCTGTCATTTGGTCAACTCTGCAGGGACAGTGATTCTTATGTTCACTCATCACCAAGTTCAAGGTCCCTGGCAGGCCCTGACAAAGATTAAAGAGTTCCTCAGTGAACCTGCCGCCTCAGAGTGTGCTCCTCCGGTCTCTTCCTCTTCTAAAATATGAGCCCGCAGGATCCACCTTTTTCCTACCCTCCCCCCCCCAGAAGTCTGTGGGCCTCCATAGATACCAACACAAGCAGTTCTGCCAGGACAAATGACCATCAGCAAGACCCGCTTCCTGTCACGCATCTAGAAAGGAAGGGGGCTGTCCTGAGCTCAGAAACTTATCAGAGAAACCCACACATCCAGCTGGCTGAGGGGCACTGTTCCCCCTATGACTATGACCCTGCCAAGGAGAAGCTGAAGTGCGTGGCTTTTCTCCCCTCTCCTCCACATCATCGAAGGGCTGAAAGGCAGCAGATGAGACTTAGGGGCCCACAGTGTGCAGACATGTGAAAGCATATGGCTCCTGGCAGGAGGGACTACCTGGACAGGTGCTTGGGACCACAAAGCCCAGCTCTGGGGCCCGAGATGAGGGGGCAGGCCAGATTATGTCCCTGTAAGGACAGTCTTCTGAGGGACCCCCGTGCTTCCTCCTGAAGTCTCTACAGTGGCTCAAGAGACAGAGCAGACAAGGCAGGAAGGTCCAATCTTTTGACACCACCCTGTGATCAAAAACTGTCAGGCCAAATTCACAGCTGTCTTGGGATGTATACGGCCTGAGGGCCATGGTTAGACATGCTTGACGTTCTTCAAACTGTCCTGGTACAACAGCCTAAGTCACAGTGACCATAGTGCTCTCCTAAAAGACTGTTGGACTCGACCTGACACCATCTAGGATCACCTGAAAAGAGTCTCACTGAGGGATTGTGTAGACCAGGTTGGCCTGTGTGCATGCCTGTGGGGACTATCCTGATTGCCTCAAGTGATGGAGGGAGATACAAGCTGAAGGTGGTTTAGGTCCTGGATCAGGAAGGAGAAAGCCGGCTGAGCTCTAAGCACACATTCATGTATTCTCTGCCCTTGACTGTAGGTGCGACCTGAACAGCTGCCTCAATTTCCCCCACAATAATGGAGTGTGACCTGGAACTATGAGCGCCTGCCCCTGTGAGCTTTCTGGCCCAGTATTTTATCACAGCAGCAAAAACCAAACTAGAACAACTGCCCTGGGATCTTTCTTCTAGTTGAACATATGGGGTCTGGTGATGCCCCAGAGAAGAGGTGGGAAAGGAGGAAGACTGAGCAGTCTCTCCAGAATTTTCTGAGCGGCCAGGGCAGGAAAGCAGGCAGCAGGGGACCTGAGAGGGGACCATCTAGGTGCTCTGCTCCCCTGGGGCAGAGTTAGAGATACGCCCCCCTCCCCACTCAGAAAAGGCTTCTGACCCCACTTAAAAGGTGAAGAACCAGGGCTGGAGAGATGGCCTAGCGGTTAAGAGCGCCAACCGCTCTTACAGAGGACCCGGGTTTGATCCCCAGCACCCACATGGCGGCCAAGAACCGTCTGAAACTCCAATTCCAGGAGAACTCCAGTTCCAGGGGAATCCGACACCCTCTTCTGACCTCCGCGGCATTGCAGGACACGGGTGCACAGACTTGCATGCAGACAGTACATTCATACACATACAGAAATAAATAAAAATTAAAATTAAAAAAAATTTAAAAAAAAAGGTGAAGAACCTCAACAGCTCACATTTTTCAAAGAAGTTTCCTTCCTTCTTTCTGTCTCTCTCTCTGTCTCTCTGTCTCTCTCTGTCTCTCTCTGTCTCTATCTCTCTGTCACTCTCTGTCTCTCTGTCTCTCTCTCTCTCTCTTTCTCTCTCTCTCTCTGTTGTTATCATGTAGCTTAGGCTGGCCTCTAACTCACTATGCAGTGAAAAATGATCTTGAACTTCTGATCCTCTGACCTCTGCTCCCAAGCGCTGGGCTTACAGGCATGCACACCACGCCTCTTTCTAGCAGTACTGGGACTCAAATCTGGGGTTCCTACATGCTAGACGAACATTCTGTCAACTGGTGGCCACATCCTCAGCCAGCAATGCTAAAATCCCGGGATTCATGTATTTCATTTTGAAGGGAACACAGTCTATTTGATGAAGTTTTAAATAATCCTCTTTGCATAGTTTGAAGAAAATGAACCAACTATAAACTTTTAAAGCACAGGTTGTTTTTTCAAAGTAACAGGCCAGAAGACAGACATGAACTTCAGGTTTAGAATGGTAGGCTTCCCCTGGACTCAACACCCAACACACTCCCTTTCTGGAACTTTCCATGGCCCAGCCCTTGATGAATGGTGCAGAAGCCTGGTTAAACATTGGAAGCCAGGCTTCTGTGATCCTAGAAGATCAGCAGAGCCTGCTCCACAGAACCTGGAGGCTTCCTCCAACTCTCAATCTTCATCTCTATCTGCACATTTCCTTCTATTTCTGCACAGCCAAAATGAATCCAGCTTTCACACAGCCTCCCTGGCCACAGGCCACAGCCAACTGCACTCGGCAGGTGGCATGTTCCCCCTGAGGACCAGAACTTGGCTGGCAACTGGATCAGAGGGAAGACACTACGTGATGTTGTAAGGAGGGAGGGTAGACTGGAGGTGTGTGCATGGTTGGTCATGGCTTTCTCTATATGAATGGGAAGTCAGGGTGAACTGTCCACAGAGACATGGATGGTAAGCAAAGCCTGTAACAGGTAGCACAAAGCCTGTAACAGGTAGCACAAAGCCTGTACCAGCTAGCACAAAGCCTGTACCAGCTAGCACAAAGCCTGTACCAGCTAGCACAAAGCCTGTACCAGCTAGCACAAAGCCTGTAACAGCTAGCACAAAGACCGTAACAGCTAGTACAAAGCCTGTAACAGCTAGCACAAAGCCTGTAACAGATAGCACAAAGCCTGTAACAGCTAGCACAAAGCCTGTAACAGCTAGCACGCCACCATTGAACAACAATGATCTGAACAAATTTCATGACCTCACCCTGATCTAAACGGAATAGCATCTCACACATGGCAAATGCTGCCTGAAAGTTCATCATCCTGCTAAAATGTAAGTTTTTAATGAGCACGAGACTCTCAATGTCAGGCCTATCTAATCCAGGACCCAGCACCTTGCCTGCCCCACAGCGGGTGCTCTATAAACATGTGTTAAGTGACCAGTAGATGAAGGCACCACGTGATCCAAAGTGCACAGAGCCTTTGGAAGGAGTCAACCAGCTCTTCTTCCTCCCAGCTCTCACCCCTCATGGATGGTGACAGCAGTGACAGCCTGCCTGTGTCAACAGCTCCTTCCTGGCCTCTCCCAAGGCTGGGCCAACAGCTCTACGAGCTGCTCTGCCTCAGGCGCCCTCAGCCCAGATCCCTCCCTCAGAGAACTGGCAGCTGGCATTAAGCCTTCACTGCTGGTTTACACACCCCAAACTCCAGGCTCTTTTCCTTCCTGCCCCTTGAAACAGCCACTCAATCGACCGCTCCCGAGAGCCCATCACTGTCTTTCCCTCAGGAAAGAGCACACAACTTCGCACTCTTCTCGGTATCCAGAGTCAAGCCCCGCAGATGGTACACACAGTGCAAGCTCAACAAATGAACACTCAGGAATCCACTGGAGTTCAGCGTCTGGTTTCCTGTCAGGCATCCTGGAGTTGAAACTCCTGCCCTTTTTCCGCTATATCCCAGAAGCCATCTCTCAGGCCCCCTTCTCTTAATCTGCTTTCAATGGGTTTGTCTATTAAAAACAAAATCTCTGACTTGTTCTTTCAGCAAGCTGCAGGCTAAGTTCCCACCCTCAAACAGCTAAGCCTAGTCAGTTGTAACAGAAAGACTTTCTTTGGGAAAACAACAATAACAGTTTTCATGTATGTTAGAATGGCAGGTACAGCACAGCCTTCCTGCCACAGAGACTTCAAAACTAGACAAAAGGTCACAAGGCAAAAGACTCCAGGTATTGGCCAGCCTGCAGTACCAGACTGTTGTCCCAAGGGCAGGGACACTGGGCGGGCAGGCCAACTCACTTTCACTTCCCCTGCGTTCCAGGGGCTGGGGACCCGGCAGAGTTGGAGGCCCCACTGGGCCAACAGGGCAGAGTTAGACCTCCCTAGCTGTTACAGCTAAAAAGCAGCCACTCCTGAGCCTCAAGGCCTTGGCCGAGGGCTGGGGAAGTACAGAGAGAGGCTACAGTGGAGATGGCAGACCGAGAGGCTACAAGGAAGCAGGACTGGCATCTCAGAGCTCCAGATCATCAGAGGGGAGATACCCCACCAAGTATCCACGGTGGCTAGGTCTTAAAGTCACAGGGTCTTCACTTTGCCCTCCAGAGCCCAAAGCTAACACTCCCCTACACCTACTAGGAGCAGAAGGCTCAGGGGTGCCCAGGCAGCGAAAAACAGCTTGAGCTTCCTGAAGACAACCCCTAACCAACCGGCTGTAAAATCAGCAGACACACGCCCCAAGTGGCCAGCGGGTACCTGGGCAGCCTTTAGAGGAAGAGATGAGTCTACACTGGTCATATGTGTCACCACCACGTGAGAACAGAGGTTTATTACCACAAGATATGCAAGAAAGGGGGCGGCGCGCCTCGGGATCCGTAAGCAGAAAGAAGCGAGTTCTGAAACTGTGAGGTCCACGCAGGCCATAGCCAGGATTTATGGGGTTTCCCCTCGTTGTTTTCTCACGAGCATATTTAATTGTACAGAACAATGGGCCTCAATGTGTCCTGGTCATATACGTATCTCAAAAACTTTTATTATAAATCAGTCAGTAGTCTTTAACCAGGGGCACACACCCAAAGCACCTGTAGAGATTTGGGGGTTCAGGGGTTCTACCTGTTTATCTGGATGCTACTCATGTTTTGTAGTTTCTAAGGAAGCAGTTTCAGTGTGCTCAAGACCCTTTTTTAATGTACTTTTTAAATTTTATATGTATTGACTGCAATATAAGTGTACCCATGTCATGCAATGCCCACGAGGGTCAGAAGACAGTGTCAGATCCCCTGGAACAGGAGTTACAGCTGGTTGTTAGCTGCCATGTGGGTGCTGGGAATCGAACCTGGGTCCTCTGCAAGAGCAGCTGGTCCTCTCAACCAATGAGCCATCTCTCTAGCCCCCAACTCTGCATTTTTAAGAACCCCTGAGGAGGTCCTGAAGAATTCTCTGCAATTGAGAACATACTTGGTCTCTATCACAAAACTATAAGGTAGATTTTCTTTAAGTTACATTAACTTAAATATATTGAGGATTCCGGTTCATTGAGCTGTTGGGTTTGTGTATCCCAGAATCTAGACACTGACCAAACTTCCTACTTCACCAGATTATACAACCGAGGAGACTATTTCAACTCAACTATTTTTAAGGTGGAGGAGAAGAACACACTACCTATTTGGAAAAACAAATCTCAGATTGACTCACAAGTCACAGGCATAAAGGATATTGATTAAGAAAAACAAATGGAAGCGCTTGTGGTTATAGCACCTTTGCCAAATCCTAGCCATTTCTCAATCACAAAAAAAAGGCAATAATTGCTTCCCACAGGAGCACATGTGTCTCCTTATCCTGCTCCCGAAGATTGTCCTCCCCGAGATACCATTCACCGGCTGAGCTCTAGACACAAACTCCAGCTTAGATTTCCCTCCTCTCCAAGGGTTAGAAGTTGAAATGTACCTGAGCCTCCCAAGCAGCAAGCAGTGCCAGGCAGAGTAAATCCCCTGGTGACAAAATGGGACATAGAAGGAAAAGAATTTGAGTCTGTACCTGGACCACAGGGTGGCCTCCCGTTGGAGCTTTGACAGCACCTCGGCTGCCCTCGGTCTCATAGTGGGCCCGGTGATGGGGCTTGGGCTGGACCTCGATCCGCAGCTCATAGGAGCCAGACTGATTGGAGAGTGGCCACTCGAGTGGAGGGAGGGATGCGGTTACAGGGATGCTGGGGAAAGAAAAAACCTGGTTATGACGATGAAAAGCCAAATTGGTCCATCTGTACACTAAAAATAAATGGCCCATTTTCTGGAAACTGTGTTTAGGGGTTGAGGAACAAAACACTGAGAGTTGAAGAGCCACAGAGTGCTCAGCCATGATGAGGGGGAGCTCTTCACGAAGCAGAAAGCATTCCCTCGCTTTCCCTTTCATTCTGACCAGAATACAGTGACTAGCCAGCTGCAGGGTGAATGAAGCAAATTTTGTCATGTGTTGGTGCTAACATGTTTGCAATGGCTGTAATGGCTTTGTCTTCCTCTTTTGCAAGAATGCTTCCTAAAAAAAAAAAAAAAAAAAAGAATGCTTCCTTTTCCAGAGGGAAAATGTGGGATCAGGAATACTTCTGTGGCATCAGGAGGTCCACCTGTGTCACTACGTAACGGACATAAGCAGGAGCTTCAGTCCGTTACAACCATGTGGCAAAGACCAGGTGGTGACAAGAGTCTCTATGTCTGATTCTCATGATTAACTACATTACAGGAGTGTGGTCAGTTCCTCTTATGGTCATGAATTACTGGGTCACCAAGTGATGGGTCCTCAAAGCACAGGGGAGTGTCTAACTTGAGGACAGATGAACCAACTCACTCAGACCCCAACATGAAAAGTGAAAATCAATAACATGACTAGAGTTCCATCCTCAAGTTGAAGTCCTGGCTCTACTTCCTAGTCCCTGTGTGACTTGGATCAGATGCCTGTACCTCCCCAGGCCTCAAGCATTTATGATGGATGGATGGATGGATGGATGGATGGATGGATGGATGGATGGATAAGTGGATGGGTGGATGGGTGGATGGATGAGTGGATGGGTGGAAGGGTGGATGGGTGGATGGATGGATGGGTGGATGGGTGGATGGGTGGATGGATAGATGGATGGATAGATGGATGATGGGTGGATGGGTGGATGGATGGATGGGTGGATGGATGGGTGGATGGGTGGATGGGTGGATGGATGGATGAGTGGATGGGTGGACGGATGGACGGATGGATGGATAAGTGGATGGGTGGATGGGTGGATGGGTAGATGGATGGATGGATGAGTGGATGGGTGGATGGATGGATGGATGAGCAGATGTATGGATGATGGATAAGCGGATGGGTAGATGGATGGATGGATGGATGGGTGGGTGGGTGGATGGGCAGATGGATAGATGGATGGATGGATGGATGGATGGATGGATGGATGGATGGATGAGTGGATGGATGGGTGGATGGATGAGTGGATGGGTAGATGGGTAGATGGGTGGATGGGTGGATGGGTGGATGGATGGGTGGATGGATGGATGGATGAGTGGATGGGTGGATGGGTGGATGGGTGGATGGGTGGATGGGTGGATGGTTGAGTGGATGGCTGGATGGCTGGATGAGTGGGTGGATAAGCAGTTCTATTTCAAAGGCTCAAACATTCAAAGGTCTTCTGAAATGGCACATGCATGAACTCCTACCACATATTCTGAGTTTTACTCATAGCAGAAACCATTTGTCAAGTCAGGTCTCCTTTCCCACTCAGCTTAGGCTGTGAGGTGCTGTCAAGGCGACCAGCCTTCATCCACTCTGACATTCAGCTCAGTGCCTGATCTAGGAAAACACCTCCGTTCACCAAATCAAAAGCTGTGTGGGAACCACAGGGACAGTGGTGATGGCCTGTCTCCCTGCACTTCATCCATTGGGCAGGACAGAGAACAGCATTTGTTGCCCTCTATCACATCCTTGTCCTTAGCATTCAAAGGAAGATTATTTTTCATGGCAAGTAATACCAAACTCTGGCTCATGTGACGAAGAAAAGAACAATGCACAAGCACCTGGAACCGTACTGGCAACAGGAGGCCTTGAACACTGGCCGTGACTAATCACTGCTCCACTGTGAGTCCAATCTCCAGCACCAGTCAGCACTTCCTCAAATGTTTCCCTATGAGAGTAAGTTCCCCTGTGGGATGGTTGGCCTCAACTGTCAACTTGATGGGCTCTAGACACATCTGGGGGGTAGGCTCCTGGGGCGCCATTCCCTGGCTGGCATCCTGGACTGAATTAAAAGGAGAATGGTGGGGGCTGGAGAGATGGCTCAGCGGTTAAGAGGACTGACTGCTCTTGCAGAGGACCCAGGTTCGATTCCTAGCACCCACATGGCGGCCAAGAACCAGATTAGGCCGGGCATGGTGGCGCACACCTTTAATCCCAGCACTCAGGAGGCAGAGCCAGGTGGATCTCTGTGAGTTTAGGCCAGACTGGTCTACATAGCGGTCTCCAGGCCAGCTGGGAATAAAGGGAGACCCTGTCTCAAAAACCTAAAAAAAAAAAAAAAAAAAAAAAAGGAGAATGCTGAGCACAGGATTCTCTCCTGACTGGGTGAGACGTGAGCAGCAGCTTCAAGCTCCACCACGATGGGTGGTGACCTTGGACTGTGAGCCAGAACAAGCCCTTTCTTCCTCGAGTTGCTTTTGCCAGCAACAGGAAAAGAAACCAAGACACTCTGAGAGAACATGACATGCTTATCGTAGTAACAGCTCCTACTGTGTGCAGCAACGCCAGGACTCTGGATGCCATTTTATCAGCACAAGGCAGGTTCTGTTACTATCCTCGTCCCTCAGGGAAATGAATGAAAAGTGCTCAGAGAAAGTGCAGGGTTGAAGAAGGGAGGGAGAATCCCGATTGATTGGTAATGTCTGCTCTGGGCACAGCATCAAAAGGGTGCTGAATGAGAAAGAATGGTAATTGCTTAGCAGTGTCTGTCACAGGCATAGCAAGAGAAGGGCAGCACCAGAATGCCATGATCACACAGACAATGAATGGCAGAGCCAGGACACACCTTCAGTCCTTAGAGATCCCAATCCTTCAATCCATATTAAACTCCATGGAGATTGAGGCCTGTGAATTTTACTGTTTCTAGCACATAGTGAGGCTTGACCCCAAAGACAAGCACACTGTTTAGCTAGCTCACCACTGTCTGCTCCTAAAAAGGAACCCAGTGGCTGTTAGGAACTTCATAAATCTATGGAATGGAGTAGCCAGGAGCCCTAGGAGACAGCCACTGCGTTTACTGTATGATAGCAACCACCACCTAGTGAGGCTGATACACCCACTGCACCCATTTTACAGATAAGAAAACTGAGGCTTGGGAAAGTTAAGTTCCTTCTTGCCCTCAAAGCCAGGGAGCATCTGAGCCAGGACTTAAACTCCATGCAAATAACCAGAAAACAGCAAAACCTGGGCACAGACCCTTCTCGAAGGCCGTCTCACCTGCAGATGGGAATGGCGGGCACCAGTTGCTTGGGCCAGGTAGGTGGTACCAGCAAGATGGACTCGGGAGCTGAATTCCTCCTCTCCTCCTGCTCACATGGCCCCAGGAACTCCACTGCTGCGGGGTAGATATGGCGGGGCAGGCCGGCCTTGGACGGGGTGCTGGACACGGGGCTGGGGTCCGGGCTGGTCTTCCATATCTTAGAGGGGATCCCGCAGGGCGAGTCGGTGGCGAGGCTGTTGAGGGCATCCATCAGAACCGCAGAGCCAGCCGTGGGGGGGTACCCAGCGGGGATGGCGTCGTCCTGGGCTGCCACGTGAGGCGAGGGCTGTGGAGAGGGGCTCCGGGAGCGCTGGGGTGAGGCTCCGGGCAGAGGGGCAACCAAGGCCTCAGAGCAGGAATGCCTCCGCTTGGCACCGGGTGATGAGGAGCGGGAGGCTGGACGGGGCACGGGCGAGTGGCGGCCCAGGCAGCTGTCCTCGGCGAGGCTGGTTCGAGGTGACATTATTGGCGAAGTTCTGGGGGAATAATGAGCAGGAATGTTTTGAAACTGGGGACACAGGTCGTCGGGCCCTGCGGTGTTATTGGGCGAGACGCAGGGCGAAGTGTAGGGGGAGAAGGTGTCGGAAATGAAGCTGGCTGAGGAACCACTGCTAGCGGGGCTCAAGCAGAGGGGCTCGCGGTAGCCCTCGAAGCCTGGCACGGGCAGCGTGAACCTCGGGCTGGCGGCTACCCCGGCCAGGGCCAGGGCCGGCTGCTCGGCCCCCAGACTGGCATCTCTCCCACGGAGGGCCCCCCCTGCCTGCATCAGTTCATAGGATGGAGTGATCTCGATCCGAGGGCTTGGGCCGGAGGCCCCTGCTGGCTTGGCTGGGCTCAGAAAGTTCTGGGGCCCTATCCTATCGGGCTCTCCAAAGCGGCCAGGGGGCTCGCCAGAGAGACTGGCAAGGGGGCTGTATGGCTTGAGGCCATAGTCCAGGACATCATCGGGGTATGCAAGTCCGGAGGGTGAGCTGATGGCCTTATGTGCGCTCGGTTCTTCTGGAAAGACAAGGAGGGAGGGAGGGGTTTTTTTAAGCCTCACAAACAGAACGGGGGCAGAAAAGTCACAGCTGGGCGTGGTCTCCTGTCACGTGTTCATTTAACATTCCACCGTGCCCATCCCCCCACCCAGCTCGACATGGTCCGTGAAGCTACTTTGTCCCAAATTTCCCCAGGGAGGGGCGTCAGGAGGAGTCAGCTTCACAAGCTGGGTCCCTCTGGGCTAAGAGCCTCCAGGGTGGGGCATAAAACGACCCTGAGAAGAACTGTGGGTTCTTCTGGAGGCCAGGAGAGATGGCCCAGTTGGTAAACTGCCTGCCATGCACCATGAGGACCTCGTTGGATCCCCAGTGCCCACATAAAAGCCAGGTGCGTTGGGGCTGGAGAGATGGCCTAGCGGTTTAAGAGCACTGACTGCTCTTTCAGAGGACCCGGGTTCGATTCCCAGCACCCACATGGTGGCTGAAAACCGTCTTTAACTCCAGTTCCAGGAGAATCCGACACCCTCTTCTGACCTCCGCGGCATTGCACTACACGGGTGCACAAACTTGCATGCAGACAGTACATTCGAACACATACAGAAATAAATAAAAAAAAAAAAAAAAAAAGCCAGGTGCGGTGGCACGTGAACAGCAGGATCTTGGAGCTCTCTGGCCTGATGGTCTAGCCAAATCAGAGAGCTCCAGGTTTGGTGGAGAGCAATAGAGGACAGCACCCAATGTCAACCTCTGGCCTTCATAAGCATGTGTATACATACCCACAAACACACATGTGCACACACACATGAATGTTTATACACACAGACACAATCGTTTCTTTTTTTTTTTTTTTGAAAGAACTGCATTTGCTATCTCCCACAGTGCCTGAATCCACTTAGCATCTCACACTCTGTGCCTCCCTTCCGACTAAAGTTGTACAGTGTCAGTGTGAGTCACAACCACTCATAGATTTCCTTGGCCTGGTTTGACCTGGTCATTTCACACTTATGATGTGGCCCCCAGAGGGGACACACGAGCTCTGACATCTGTGGAGCTCTGCATTCGTTGGACATGTCCACACCCAAGTGTGGGAGGAGGCTTTTCAGAGCTTCCTAATCCTCTGTGTCCTTTTATAGATGAGTCCCCAAAGACGTGTTATTAGCAGACTTAGAACTCCAGAAGAGACACTTGACCCCAAAGAGTCTGGTCATGGCAATAGAGCGCCCAGATCATTAGCAAGCAGGGTGATCTCAATGCCTCTTTGACAGCAGAATCCATCCTGGGTTTCCACTGTTCCATCTCAAGGATGATGAGTGTCACTCCAGGAAAGTGCTCTGTCCCCTCACAAAAGGACATCACCACCTGTTGCCTCACAGGGTTACTGAACTCTGAAGCCCCACCCATCCTTGCTGCTCTGTGTCCTTAACCAGATGCTACATGAGTCCAAGCACAGTGGACTGCTTGGACACAGCTCTTATGGAGCTGTCAAGGAAAGAGCTCGTGCCTTCAACCCCATACCAGCTTCGCCTCTGAGGTCCCTCCTTCCTCATCAGTGATGGGGGTCAGCCTGGGCCCGTCATGCTTACGTTGCCTGTCAACTTGACACAAACTAGAGTCCTCTAGGAAGTGGGAACTTCAACTGAGGGATTTCCGCAATCCAACTGGCCTGGGGTCCTGTCTTTGAGGCATTTTCTTATTTTTATTTTGTGTATGTGAGTGTTTTGCCTGCATATGTGTATGTTAAATGCACCATGTGCATGCAATGCCTCCAGAGGCCAGAAGGGGGCATTGGATCCCCTGAAACTGGAGTTACAGACCATTGTTAGCTGTGGGTGCTGGGAACCAAACCTAGGTCCTCCCTAAGATCAGCCAGTGCTCTTAACTGCTGAGCCATCTCTCCAGCCCCATTAAGCATTTTTTAAGTTGCTGGTTGATGTGGGAGGCCCCAGCTCACTGTGGACAGTGCCATCCCCAGGCAAGTGGTTCTGGGCTGTATAAGAAAGGTAGCTGAGGGGCTGGAGAGATGGCCCAGCGGTTAAGAGCGCCGACTGCTCTTACAGAGGACCCAGGTTCGATTCCCAGCACCCACATGGTTTACAACCATCCATAACTCCAGTTTCAGGGGATCTCATGCCCTCTTCTGACCTCCATGGGCATTGCACTTACACACATGCAGCAGTACATGCATAGACATAAAAACTACAGAAAGGTAGCTGAGCCAGCCAGAGGAGTAGGCCAGTAGGCGGCGTTCTTTCATGGTCTCTGCTTTGGTTCCTGTCTCCAGGTTCCTGACTCCGGTTACTGCCCTGGCTTCCCTGGATGATGGGCTGTAATGAGTCAGCCAAATACCTCCTTTCCTCACCAACCTGTTTTTGGCCATGGTGTTTATCACATCAACAAAGAAACCAAACTAAAGCACCCCAGCCCAGCCACCCACAGATCCTCACCTCTCTTCTGTCAGCAGCCAACCAGATTCAATGTCTCCCACAGAGACTGTCCACCCTGGGCCAAGCCTCCCTTTCCTCCCAGTCTCCCATGTCACCTCTGTCCCCTGAATCTGGTCTCCATGCAAACAGCCTGTCAAATGTCCACTCTAGAAACTATCCATAAAGGCTTTCTCTGGCCTCATAGACAGGACCAGAGGTCATCATGTACCCCAGGCTGTCCCCTGTCCCCAGCCTTCCCCTATCAGCCTATCCCAGCCTGACCCCTGTCCCCAGCCCATCCCCTGTCCCAGCCTGTACCCTATCCCCAGGCTATCCTACCACCCCACCAGTGCCCACTGTCCCCCAACCTGGCTCAGGGACAGCCCTGCTGACTTGTTTGTTACTTTTCAAGTACTTCCTGTTCACAGTACCTGAGAGCACTGCTTCCTCTCCCCTCAAGATCTTCCCAGGACTGGTGCTCTTACCTGGTATGTCTGCCCACCAGCACCTCCATAGACTAGCCCCCCAAATCACCTCCACCCCCTCCTTTGCACCCACTTCCTGCTTCTTCCACCTCAGATACACATGTGTGTTGGGGAACTTGTCCTGCTAGACAATACCCCGCCAACCACATATTCCAAGGGCCAGGTCTGGCCACCACGTTGTTTGTCAATAAAGTTTTATTGGAATAAATAGTCAAGCCTAGTTATTCACATAGGACCTGGGGCTTCTTCCCGACCACAGGCACTGAAGCTTTGGCCGGGTCTGGATAAGCCACAAAGCCTGAAATATTTACTCTCTAGTGTTTTATGGAAGTTAGTGGCCCTGTGCCGGACTCCAGACTCCACTAGGGTTGGGTCCACGTCCGCTTTGGGTCAGTATTGTTTATCTGGCACCCGACATAGTGCCTGGCACTTTCTGGCCTCTACAAACATTTGTGAAGTGGCTGAGAGAATAAATTAAAAAATCACGTCCAGGGTCCTGTGATCTAGGAACGGGGTCTCTTCCTGGCTTTCTGGCCAGTGCCTGACCTGGGGAGCTGGGCTGGACACCCAGGTAATCCTCCACGTACCCCTTCTGAGCCACCCTAGGGGCATCACAGTCTGAGCTGACCTCAGAAGGCCCAGACAGTGTCCCCATTCCAGGTAAGAGCCCCAAAGGGCTGCCCACCACTCTTGGTTTGGGGACAACTAACCTGAATTAGGCCTATTCAGGCATGGCTGTCTGCCCACTCACCTGGCCTCTCCCCTCTCTGGATTCCAGGCAAAGCAGGGGTCCTTCCAGCCTCGGGACCTTGGCACGTGCTGTTCCCTCTGCCTCAGCAGCTCCTCCACCTACCTTCTCTGCAGGACTCATGCCCACCCATGCCCATGAGCTTAGTCATGGTCCCTGTGCTCCCAGGAAGCTTGTCCAGCTCAGGCTCCTCCCTGGGGGGTTCTGCTCTGCACCCCAGATGTCTCCTAATTCCACTGAAGAGTGCCCAACCCCCAAGCCAGAAGGAAAATCACCTCTAGATGGGACAACTGGATAACTGACATCAAAATCCCAGACCCATGACACCACTTGGACACACACCCCACAGGGACACTCACATCTGTGCATGAGGAATGGGCACAAGTTAGTGTCTGAAGCCCTCCTTGAGTCTGAAAATGGGAAGCTAGCTAAACTCTGCCAGCTGGGCTAGAGAAGGTTCTGGTCCTTCAGAAGGTGGCTTGAAAAAGTCCTTCTGTATTGAGCAGCAGTGACTGGAGACTCAGTATTGAAGAAAAGCAAGCTGGACTGTCGAACAGGAGAGGGCACACCTGCATATGTATGTGTGTGTGTGTGTGCGCGCGCGTGTACATCCACACCCATGCAGACGCCTATTCTAGCAGTCTACATCTCATTCATTGAGACAGGATCTCTCACTGAACTTGAGCTAGACTGGCACCCATCCCCAGGGTGGCCATCTCTACCCAGCACCCCAGCACAGCTCTGCATTACAGGCACGTGCAGCCATGTCCAGCTTTTCTACATAGGCGCTGGCAACCTGAACCAAGTCCTCGGGCTTACGGGACACTCTCCCCCACTGAGCCATCTCCCAGGCCTGCAAAGGCCCTGCTAACTTCCCAAGCAGTTCTAACTTTTGCAGTACGGGTGGCAGGAGGTGGGGGTGACATGGGACATCACAGATGACAATGAAACTTTCTTGACAAGCAGGAAGCAGAACCTAGCCTGGCTCTGTCACGTACTGGCTAGCGGCAGAGGAAAAGTCCCCCGCCCACTCCAGGACCCTCAGTCTCTTCGAATAAAGGGAAAGCGTGTCTGGCTCCTTCCTGGCTTTGATATTTTTGAGCTCGGGTTTTCAGAGGCTGGAGTTCATTCGACGTGCAGCCCAGGTGTGGCTGAACTACGGGCAGTGCTTACATGCTTTCCTGGCAGGGAGCACGCACGGATGTCTAATCTCGGCACCCATCAACATCAGCGTCTGATGGTGTTCTGAGAACCCCATGGCCCTGCTCTGGCAAAGCTGGGAGAGGGGGCGGGGCACGGCCGCGCTGATGGCCGGCTCTGTACAGAAGTTCCAGCCTCCAGCCTTCTCAGAAACTGTCCACCACAGAAACACAGCTGAGGGTGCTGCCAACAGTCCAGAAATAGCCACACGGACACTCTGCACCCAGTGTGGTGGGGCCTGTAATCCCAGCACTCAGGACGCTGAGGCAGGAAGATGACTGTAAATGCAGGGACAGCCTGGAATACAGAGTAAGACCTTGTCTCAAGAAACCAGACATATGCAAGTGTACACACACACACACACACACACACTCAGACAACACCCCTCACGTTGCCTGTAAGCCTAGAGGAAGGCAGACACACATATCAAGTATTAAAGGATTTATACTAATTTTAATTAATCTGGGCAGCGTATTTTTCTTTTTTTCTTTTCTTTTCTTGCCACAGGTCTATGAATGTTTAACAGCAAGCAGGGAAGGGAAGGTAATGAATAACTTTTGCTTCTTGCTCCTCGGGGATTTGACAGCAAATTTCACAAATGGCACGTCATAAGCAGCTGGGATCCTGGCTCTTTGTAAGTGCCCCCAGGGGTTTGCTGGGCTTCAACACGCTGGCCCTACCCTCCAGTGGGAAGGAATCGAACCCCATCTCAGATGGGAAGAAATCGAACCCCATCTCAGAAGGAGTTCTCCAAAGAGGGTTTCCATAATTCTCACTCTTCTCACTGTTCAATGTAGCTATAAGTGGCGTCACCAGCAAGCATTATTCACTCAGTGCGTCTACTCAACTTCACTCACCTTTGTGTTTAAAGATTTATTAATTATGTGCGTCTGTGTATATATGCCACATATAAGTGGAGGCCATAAGAGGGTGTCAGAGCCTCTGGAACTGGAGTTACAGATGATTGTTAGCCACCATGTGGCTAACTGAACCCAGATCCTCTGCAAGAGCAGCCAGTGCTCTTAACTACTGAGCCATCTCTCCAGCCCCACGCCTTAACTTTTAATTTTAAAAGGAAGATGGCCTAGTGGTTAAGAGCACCAACCGCTCTTACAGAGGACCCGGGTTCGATCCCCAGCACCCACATGGCGGCCGAGAACCATCTGAAACCCCAATTCCAGGAGAACTCCAGTTCCAGGGGAATCCAACACCCTCTTCTGACCTCTGCGGCACTGCACGACATGGGTGCACAGACTTGCATGCAGACAGTACATTCATATACATACAGAAATAAATAAAAAATTAAAAAAAAAGGAACATTCACACCTCTGTCACAACGGGAAGTCAGGGCTCTAAATAGAAGGTGGGGTAAAAATACAGCACGAAGCAAAGTCACTAAATTCAAGCCAGGTCTGGGACACAGGCCTGTCATCCCAGATACTCGGGAGGCTGTGGCAGGAGCATCACCAAGTTCAAAGCCTGCCTGATACAGAGTGAGTTCAAGGCCAGCCTGGGCAATTTAGTGAGACCTTGACTCCAAATGAAAAGCAAAAAGAAGGCTTCGCTAGAAGCGGACACTGCCCAGCAAGTGCAGGGACCTGGGTTAAGTTGTAGTACTATTAAAAAATGTTACTAAATTCAGCCAGCACTTGGGAGGCAGAGGCAGGCGGATCTTTGTGAGTTCAAGGTCAGCCTGGTCTACAGAGTGAGTTCCAGGACAGCTGGGGCTACAGGGAGACCCTGTCTTGAAAAGACCAAAAAAAAAAAAAAAAAGTTACTAAATTTAAACAAGACACCTGGTTGAAGGGTCCGAGCAGAATCTCATGCCCCTCCTCCCGACCCCCTCCTCCCAAGGGCTTTTTCTTTGAAGTATAACTTATGTGGTGGGCAGAACTAAATGAGTTTAGCAGAACATTAAATATTTTGCTTCCACAATCAAAGACACAGCAGGTTTCTATGAGTCTGCAAAGTGTGTGAACAGGCCAGGGAGGGGGCTGAGGGGAAACAGAAAAAAAAAAAAAAAAAAAAGCTTAAGGATTTAGTAGTGCACTGCTGAGATAGTATTCCTACCAGCTCAGAGGAAAGGTAGCAAGCATCAAACAGGCATTACCTGTGTGTGTCAGGTCCCTGATGGTGGGCCACCTCAGTCCCTTCCTACCCTGGGCGATGCCTGGCCCACTCCCAAGATGGCAGTCAGTCCCCAAAGGGAGTTGAGTGTAGAAATGGCGGTCCTCTTCCAGGTCCTCTGTTCACTCCTGCTTTTGCACATATTGTTCCTCTTGCCCTGAATTTCCTTCCATGTCTCCAGCTCCCTTCTCTTGGACCATGGTCTGTTTATCAAGACAGAGGCACCTGACTGGCCAAGCTGAGCTCACACAGAGTCCTATGCTAAGGTCAACCCACAGAGTCACTCATCTGTCCCCCATCCAGAGACAGAGAGCTTTTTGAAGCTCAATATTATTATTAAGCCAATAACAAAAATATAGCGGGAAAAGCTTTAGCTTTTTTGAGGGGAGGGGTGGATACTCTGTGGTCTGCACGTTATATACCTCGCATCATTTAACCCTCACTGCTACAGGGGCGAGGGGAGGGTGCACTTTCCATGCTCTACAGAGGCTTGGAGTCCACCTGAAGTATGTGAGCATCACCGTAGAACTAGGATGTTTCAGAAGGCCACAGGGGCTCCCCAGCCACCTCCAGAAGCCATGTCACTTGCACACTCCTGGCCACTCTGGTTCCCTGGGCTCGTGTCTGTCTGGTTCTATAGCAGACAGCTAAGGTTCTCTCTGTCATCCTCCTGCAGCAGGGTTCTGGGGCTTCCCCAACATCTGGGCCCTGGGAACAGCCCTCAGAAGTGCAGGAACAACCCACTGGGGCCACATCCGCCCCTGGCTAGTGAGCGGATGTTCACAGGGAATTCAGGGCTTCAAGGTTCACAGAGAGCCATTTGGTATCTAAAGGTTCCACTCTGCATCTTGATGGGTGACACAAAGGTTAGCTAGGGGAGAACTCAAAGCCCAACAGAGAGAGAAAACCCTGGGTAAATGTGGGCCCCTGAATCTTTTAGGTGATAATTATTATGTCCCGTGCCCTATTTTATGATGACTAGAAAGTGTAGCATACACTAGCCCCAAGCTCCTCAAAAGTGTTTTTTAAAAGAGGAAGTTATTTTTATAAAAGTAAAATGGACTGGTCAGCACTTCAAGAATTCTGGCATCCCAGACTGTGCTGACCTCCAAAAGTGTGTGGGGCAGGGAGAGAAAGCCTCCAGGATACTCTCCTTCCCACAGTCTGTATGGAGACACTAACTCTCACTAAAGTGTTAATGACTCAGTAAGCTACTTGTCATAATGAAAGTGGCAACTGTCAACACACCTGTGCCATTTGCTTTGCACCAAAGACCACCGCACTCATCCAGCACAGAGCAAATGGTTTTTCTCACAAGAATACTATGAAACAGGTAATACTGTTTCCCAGTTTTACAGATGGGGAAAATGAGGCTCAGAGAGGATGAGTCATCTGCCAGAAGGTCACATAGCTTCTGAGCTGCAGAGCCAGGACAGCCTGAGGCAACCTGGCTCCTCGACCGGCCCCCACAACCACCACTGAACCCCACTTCTCATGAAAGAGGCTGTTTTCTTGGATGGTGACACCTTAACTATGACACAGAGGAACGCAGGACCCCAAGAAAACAAACTGCCATGGGGGCCATTATCAGCCTGACAATGGGAGATCCCAACTATTTTCTTCTAGAATGTTCTCAGAAAATGTTCTCAGCCCTTCCATTTGCCCCAGGAGAGAGTTAAAATCACACTTGGGCCACACAGAAGTCTCTACCAACCTCCCCTCTAGGTGTCTTGCTATCCACCCTCAGGAACAGACCTGTGGTCAAGGCCTGGTGACCATTCGGTGCTAGGCCAACAGAGAGCTGTTTGGGGCGGGGGGGGNTCGCCGGGGGGGGGGGGGGGGGGGGGGGGGGGGGGTGAAGAACAACCAAACAGCCAAACACATGTACCCTCATAGTCCTAGCACTGGGAGGCTAAGGATTTCCAGAAGTTCAAGACCAGGTGGACTATATAATGAGTTCCAGGCCAGCCTGAGACCCTGCCTCAAAAGATGATCACCAAAAGAAAGAAAAAAATGGGGTAAAAAGGAAGGGCGGGGGAAGGAACAGCAAAGAGCAACCTCTCAGTCTAGAATAGTTCAGGCAGACAGAATTTTCGGGAAGCTGAACAGAATGACCAAAATAGAAACTCCATTAGGGAACAGGAGGTGCCTGCAGGGGGAAGGGACACAGCCACTTGACAAGACAGGTGGCAGATCCTGAGGTCCCTGTCCAAACTTCTCCAACTGACTCCTTCATGAGATCACATTTGCGGCCCAGCTCTGAGACAGTCTGTTGCCATGATGCACATCGATGCCACAGCCTGGTGACACAGACTGGCAGCAAGGAGAGGGGACAAATGGTGGGATTAGCCCAGCCTGGCGCCTTCCCTAAACTCCTAAATGTGGGGCTCAGGAACCCCAAACCAAGGCACCAACCACCTGGTTGTTCCCACAGTCTACAGGGAGAAGCTCTTTCAGGAGCCACGGATGGCCTTCAAGTAACGAAGGAAACTCTGAATGAACTCCCCCAAGATCCCCAGCCCCCCACCCCTCCCTTTCCATCCAGCAGCAACTGGATTCCCCATCAACGGGTCATGTGTGCAAAGGAGGGGATCCAGGCTGTCACGCCCTTTATTCAGGGTGACAACACAGACAGGGCTGTGAAAGCTGAGAAATTCCATCCAGATCTTGTCCAAGAACACCACAGAGGGCGAGGGGACGTTTACCGTCCTGTCTCGCCAGCATGGAGGCCCTGGCAGAGGCCTCCTGGCACACTCGGGTCTCTTCTGCCCTTGTCTCTATGAAGACAGCTGTGTGCCTTCACAGACAGAGGCAGCTTCGGAGGTGTCTCCAGCAAGCTGCCACCAAGCCAGGCACCCAAGATGCTGACACAGGATGGGGACAGTGGACCAGCAAGAACTCGAGTGGACCTACAGCTGGCAGACAGAGCTGCTTGCAAAATCATGCGCCTCCCCTCACCACCCTGGGCGGCTTTGCAGGAACGTAAGGGCTCTATGGGCCTACATGTCACTTTCGACCACAGGGCACCAGGGCTCAGCCATCTGAAACATCCCAGGCCCCATCTCCAAACTCAAATTGGGATGGATAGGGCTGCATCTGGCGGGGATGAGTTACTTTGGGAATCCCAGTTGGCTTCCCGCTTGCTGTCCTTGCCGACGACCATGAAGCCACGGCCTGCATGTGTTCCTTGTGAGCAGCTTACAACAATTTGGGAGGCTAGTACTAACAACACCTCAATGCTAGACAAGGGGAAACTGAGGCCCAGATGTACGGAAACCTCCAAAGTCATTAAAAAAAAAATACAGACATCACTGGATAGAGTGCTGTGCAGTAATACTGAAGAGCCATTTTTGCACATGTGCACACATGTGGGTCATTCCCTGGGGGTCCCTGTGGCCTCGCACAGTCAGTCACTAACTCTCAAGGGATACAGACCACCTGAGCTCCCTCACCACACACTAGGCCTGACTGTCCTTGAATGTCACATAAACAGGGACACAAGGTACATGCCTTCCTCACATCATCTGTTCAATGTCGAGTCTCGGATTCACCTGCACAGCACACAGTAGGTATTTCCTTGTCATTTCTTTTCAACCACCCTGAAGCCCTCTTTCTGTTTTCAGAGAAGATGGGTCCCGGAAAGCAAGCCTGCAATCATCCGAAGGTCCGTCTCTACCGGGAGAGCCCGGCCGCACAGCCTGGCGGGACTCCGAGCTGCCTCAGCCTCAGCAGGAACAAAACTCTGCTCAGAAGAATTTACCAGAAACAGACTTCGGATGATCCCCCTACGGAAACAGGGCTCGCTGTGGCAAATCACACTCACCCTGTGGCAGGTCTGTGGGAGGGGGCATAACCAAACAGCCACTTCCAGGACCTACACCCTCGTCACTCTGCCTCCCCAAAGCCGGAATCCGCCCTGAGCGACGATGGGGCCTTAGAACCCTCAGCCAGGGACTCAAACCAAACATTAATACCTTACCTTATTGGCTGAATTAACGAGTCCTATTTATACTCCCACACACACACCCAGAACATTCTTTAGGGTGCCATGTTCCCAGAAGTAGGCACACTGAATCAGTGGGCCACCCGCCAGACACTGGCCATTAAGACATTCCTCCCAATCCATCCTGCAGAGGTGACGTCATGTGCTGCCAATCTCAGATCTGCAGTCCACCTTCTGAGGATTAGGCAGGTAAACAACTCCTTCCCTCAGCCTTTAAGAAGGCTGAGGCAAGCATTTCAGGTTGACAGGGCTTCCCTGAAAGGAACAACCCCCTCCCGTAGGTTTCCCCTCAGCAGGTCTGTTTGGATAAGGCTCTGACAAATCCCTAGCTTTGCAGGCCACTTTTTTGCCTTCAGAAAGCTCACCCAGGCATGGCGCAATTAAAATTGCAGGGAAGGGCTGGCAGGCAGAAATGCACATTATTAACTAAAACAGGCCCCCAGAATCAGGCTCTTTTCCAAATCCTCAGATTAGAAGGCAGGCTGGGCCCCAGTACCAAGTCAGGAAAGGAAATCTCCCCATGTGCCTCTAGCCTAGCCTGGTTTGGGTGTGTTTCTTCACAGAAGGGGGAAAAAAGGCGGCAACAAAAAACATTAAAGGCCTGAGGCACAGAGCTTTAGAGCTAAATGCTGGGCGCCGCAGAGCCAGCTCAGCACAGTCCGTAAAGTGCTTGCAGGGCTGAACCCCAGCACCCACAAAAAAAAAAAAAAGACCAGGGCATGGTAGCAGCTCCTTCTTGTAATTCCAGCACTGGGGGAGTGGACACGGCCGCATCCCAACGGGCTGCTGACCAGGCGGCCTAGCTCAACTGGTGAGTTCCGGGTCAATGAGAGAGACCCAGCCTCAAAAGAATAAATGAGAAGGATGGCTCTCAAAGAAGGATGCCCAAGGTTGACTTCAGGGCCTTCACGAATACGTGCACATGTATATAAACACAGAACTACAAGGAAGGCAGGGGACAGGGGCTGTCTTAACAACATCATAAGGATGGCACATCTGGCAATCTCCAGAGCATAATGGGAAACCCGAGAGATGACCTTGTTTCTCCAACTGATAAATGGTAAGAAAATTCTCCATCAGGGATTTTCACAGAATGAAAGGTGCAATGGTCAGTTTAGCCAATCTCAATGCAAGGATCGTGTTTGGATCTGAGTGCAAACACACACTTAGGAGACAAGCAATGTGACTTGAACGCTGGGTATCTGATAGTAACTCTTTTTTTTTTTTTTTTTTTTTTTTTTTGGTCTTTTCGAGAAAAAAGGTCCTCCCTTTAGTCCCAGCTGGCCTGGAGCTCACTCTGTAGACCAGGCTGGCCTTGAACTGACAGAGATCCACCTTCCTCTGCCTTCCAAGTGCTAGAATTAGAGGCGTGCGCCACCATGCCCGGCGATAGTAACTCTTTTAGATTTAGCAATGAGCACTGTCTGTCTGTATTCCTGAGTTCTACACCAGTGGCTCTAATCAGCTGTGTATCAGAAATATCGGGGGGGGGGGATCTTTGGGATAGGAATATGACTCAGTTAGCAGAGTGCTGGTCTGCTATGCAGAGGCCCTGAGTTCCATTCCCAGCATCATATAAACAGGGTGTGGTAGCTCATGCTTATAATCCTAATACTTTAGAGGTTGAAGCAAAGGTCATCTTAGCTACAGAGTGAGTTTGAAACCAGCCTGGGCTACACGAAGCTTTATTTCAGAAAAGAAAAGAACAGCCTGGAGAGATGGCTCAGAGGTTAAGAGCACTGGCTGCTCTTGCAGAGGACCTGGGTTCACTTCCCAGTGCCCGGTAGCTGACAGTCTTCACTCCAGGCCATCTGACATAATCTTCCGACCTCCACGGGCATTACATGACATAAGTGCAGGCGATACACTCATACACATAAAATAAAAATAATAAATAAAATATTTTTCAAGAAAAAGAAAAACCTGTGCTAGACCCTGGAGATGGTTTTTAAAGAATTTCCCTTTTTTCATTTTTGTTTTATTGTATCTGTGTATTCGTGTATATATTGATGCAGGTCACATACGCTTTGTTCTCTCCTTCCACTAGGTCCTTAAGATCAAACTCAGGTTGCCAAGCCCTGGAGACATTTTTAAATCACTAAACAGCAATACAGTAGAGCAACTCTCTCCATCACACTTCCATTGAATAGGGTATATGTAAACCAGATTTTTTTGTGTGTCTTTTTGAGACAGGGTCTCCCTGTAGCCCCAGCTGGCCTGGTACTCGCTATGTAGGCCAGGTTGGCCTAGAACTCACAGAGATCCACCTGCCTCTGGCTCCCAGGCCCTGGGATTAAAGGTGTGCGCTACCACGTCCAGCCTCAGAACTCATTTGAATACACAGGATGACATGAGGGCTCCATGCACAGGCTATGCCCCTCTGTACAATGTCCTCAGCATGTGAGATTTTGTCACTAGGAGTCAATGTCCCAAGGTTCCCCAAAGGCAGCTGTACTGTTTTATTTTTCCCCCGGAGTCCTTATATATATTTTTTTTTCCACAGAAATCTGGGAATCTATTTAACAATAAAATATGACATCTAGAATGAGGGCACAGATGGGGAGGTGGATGGATGGGAGACGGGGCATGAGATGACGTTCCGTTAACAACTGCTGGCGTGCTGGAACCCGGGATGGGAACATGGAAGTCTATTGTACCAACTTCTCTAATTTTGCCTATTTGGGGGAAAGCTGGTGACAAAGCTCAGGAGAAAAGTCGCTGGCTGTTCCTCTTGCTTTCGGGAACACACATGGAGCTCTGGTCTAGGTAGGCAGACAGCCTGGCCCATACCTGAACAGCCCAGGGTCTGGCCTGAAGTCCTGACTCAGTTTGGAAAAGAATCAGCAAAACCCTAGCTGTAGGGTACCAGCCCCTCCAAGGAAGTGGGCCCCGAGCTCTGGGAGCCTGAGGCGATTTCCTGTTTAGGGAGGGGGGAAGTCCCTTTGGAGGGGGAAGCCACGGGCACCATCACACTGCACTTTCAAAGCTGCTCCTCGCCGGCCTGGCTCTGGGGTATGTTGCTTGCAAAGAGCCTGCCTTACCCAGAAAGCAGCTTCTGGAACCTTCTGACCACAGAAGGTGAACAATGAAGGAAGTGTTTGCAGCCAGCAGAGTTACCTGGCTGAGCAGAGCAGACAGGGGTCTTGGAGTCAGAACCCAAAAGGCTTCCGACTTAGCTGGCTTTGTACCCTGCGGCCACCACAGCCCAGCAGCCAACAGGCACTGTGCTCCTCATTTCCTGGCCCATCTGCTCTTCTGGCTCAGGACACATCAAGACCCAAGGCAGACACTCTCCCCCAGCGGAGGATCCACTTTGTCAGGACCCATTATCACAACTGCCACCATCTACTTTTGCAAAGGCTCCGCTGCTGGGTTCCCAGAATCGCTTGCCTCATGAAACCTTCCCTTCTGCCTCAGGAGCCCATTGTACAGATGTGAAACACTAGCCCAGAACTGAAGTCACATGGCCTCCAGCTGCCTGCTAATCCAACTTCGCAGCCATCCAGCAGGTGACACTGATCTCCTGGTAACAGGCAGTTGCTTAGGCTCAGCCTAGATAACTGAGTAGAAAGCAGCATGGCCACAGCATGCCAGGGCTTAGTGATCTTACACATGGTGCTCTGATTTGCACAGTCAGCGACAAGGGCTCAGATGCCCCAGGAAGCATGCATGACCATCCACTGAGACAGAGAAAGAAACAAGAATGGAGGCTGGGGACGTGGTTCAGTCTGTGTGCACAAGGCCCAGGTTCTATCTCGAGCACTGCTTCCACGGCATAAGTCTGCAATCCCAGCACTCAGGAGATCAAGAGCTTAAGGTCATCCTTGGCTACATAAGTAAGTTTGGGGCCAGCCTGGGCTAGATGAGATGAAAGAGAGGAAGGAGATGGGTGAAAAGAAAAGAGAAGAGGGAAAAAGAGAGGGAAGAGAGAGCTTCCCCTCATGTCCTGTGCTTTTCTCATTTCTACTTTTCGTTGGAAGTTCTATGAGTATAAACTGAGGAGACCAGCAGTGACCCAACTTCTAACTGAACCCCACATCTGTGGACACTGGAGTTTGCAGCTGAGCGGGGTGATCTGGGGACACATTCTGGATTGGTGATGTAGCACTAAGCGCAGAGCCTCAGACCCCAAGTACCCTGATTCCAGGTCGGCCCTGCATTCGCTGGGAGCACACAACGTTCTGCTGGGAGCTGGGGAACATGGTCCAGGAGGACCTCAGGGAGAGTCCAGCACCTGGCCAGGGCTGAGATGTGCTGAACACTACCACATAGTTTCCCTCACATAGTTAACTTACCCCCTCCAGGGCTAGAGAGCCCTGGCAAACAATCTCAGCGGCCTTGCTTTAAGGGTTTAAGAGCCTCTCCCGCTGACCTGAACATACTGAGAAGGGGCAGAAAGCAAGAACGACTATGCGACTATGCGTTTGGCAGTGAAGGCTGATTCCCAGCCCGACTTCCTTCGCCTCCCAGTCCAGGCCTCTGCTCACCTTTCCTGAGGCACCTGGACACCTTATTTGTCCAAAGCCGGCTCATTAAGGTCTGTCACAGATGGCAGCATCTACACGTCACGTGTCTCCAGCAAGCTGGCTTGGTTAGAGCATGGCCCTATTTTTAGTAAGCATCCAAAAAAGCCAGTTACTGCATCACACACCTCATTCGTCCCCATTTGTTTCCCAAGCTATGTCCCATACTGGCCAGGCAAGGGCAGGGACCTGGTCTCATTCATCTTCACACCCACAGGTCCTTGCACTGAACCAGTGAGCAGTGCGTTTGCTGGAGGGGTGACGTCTCCGCTGTTTGCTGCAGGCGGGTTGAGAGCAAGCTCTCCTGAACTGCAGAGAAGGTAACACCAGGGCCTGGGCCACAAGTCCCCCAGAAATGGTATAAACGGCTTAAGGAGGTGGGAGAGGCAGTGCCACCAGGAGGGGGCATAGACACGTGGGGCATAGAAACATGGGGCCTAGACACGTGGTGTGTGCACATATACTCTGTGCTCGGAACATGTGTGTTCATGGAGCCAGTGCATGTACACCCATGTGCATGTGTAGCATCTGTGGTTTTCAGCAGCTTTTCAAAGAGCCAGGTGGTGTGAGGAGAGGAAGAGACTCTGCAAAGCATAAACAATGATCAGGAAGAGTTTATTTGCCTTTGAAAGGGCAAGGCTGGTACCCTAGCTTGAGCTAACACGGAGTCCAAGGAGAGACTCATCAGACCTTCTGAGGCAAACTAGAAGCAAGTACACCCAGCATGTCTATAACCCATAGGACCCAGGTGGCCTGGCACTTCTGGAGGTGACCAGGGAGTCCCAAGAAGTCACAGTCAGGAGAAGGAAGAATTCACTGAGTCCCAAGCACACTCAAGGGAACTCCTTCTGAACAATCTGACCGCAACAGCACCTCTCCCCTCCAAGCTGGGACCCACAACTGCCAGGACCGACCCCACAAGCCTAATCCTATTCTTTGCACAGGATATATTTGGCCATTTCTTTCAGTAGAAAATAAATGAGAGTGTACTACGCACATCTCTAGGGGAAAAAATGGAAAACCCGGTTGAACTAAATGGATCATTTCTTAGATTCGGTTTACCAAAACTGAGTCCCACAGAAATAGAGTATTAACAGGGTGGACAAGGTGGCTTACTGGGTAAAAGTGCTTGCCACCAAGCCTCACAACTTGGGTTTAATCTCTAAGACCCACAGGATGGAAAGAAAGAATAGACTCCTAGCAAGTTGTCCTCTGGCCTCTACATATGCACACTTACACACACATACACACACATACACAGAAATGTACAAAGAGAGAGAGAGAGAGAGAGAGAGAGAGAGAGAGAGAGAGAGAAAGGGAGGGAGGGAGGGAGGGAAGAAGGGAAGGAGGGAGGGAGGGAGGAAGAGAGAGAAGGACGAAAGAAAATGTGACTTAAAAAATTAAAAAGAGGCCGTGTGTGGTGGCACATGCCTTTAATCCCAGCACCAGGAGGCAGAGGCAGGCGGATCTCTGAGTTCAAGGCCATCCTGGTCTACACAGTGAGCTCCAGGCCAGCTAAGATTAAATGGAGACCCTGTCTCAACAAGACCAAAAAAAATTTTTTTAAGAGAAAGTATAAATAGGCCAGCTACATCAGCACAACAAAGACGGCCATCAAGAAACAGCCCCACAGGAAAGCACTAGGACCCAAAGGCTTCCCAGCTGAGTCATGACCACTTAAGAAAGCAGTGTCTTAAGGAAACAGAAGTTGTCTTCAGCATAGAAAGGGAAAGAACTGTAAAGCCAACTACAAACTCAAGAAGGGCATTACAGAATAACACTGCTCAGGAATATGGCTGGGAGAAAAAAAAGTTAATATTTTTTCACACAGATATCACCAGCCCAAGAAAATAATACATAGTGATCAAACAGATTCATAATCAGGAATGGTTGAATCTTAGGTTATTTCTTAATGTAAGCCAATATACAGCAGGTCTAAGAAGAAAATTGTGTTTTTCCATAGATGCTAAAAAGTCTTGAAAGTCATTCAATTCCCATTCTTGATAAAACTCTCAGGGAAATAGGAATGGATGGGTGGCCTATGAACATAATAAAATACATACGCATAAGCTCTAGGCTAAACTCAAGGTACTCCTACCAAGGTGAAAGGCAAATCAAAAGAGGCAGAAATGAGAAATGGCTCAGAGGTGAAGAGCACTGGCTGCTCTTCAGAGGGCCTGAGCTCAGCACCCACGTTGAACAGCTCACAACTGCCAGTAACTCCAGCTCCTGAGGATCCAACACTCTCTTCTGGCCTTCAGACACCTGCACACATGTGGTGCACATACTCACATACAGATACACACATAGATACATAATTAAAAACAAAATAAATCTTATTTGAAAAGGCAAAGATGTCTACCATCTCCACTATTACATAACACTTGACTGCAGGTACCAGCCAATGCAATTAGACAAGATTAAAAAATATATAGGGAGAAGCCTTTTTAGAGACACTGGTTTATCCAGGACAGATCTGGGCCTTTCCTCTATGGTATCCCCAGGATCTACAGGTAGGTACTCAGGAGTTCATTGGATACATAACTAGAGAGTTTACAAGGATGAGTTTAATGAACACTAGAAACAAAACCCACCCTGGTTTGATTTCAATAGGTCAACCCTTTCAAGGCTCAGGATAATCCCATGAGACAGTCATGATTTAACCATTTACAGACAAGCAAGCAGAGGTGCAAAGAACTTAATTGACTTGCTCAAAACACCCTACTCCTTCCTATCTTCCTTCCATCCTTCTCCCATCCAGTGGAAGGGGGAGCCTTGCACTGTAGCACAGAGTCTAGGCCCAGACTTCCACCAACTCTGCTTCATAAGGAGGGTTCTTCACCTCTGTTACATGGAGGTCAAAAAATAGTGCCTGCGTGCTACGGCTGGAAGTATATATCGCCTGGGCTAATCAACTTCCCTAAGTACCTTCCCCAGTTTCCATGGTGACGCCTGTCCATTTAGCAATCCCTTTCATTCTCAGCTTTTACCAAACTGATGCCCAGAGTTAACTTAAAGCTTCTACACTTTACCTACATGCCACAGTCCTGGAATAAGGCAATTAGCAAGATAAAAGTGTCCCCTCATAGAGAGTCCCACCAAGCAGAACCTGGGAGAAGTGACTTCCAGAGGCACCCCTCACCTGGAGCACCTCACATCTGCTCTGGAAGCTTGTGCGGCCCCTTCCATGCCGCTCCCCATCCATGAGGCCTTGATTCCCACAGATTCCAGAGCATTACACACCACTAGGGCCTCAGGGGATGCCCCCTTCCAAGGAACACAATTTGGAAAGGGGAGAAACCCAACAGATCCTCGGTGATGAAGGTCAAGTCAACAGCAATCAATCAGGTTGACAATAAGTACCCTTGATAAGACAGGCAGAGAGTATCCCACACCACTATGGTCTTCCTCTAAATGCCGTTATCCCTAATCTAGTCATGTGAAAAATAATGGAAAAAAAAATTGAAACTGAGCGTGTAATCCTAGCACCCAGGATGCTGTGGCTGGAGCTTTGGGCTTGAACTACACAGTGAGACCCTGTCGCAAAAATAAACAGAGAGGCAGTATAGAACATAGGTGTAACATCTAGTACTGCTCAGAACTTTCCAGGTTAAAAACAAAAACAAAACCACCACTAGCAGCAGCAGCAGCAACAACAACAACAACAACAACAACAAGCCTAAAAATGTCCTGACTCTGAAGAGTAAGGCTTTGTTAACAACAAAGTCTCAGTATCAATTCATTGATTGGCAAATGTGCCATGCTGGTTGGTGCACTAGGCTAATATAAAGAAGTGGATGCTGGGTGTATCAGATTACCAGGCTTTCCCGTGGATTTCGCTGCCCATCTGGTGGCCACCCAGTTCCACTTGCCAAGAAAAACTATAAAAAGCACCTCCCACCAGGTTTGGTTTGGAAACTATTTTCTGGGAAATCCTCGCCACCCTCCACCCTCACCTCAGAGAGAAAGGCGGGGTGGAGGGATGCTAATTGTGAACCTGGGAAGGGTATATTAATTCTCTGCCAAACATGACTTTAATCTTAATGAACACAGAGAGCACTGCTGTGAGCATGGATAGCTTACAGATTCCTAATTGTGTCTTTTCAAAGGGAAGGCTGTCCCCAGATTGAAACCCTAGAACACTGTTCTTGATTAATTGTTTCCAGCCCCTGCCAAGATATAAAATTGTTAGAACCACCATCTCCTGCCCAGTGAGGGTGATACCCACTATCAAAGCAAGTCCCTCCCTTGCTTAAGGTGGCTTGTAAGGTCCCTGTTGGAAAGAAGACTAAAAGCCACTAAGTCTCAGTAATCAGGTTCCTCCCCAGCCAGCACCATGCACAACCCTCCCTGCACACCAGATGCCCACAAGCCCAGAGCCATCGAGGCATCTGGAAGCTGCCAGCAGACTTGCCTGTCACAAGCACTGACTGGGTTGGGCTGGGCTGGGCTGGGCTGTCAAATGGGAAGCCTGGTTAGGTCTCTTGTTTGTTCCAAGACAACCTGTTAACCAGAAAGCCACTGAGGCTGGGTGGGCACAGGGCCTCCTCCTCTTGCTAAACAGGTGAAGTGACAGGGCGCCTGCCCAACCCCCCCCACCCCCACCCCCAACCCCCGCAACAGAGCAATTGAAAGCACAGACTATTCTCCCAGATCCACACCTCTGCTCCCCTAGCTGCCCAGGCCAGTATAGCACGGGTGAGGGGCAGGAAGATCGGTATGAAGCTAGGGCTCAATCCACTCGCTGGTGGCTGGTACTCTGCAGAATCCAGAGAGGAAATGGGCCGTCCTCCTGACACAGAAGTCAAACCACCCTCCTGCATGAGACACACAGCCTCTTCCTTAGTTTCAACACAAAGTCCTCAACAACTGCGGCTCCCAAGAGACCACAGGGCTGCTGTCTCCCAGCAGCACCCAGGAAGGAGCGACAGTCCCCCCACCCCACCCACCCCTCCACCAACTCCTCTCTGCCGTCTTCCACTTCTCCTCCCTCTGGAGGCAAAGACATCACTTCCACCTGCTCTCACCACCTGATTGCAGACTCTGGTCCTGCGGACCAGACCATCCTTTGCTGTGCTAACAGCGACTCTGGGGAGAACTGGAAACCGACATCCGGATGGGGAGGGAAGGAGCCAGGCCGGTCATTGTCGCCGGCTCCCCTCCCGGTCACCTGGGCAGGGACAGCCCCCTGCTGCAGGCCACCCAAGGAAGGCTAGAGTGTGGCGCAGAGCTGGCCCTGCACTGGGTCCCCAGGCCCAGGTCCCCGCCCAGGCTCAGGGGCCAGGCGGGGGGAGCCTCCACCGACCTTCGATGGGGTTCAAATAGTCATAGTCGAAGAGGATGGAGAAGTCCAGCTCATCTTGGGGACTGCCCCCAGGCTCGTGGCCTGGTCCGTCCCCGCCGTCGGGGTCGGACTGCGGCTCGGAAGCGTTCATGGCGCACGGAGTGGCGAAGGCGACAGGTGGACAGGCCGGGAGGAGGCTCGGGAGGACGGCGGGGTCAGTGTCCTGGAGGGGACGCACGCCTGGTCCAGGGGTGGCGCGTCTGGTCCGGGGATGGCGCGCCGGGTGCAGCAGGTCCTGGACGCGTCCGGGAGCCCAGCGGGGTGAGCTTCCTGCTCCGAGGCACCTGTTGCAGCCCGCGGAGGGGGCGGGGCCGCGGCCGGCCGGCGGGGCGGGGCGACACCCGGCGACGGGGGAGGAGCGCGGCCCTGTCTGGCCAGAGGAAGGAGGCCTCCCGCCCGCCCGTCCTGTGGCCGCGCTGCAGGTGCCCAGGGCACAGCGCAGAGGAACAGGCCCTAGCTACCTCCGCATGCCAGGCTGAACTGTACTTCCCACCTGCCCCTGTCTGACCCAGAGTCCGAATCAGAAGCTACTGCCACCTGTGTTTTCCAAGGTCCACTGGCTGAGCCTTTCTTCCTCTCATCCTTTGTTGTGGCGTGGGCCGCCTGTCCTTTTTTTGCGCCCTGTCCTTTGCCGGCAGCTGTGACTCGGTTGGCCTGTCTCTGGCTGCAAGGCCAGACCTGGGCAAGAATGGCATAGGCTTGAAGTCCAAGTCTCACTGCCGCTTTCACACTTCTTGAACCACATATCACTTGATGAGGACCCAGCATGAAACTGCACTGTGGCCCTCTGTTGGGGAAGAAAGGGGCTAGAGGTCATATCTGCTGTGGAGAGCCAGGGAAGGGCTCAGCACCCGCTTTGCGGAGGTTCCAAGACCTTGGGGGTCAGGAAGGGCCTCTTGGGGGAAGTGACATGTGAAGAGCTTGAGTGATGACGACCTGGGGGCCCTGTCCTTGGCAGTGAGAACAGGAAGTGGTCTGATGTGTGGGAGGCGGAGAGCAGAGATCCTACAAGGCTGGCAGGTAACCAGTACATCCGGATGCTGGTGAAAATGCAGATTCCCAGGCTCCTCCCCAGGCCTTCCGGTTTCTCAAGTTTGGATTCAAGCTCGGGAACATGGATTTTTAGTCAAAACCCAAGGTGAAGGTCATGAACCAGTGAGATGTTTTATTAGAACCCAGGGCCACCCCCTACTGAAACACTCCCAAGAGTCTCCCAACTTATGATTTCTGATGCTGGGAAACAAGAGAGCAGAGGAGAGTCGGGTGTTGGGGACGCAAGTTAGATCCCTGGGGAACCTTTTAAAAGGCCTGGTACTGCTGCAATTGAAATCCACTGAGCCACAAGTTTAAAAGATGATAGTTATAAGGCATCATCAAATGGACCCTAAGGGCAGCCAGTGTTGAGGATCAGAAGACTGATGGGAGGGGTCCCTGAGGTCCTGGTCAGAACCCAGGAATGACAGTGACTACCCTCCTGCCCTGTGTGTCAGGAGGAAGAGAAAGGATGGGGGGGGGCCGACACGACACGACTCTGCTCCACCTTGGAGGACTGGTTCAAGCTTTCCATCATTGGACTGGGAAGCTGTGGCAGGGGGATTGCTTCTAGTTTGAGGTCAGCCTGAGCTACAGCATGAGAGAAGCCCTGTCACCAAAAAAAAACCAAAAACAAAAAACTCATCATTTGTTCCACAAATATTTACCGACCATGTACATAGCACGATTGCTTAGCGATAGAGACATCTACAGGGTTCTGCTTACCCAGGCCACACGGGGTACCAGTTTAACTGGAATGTTAGATTCTGGATGTGGAGCTCCAGGCATGTGCATCTATTCCAAATGCATGGACAGAGGTGACAGCACTAATTCAGAGCTGGCTTGGCTACAGAGACCTCAGCCTGGCTCTGGACTTGTTTGGGCTACAAAGCACTGTGTGGTTGCCAGAGCTATGGTGGGTGCGCCCAACAGGTGCCTTAGGTAGAGGGAACTACAGCTAAGACTGATAGCCACGTCTCTAGAAGGAAATGGAGTCTTCTAGGTACTTATGACGGGGGCCCAAGGTCAGACTCTGAAATTTGGCCAGGGAGAAACAAGAGAAAGCTGGTAAGAGAAGCTCCCACCCATACTGGCCCATCCTTTCTTACCCCCCCCCATAATGGCTCATTGCTTCTGTTCTGGTGGTCATCTGCTGTCTGTGGCTACCCAGAATTCTTCCGCTGGTCTTCTGTTAATAGTTCCCTCAGGTGTACATTTAAGAGGCTACTTTTTCTATACTAAGTGTTGGGACTTGAACTCAGGACTTTGTGCATATTGGGAAAGTATCCCCCACTGACCTACACTGCAGCCCCTGGAAAGCTCTCTTAAGATTATCTTGGTAGAGGGCTGGAGAGATGGCTCAGTGGTTAAGAGCATTAGCTGCTCTTATAGGACACCCAGGTTTGATTCCCAGCACCCACATGGTGGTGGCAAGAACCATCCATAAATCCAGTTCCAGGGGAATCTGATGCCCTCTTCTGTCTTCTATGGCACTGCACAATACATATATGCAGGCAATACACTCATACACAGCAAATAGAAATAACAAATATAATAAAATCAATTAAAAAGATTATCTTGGTAGAACTATCAACACAGTTGACCTCTCGCATCCAGAAAGGTAGATGAAAGATTCAGGCTTAGCCAATCAGAGGATTTTAGCTCCATAGGCCTATGAGAACCAGTAAGGTAAGGGCCATGACCATCACATTCATAGCTTTATACACAGTGGATGAGTGCAGGAATGGAGCGTGGATGTTTGGATGACAGATGGATGTTTGGATAGATGGATAGATGTTTGAATGTTTGGATGGATGGATGGATGGATGGATGATGTTTGGATGTTTGGATAGATGGATGGATAGACGGATGGATGGATGGATAGATGAATGTTTGGATATGTAGATGGAGGTTTGGATAGATGGATGAGTGATGCTTGGATAGATGAATGTTTGGGTGTTTGGATGAATATCTAGATGGATTTTAAATGAATGAATATATGTATGGATAGATGGATTTTTGGATAGATGGATGTTTGGATGGATATATGGATAGATGGATTTTTGGATAGATGGATGTTTGGATGGACACTTGGATGGATGGATGGATGGATGGATGGATGGATGTTTGGACATTTAGATGGAGGTTTGGATGGATGAATGTTAGGATGTATGAATAGACAGCTGGATATTTGGATAGATGGATGGATGGATATCTGGATGTTTGGATGGATGTCTGAATGGAAGTTTAGATGGATGGATGGATGGATGGATGGATGGATGGATGGATATTTGGATAGATAAGTAGGTGGGTGGATGTTTGGATAGATGGGTGGATATTTAGATGGATGGATGGATGGATGGATGTTTGGATGAGGATGGATGGATAGATAGATAGATAAATAGATAGATATTTGGATAGATGAGTGGATGGATGGATAGATGTTTGGATAGATGTGTGGATATTTGAATGGATGGAAGGATGGATGTTTGGATGGAAGATGGATAGATAGATAGATAGATAGATAGATAGATAGATAGATAGATAGATATTTGGATAGATAAGTGGGTAGATGGATATTTGAATAGATGTGTGGATATTTGAATGGATGAATGGATGTTTAGATGGATGGATATTTGGATAGATAAGTAGGTGGGTGGATGTTTGGATAGATGGGTGGATATTTGGATGGATGGATGGATGGATGGATGTTTGTTTGGATGTGGATGGATGGATAGATAGATAGATAGATAGATAGATAGATATTTGGATAGATGAGTGGATGGATGGATGGATGTTTGGATAGATGTGTGGATATTTGAATGGATGGAAGGATGGATGTTTGGATGGAGGATGGATGGATAGATAGATATTTGGATAGATGAGTGGATGGATGGATGGATGGATGTTTGGATAGATGTGTGGATATTTGAATGGATGGATGGATGGATGTTTGGATGGAGGATGGATAGATAGATAGTAGATAGATAGATATTTGGATAGATAAGTGGGTAGATGGATATTTGGATAGATGTGTGGATATTTGAATGGATGGATGGATGTTTGGATGGATGGATGGATATTTGAATGGATGGATGGATGGTATGACTGAAACTCCTTGTATATAGAAGATCCTTAAATTGCCCTTTAAGGATTCTCCTCCCTAAGGCTTATCTTGGCCACTCGGTTGCTAGGACAAGAGCCTACTGCCCACCAACCTCCCTTTGCTGTCCCCAAGAGCAAGCATAGCTAACAGGGAAGATGGTGTAACAACCGCTCAAGCTGCAAGCACTCTATCTAGCCTTAGGAAGGGTCATTCAGGACATTCTACACAGAACTCTAACTTCCTTAACCCTGGAAAAACAGGTGTCTTCTCAGAACTTGTAGGAATTGACCTGTGCACTGAAGCAATCAGGGTGCTTTCGGGGAGGGGTTTAGACCTGTTCTTCAGCACTGTGGCCAAGAGCAGAACACATGGCTTTATGCATGGAAAGACCCTGGGTGGAGTGAGGCAGAGGCCTGGAAGGTGCAGGTCTATCAATCTCCTGCCCCTGTAACTACAGCCTTGCCTGCCTGGCTGTCTCCCCAAACTCTCAACAAAGCACACTGGGAAGCCAGTGAAGCACACAGCAGCCATAGGTGCTGACTGACTCCTGGCCCAGGAATCCAGCTCAGTTCAGCCAATTACAAACAGATAATACCAGGGAAGAAAAGAAGATGCAACCAAGATCATACCAGGAAGTCTGGTGTAGACAGAGAACTCATGGAGGACTTCATTAGCGAAGCAAGTCAAAATCAAGGCCCATAGGTTGCAGAGAAGTCAGCCCGGGAATAGTGAGGAAATATGTGAAAAGGCCCTGAGGCAGGAGAAAGAAGGAAGTACTGGAGGACCTGAAAGAAAACTACAGTGTCAGGTGCTCAGGTAATGCCACAGAGTGACCTACCACCTCCGGCTCTGCCCTTATTCCCACCTGTTGATCTAAAGTTCATCTCGTCTACAGCCTGGGTCTCTCCTAGGACATGCAGTCCCGGATACCCTGGGCTCATTGAGCCTCTCCATCTCAAATTGAATATTTCCAGAAGCAATGCTGATGCTGTCCTCTCCCTTCTTCCTGGCTCACCTATGGCTCATGTATCGCGGTCCCGGGAATCCACCAAAACCCAACAGTGGCCCCCTTCCTTTGCTCATCCCACACGCAAGCTCAGAATCTGCGGGCAGCTGTGTCTTCAAACTGTGACCCACTCCAGCTGTCTCTCACCAATCCCAGGTCTTCCCACTCGGCATCCGTGGTCCCACCCGTCTCTAGGACCCGCTGCTTCCACTTTTACCTGAACACAGAGCAGTGAGAAAAGTCCTTTAAAAATACCCATGGTGTGGGGGTGGGGCAGGTGGAGAGATGGCTCAGCAGTTAAGAGCACTGGCTGCTTTTGTAGAGGACCCAGGTTTGATTCCCAGCACCCACATGGCTGCTAATGACCATCTGTGACTCCAGTTCCAGGGGATCCAGTGCCCTCTTCTGGCCTCAGCGGACACTGCATGACACAGGTGCACATAGATAGGCAGGCACTCATTCACATAAATAATGTAATTAAAAAAAATTTTTTTAAATACACATCCAGGTGGGTGTGATGGCACATGCCTTTAATCCCAGCACTCGGGAGGCCAAAGCCGGTGCAGGTGTATCACTGTGAGTTCAAGGCTAGCCAGGTCTACATAGTGAGTTCCAGGCCATCTGGGGCTACAGGGAGAACCTGTCTAAAAAAAAAAAAAAAAAAAATTAAAAAAAAAAGATATCCAATCAGCCTTCCAGTGGCTTCCTCTCCAGTTCTCCAGTTTAGAATGAAATAGAAAGGCTTTGGGTACCAAGTTCCACATCAGCTGCCCAGCTGTCTTGGCTATGTCTCCAGGCCACCTTCTCTTAGTCTCTCTGCCATGTGGATCATTCAGCTGCTAATGAAAATACCCTGTGTGTGTAACCCTGCCACAGGGCCTTTGCCTCACTGTTCCCTCTAACACTGCCTCTCTTTGATCATTTTTTAGCTCGGACATCACCTCCCCAGAGAGACCGTCCCTACCTGTCCCAGCAGGAATGGCACCGTCAGCATCCCCTGTTCCTTCACCTGCTTCATTGTCTTCCTTACCCCCCC
This sequence comes from Rhizomys pruinosus, assembly GCA_009823505.1. Lineage (NCBI taxonomy): Eukaryota > Metazoa > Chordata > Mammalia > Rodentia > Spalacidae > Rhizomys > Rhizomys pruinosus. The sequence goes on along the minus strand of VZQC01000890.1, from coordinate 398,310 downwards.
CAACATTACAGCATCTTATATTCATATCTGCCTGTTGGTGACCTGTTCCTTAAACTTGAATGCGCTAGGAGGGAAAGGGCAGGAGTTGCTTGTTTTTCATTTTAGTTTGAGTTATCTAGAGTAGCTAACGCAATAAAAAAAAATAGCTGACAGAAAAATATAGCCTACTCAGTTGAATTTGGACTTTAGACAGTTAGTCCTTTTTTTAAACATATATCCCAAATATTGCATGGGGGAATACTTAAGATGAAAAATTATTCATTGCTGGGGGCTGGAGAGATGGCTCAGTGGTTAAGAGCAATGGCTGCTCTTGCAAAAGACCCAGGTTTGATTCCCAGCACCCACATGGGGGCTAACAACTGACTGTAACTCCAATTCCAGGGGATATGATGCCCTCTTCTGACCTCGTTGGGCATTGCATGACACAGGTACACTTACATACATGCAGACAATACACTCATACACATAAAATAAAAATAATAAAAATGACTAATTGTTTATATGAAATGCAAGGTGTATGTGCATGTGTGTATATGCTCATCTCTATGTGGTACCCATGTGTGTGTGTGTGAGTGTGTGTGTGTGTACTTTTGCTTGGCTTGTGGAGGCCAGAGGATATCAAGCACTGTTACTCAGATGCTGACCACCTTTTATTCCTTTTCTTTTCTTTTTCTAACATGAGTTCTGAGTACTGAACTCAAGTCCTTAGGCATACAAGGCAAGCACTCTCTGGACTGAGCTGTCTCCCTAGCCAATGAAATTCAGATTTAACTGGGGTTCCTGTTTTTTTACCTGGCTGTGTCCTCAGATCTTCAATAGCACTCAGGACATGGAAATATAATATTCAGCAAAACAGAACGGAGGAATGAAGGGAATATGGGTCCCATGCTTCCCCCTGGAGGACAGGTGGGAGACAGGTTGGGGGACAAATCTTCATCCTAGGAACCAGTGCCTGCTTGTTAGGGATGGAGGCCATGACAATGGAGGCTCTTGTATCCAAGCTCCCGGCATGTGGTATATGACCTGCAACCATCTGTATATAAATATTTCATTTGCCCAGTGGCTCCAGAGAGATTCTGCCTACACATAATGTATTTGTGTCTTTGGTTGGTTGGTTGGTTGGGGTTTTGTTTTTCTGTTTGTTTTATTTTGGGGGGGGTTGGTCTTTTCGAGATAGGGTCTCCCTGTAGCCCCAGCTGTCCTGGAACTTGCTCTGTAGACCAGGATGGCCTTGAATTTACAGAGATCCACTGCCTCTGCCTCCCAAGTGCTGGGATTAAAGGCATGTGCCACCACGCCCGGCACATAATGTTTTTAAAAGAAGAGGAAAAAGGCTGTTCTGTATACAGGGAAGCCCTGTTGTGTTCTACCAAAAAGCACTTGAAACAAGGAACAAAGGGGAAAGAAAACATCATACATATATGAATAAGCAACACCGCCAGGGCCAGAGAGGTGGCTCAGTGGTTAAGAGCACTCGCTGTTCTTGCAGAAGACTCGAGTTCGAATTCTAGCACCCACATGGTAACTAACAACTGTCTGTAACTCCAATTCCAAGGGATCTGATGCCCTCTTCTGTCCTCCATGGGCATTATACAACATGGGTACACTTACATACATGTAGACAATAAACTCATACACATAAAATAAAAATAAATAAATAAATAAAAAGACAGAGCACAGATAAGGGCCCACCCAGCCAGACAGACGATCTGCCCCACCTGGACTTTACACACATACTTCCCAACTGACCTTCCCAAAGGTCAATGGCAGTGAGTGTTTTAAGTTCAGTCTGGAAAGCAGGAATTCTTTTCTGGAGCCCAGAAATAATCCCTCCCCAGCTTAAGCATGCCTGCGATTCATGACTGCTCTGGATACTACGATTATGACTTGCTGACAGAGGCATTATGGCCCCTGAGTCTGGCACTGGGGTAAGGCAAGAGAATGAACATAGCCAGGTGTGGCAATGCATGCTTGTAACCCCAGCACAAGAGAAGTTGAGGCAGGAGGATTGCTATTAAGCTCACCTGGGCTGCATAATGAGTTTCATCCAGGGACATGTAGCAGAAGGGAGTGTAAAATTCAAGAGGTGACAAATCCCAATAATCAAACTATATTCTTTTACATTTATTTACGAGAGAGAGAGAGAGAAAGAGAAAGAGAGAGAGAGGACAACTTGCAGGAGTCAGCTCTCTCTTTCTACCATGTGGGTTCCAGGGATCGAACTCAGGTCGTCAGGCTTGGTGGCAGGTGTCCCTACCCATTGAGCCATCTCATTAGCCCCAAATGATCTTTTTTCTGCTTGTTTTTAATCACAGAGAGAGAGAGAGAGAGAGAGAGAGAGAGAGAGAGGTGGGGGGGTGGAAGAGATGGCCGGCTTCAATCAGAGCCAAGCTGGACCCTGAGGAAAAAGGGACTACAAACAAACCTGACCCTGCCTTTATTTGAAATTGTTAGGATTTTTATAGGTTATCATGGATTTCGGCATTCATCTTTATTTTTTTTTAATTTAATTTATTTTATTTTATTTTATTTTATTTTATTTTATTTATTTCGGTATGTGTATCAATGCACTGTCTGCATGCAGGTCTGTGCACCCGTGTCGTGCAATGCCGCGGAGGTCAGAAGAGGGTCTCGGATTCCCCTGGAACTGGAGTTCCCCTGGAATTGGAGTTTCAGACGGCTCTTGGCCGCCACGTGGGTGCTGGGGATCGAACCCGGGTCCTCTGTAAGAGCGGTCGGCGCTCCCAACCGCTAGGCCATCTCTCCAGCCCTCATCTTTATTTTTTAAAATATTACATCAAATGTGACTCATGCCGGTGGCTGGGATTTTTGCTGCCCCGTTTGGTCTCCCAGAATCCCCTGCCTGAAGGCAAAACCATTTTCAGGGCTGATTGACTTATCACTGGGGACACAAGACAGCCCGAAGCCTGACTCCTGTGTCTTTTCGTGTTTATGCTAGGGTTAATCCCAGGGCCTCACTCAGGCTCGGGAAACACTCTTCCGTGAGCAACAGCTCCAGCCATTGGTGTTGTGAGACTGGAACTCACCATCCTCCTGCCTCATCTTCCAAGTTGTAGGATGACGAGTGTTCGAAAGCATGTCTGACTAGCTTTGAAGTTAGGCTGGATGGGAGATGAGCCAGAGACTCAACCTTAGAGCACCACTGTCCCTCTTTCAGAAAAGGACACACCGCACCCCTCTCCTTTTAATTTTTTATTGTTGTTGGAGACTGGGTCTCATGTAGGCCAGGTTGGTCTTGAACTTGTTTTATAGTCAAGGATAGCCTTGAACTCCTCATCCTCCTGCCTCTGCTTCCAGAGTATGGAATTAGAGCTCTGTGCCCAGTGCTGTGCAGAGCTAGGGACCAACTGAGGGCCTCTTGCATCATGGACAAGTGCTCTACCAACTGAGCTGTGTCCCAGCCTTCCTGCCTCCCTCCGTCTCTGTCTGTGTGTCTGTCTGTGTGTCTGTCTGTCTCTCATCTTTCCTTCAGTGCACCCAGCAGGTGTTGAACCTCTGCTGTTGGCTACTCGCGCGTGGGGAGTGCACACGATCGTGTCTCTTTTGGCTTCTCAAAAATCCCCATCTGACCTGCAAAGGCAAACAGCCTGACCCCCTGCATCTCAGCTTGACACCATCCCTACCCATCGTTACTCTCGGTTGAGGGGTTGGCATGGGTTACCAAAGCAGGCAGAAAGACCCCCAGGGCTGGACGCAAAAATAGCCTTAATGCTTCAGCAAGGACTCTGGAAGCTTATTGGGCTGAAAGAAAGTCATAACTTGAATTTAAACAATAAAATAAACTGGACAAAGTGGCACGTGCCTATAATCCCACTAATTCAAGGCTAGCCTGAACTATGACACAAGTATCAAGCCAGAAAGGCCTATGTGGCAAGATCTTATCTCATAAATAAATAACAAATAAATAAATAAACTTACTTTAGATTTTTAAAATTTATTTATTGTATGTGTATGAGTGCTTTGCCTGCATGTATGTAAATGCAACACATGTGTACAATGGCTGCATAGAGCAGAGGAGGGCATTGAATTCCCTGGAACTAGAATTATAGATGGTTATTAACCTCATGTAGGTGCTGGGAACCTCTGCAACAGCAAACAGTGTTCTCAGCCACTGAGCCGTCTTTCCAGCCCCAATAAATAATACAGTAAGAGACGCTGGGAGTAACGGTGTGAACATAACCCAAGCACTCAGAAAGCCAAGGCAGGAAGGGAGAGAGAGGGAGAGAGGGAGAGAGGGAGAGAGGGAGAGAGGGAGAGAGGGAGAGAGGGAGAGACGAGAGAGAGAGAGAGAGAGAGAGAGAGAGAGAGAGAGAGAACAATAAAAAATGGCAGCCAACGCTCTGAGACTGAAAAAAAGATGAAAAAAAATGGCAGCCAGCACAAGTCACCCTTGGACTGGTCTCATGTAAGAGCTTCGGACAGGGTCTCTGTAGGCCCCAAGCAGCCTGCCTCAGGTTTGTAATGCTTGCTGCCTCCCCACTTTCCAGATAAGGAAACTAAGGCCCACAACTGGCTGTGATGTGATGTTCCTTAGAAAGTCATTGTGCCACCAGGAGATGGCTCTGTCCTTCCCCAACCTGACACTTGTCACCCAGTCCCATACTCTTCCTAGATTACAAGCCCAGGGTGGATCTGCCAGAGGACATTTCTGAACTCCCAGTCAAAGCAGCAGCAGAAGAATGCACATCTGCAGGGTCTCGTGTTCATAGAACAACCGGCCCCTATCCTCAGGTAAGGCAGGGAGTATTCCTGTGGGATCTCCAGGAATACTGGAGGGAATACTCCAAGGGAACACAGTTTGATGCTGTCAGTGCAGCTAGGTTACAGCCTGTGGGGCATCACTTACTTCTAACCCATCCTGGTTCCTGTCACCTGCCCCAGCCTTGCTCCCAGCCTCGTACTTCCCCTGGGATAAGTGCCTCTGAGAGTAAGGCGAGCACACCCTGCTGTTGGGAACGCCCCCCTGTGGTCCTGAGAGTGAACTTCAAATTCCTGTGAGATCCAATGCCCTGCCTACGCTGACTCTCAGCCCCCATCATGCCCTGCTCTGGCCTGTGTGTCCTGGCTGCCCTGGCCTTCTGGGTGAACATTGACTATTCCAACACAACCCTCCTCAGGATGTCTGTGAGAACATTCCTCTCACGGGTTGCTTAGATTCGATTTGTAACCATTAATCCTTGTTATATATATATATCTATATATTAATATATATATATATAAATTTTTTAAATGAATAATAAAAAGAAAAAAGGAGAACATTCCTCTCACTAGGACATTATAATGGCTGTGTCCTTCCTGAGTCTGCACCATCCAGGGCTCAGTAGAAAGCCATCTCCTTGGAGAGAAGGGGCCACTCTGGCTTGGTTCAGATGCCACCGCTGGCCTTGCTCTGTTTTGCTCTCCTACTGAAAACAAACCCTCAAGTCTTGACTCCAGACACCTGCGAATGGAGCCTACTGAGAATAAGTACTTTGAAGAGAGGATCAAGTGAGGATGAAACCACTCAAGCTGTGAGGAGTCTATCCAATGGTTGAGGTTCTCAGAAGAGCGAGCATCCATACACGAGGCCATGGAAGACAGGCAGAAAAGAGAGGGCTGCGGCCACAAGCCAGAGAAGCCAGGCCTGCGGAGCAGCGGACACCAGAAGAAACAGTTCTGTCCTGAGTCTTCAGAGAAGATGGACCTGCTGACACTCCAATTTAAACTTCTGACCTCCGGCACAAGCTTTTGTTGATTTAAGCAGCCTCGCCTGCAGCAGTGTGATACAGCAGCCACAGGAACCTGGTCTAGCCACCTACATGCCTCCACACACAGACACAGACACAGACACAGACACACACACACACACACACACACACACACATGCACATATACACCCCCACCTACATGCCTACACACACACACATACACATATACACCCCCACAGACACACACACACATGCACATATATACCCCATGCACTAATGCCCACATTATGTATGGACCCACACATACATAGGAATCTATGAACACATGTGCATACATGCACATACATGTTCCATGTACATATGCATATGCGCACATGCACATGTGCACATACTACACACACACAGAGAACCCAAGTTGTTTGCAACTCCTTTCTCCTACTGTTTTTTTGACAAGCTCTCTGTACTCCCAGGCAACCTGGAAGTTACTATGTGGACCAGGCTGGCTTCTACCTCACAGATCTGCCTGTCTTTGCCTCCCAAGGGCTGGGATTAAAAGTATCTGCCACTTTCTCCTATTTTTGTCTCTAGCACTTAACCCCATTCAAAATGGTCTTGAGTTTTTCTCAGTTCCCCTGTCGCACAGTGAACTCACAGAAGCAGTCTCTGCCCATTGATCTCATTCTCAGCCTCTTTAATAGTAAATGGCTGGAGGATGTCTGTGTGTACACGTGCATGCACGTGTGGTGTGTGTGGATATATGTGTGCGTGCACGGGTGCAGGCGTACTTGCCTGTCTGCTCACCTGCAGAGGCCAGAGGCTGCTGTCAGGTGTCTTCCCAACCACTCTCTATTTTTTGAGACAATGTCTCTCACTGAGCCACTTCAGCTAGACTGGCCGGCTCACATGTCGCTGCAATCCACATGTCTCGCTCCACCACCATGTTTACAGGCATGCACCACCACGGCCAACTTTGATGTGAGTGTTGCTGAACATCTGAACTCGGGTCCTTGTGCCTGCACCGCAAACATGTCACCCACTGAACCATCGCTCCAGCCCGGGCAGCTCTTCTAAATATAACTCAGCTTTAAACCCACAGGAAAACTGAGGCACTGGAAACTGAAGTGGCCTTCACAAGGCCACACGGGTAGAAAGTAGCAAGACTGGAACCTGTGGCCAGTGCTCAGGCCATCAACTGACCCCCCAGAAACCCCACAAACGGTTTCTGAACCCCTGGAGACTCACGAAATAGGAAGCCTGGCCCTGCCCTCCAAGGTTTGCAGCCACACTAAGGAAACAGCTTTAGAAATGTAGTGTCCAGTCTCCTGCTGCAGCTCTGAGCAGTGACAGGGGCAGTGGGGAGCTCTAAGGGCCATCTGAGCAGGTCTGGCTGTCCATGGCACCCAGGACCAGGCATGCACGAACCTTGGCAGCTCTGTCTGTGCCTCCTAACTGGCCTCCTGAGATTTGCCTTCCTCTGGTGGAAGTGTAAATCCCCATCCTTTATTTCCCTAAGATGAGGCAAGCCTCAACTAGGCACATTCCCTGCCTGCCTTGGTTTCCCCATCTTTAACAACAATGAGCGTGCCTTCTGTGACTCCACCTCCTTTCCAGGGTGTGTCAGGGAACCACCTGGACTTGGAGAGCCTAGAACCAAGGTCTGGTTCTTAGTGATGCACACGTCAAACGACATTTAGAAGACAGGGTGATGTAGTGAGTGTCCGGGAGAGCCGAGCACACGGCCCAGAGCCTGGGTTCAGATCAAGGCTCTGCTACTTTCTTGCTGGGTTACACTTGGCCAGCTACTGCCCTCTGGGAGCCCCACTCCCCTCCTCCATGAAGGGGACATGAGAACAGTACTTATCACATCCCGTCTGTGAGGAAGGCACCCAGCCACGGGTGACTCTGAGTCAACACTTGAGATGTTTTTCCTCTGGACACAGGGGACAGTGGTGGTTCACCCAAGCCCAGGAGCTTCTAATTGTCTATGTGACTCTGGGCAAAGCCGGTTCTGCTGTCCTCAACCACCAGACACTAACATTGGGCATGCTTTACCGCATGTTAAACATAGAGCTAAGCGTTTTATATGCATGGTTTCGTATGACGCTGACACTATCGTTATTCATTTTTTGTGAATGAGGAAATTGAAGGTTCCGAAGTCATCATCTGTATCCGTGTCATCCCAACGCTCCAGAAAGTTAAAAAGCACCTTAAGAGGACTTGGAGCTGAGGATGTGGCTCAGTCAGTAGAGAGCTTGTCTGGCAGGGATGAACCCTGGGCTCCTCCGGCAGCATTATGTAGACTAGGTGTGGGGGTGCCTGCCTGTAAGCCCAGGCTTGGGAGGTGGAGGTTAAGAGGACAAGAGATTCAAGCTCATCTCTGGTTACATAGTAAGTTTGTGGCCAGCCTGGGCTACATGAGACCCTGTCTCAAATAAAAAATAAAAAAAAAAAAAAGAGGGGGGGAGGTGTCTAAAGAACAACATATTTTCAAATACTTCTTACTGTGACAGTCAGTTTCTAGTCCACATTGGTTATGGTTTTGTATCCTGTCTATGATAGGAATTGCAGCTAACCTTGACAGAACTCCCTGATGAATAATGCATTGTGTTAAGGGCTCATTGAGGCCCCATTTTACAGATGAGGAAATAGAGGCACAGGAGGGTTATCTCTTCTCTGATATCACATAGTTGTGATGTGGCCAGATATTCTAATCCAAGCAGAAATCAGGGCCTGGGAGGGAACAAAGTTCACCCTGAGTTTGTTTATTCCTGAACTACTTTCCATCATCTTCAAATCACATTGAGGATACATCTTTCAGATCTTCAAGTGCTCTCCCCCCCTTCCCCCCGCCCAAGGGCTTCAGGCCAATGCCAGAGTACAGCAAGTTTGGTATTTTTACTGTGCAAATACGTCTATCCTCTGCTTAAGGATGGCACGTCAGCATGCACACTGGGGGCCTGGGAGCCGTACCTGACTAGATTTTGAGTTTAAGGATGTTCTAGTCCTTTAGTCGTTCCCTCTGGAGATTCATATGCAGGGTACTTGGTGCTTCAGGTCGGCCTGTCTCTTGCCAGCTGTCTGCAATTCCTGGAGCCGCTTTCTGTGTGCCCTGTTGCCATGGCATGCCAAGTATGGTTTGCCAGGAACAGTCTGGTGCCCAGTGTCCCACGTGTGTAAGTGCACACTGGTGTGCACGTGCCTACTGTTCTCACACAAACTGGGGTGGGGGGTGTGCATGCAAGATACACATCCTTTCAAGACCTCAACAGGGAGGCAACATTATAATAGCAGTGAAGAGCAATGGAGCAGCCACTGCAAGGCACAGGACAGTCAGTTTCTCTTCCGAGTTCTCTCTGTGTCCCTCATGGAGCTAAATTAGGCATCTGTCTGTCTGCCTTCTCCATGCCACCCCCAGTCAGAGCATTAATTTCTCAGTTTCGTTTGTACAGCAGTAAAAACCACTCAGCAACCTTCATGTATGTGCAACTTGCCCAGGAGCATCACTGTCACACATGATGTAATATGAGCACTTTTTTTTTCTTGTCATTATGTCACGTCTGCCCTTTGACCAGTTTGACCACGAGGAGAGGACAGGACAGGATAAACCGGTACTGGTTAAAAAAAAAAAAAAAAAAAAAAAAAAAAGAGAAAAAAAAAAAAAAAAAAAAAAAAAAGGTCCCAAGTGTCTACAGGATCTTGCTTTAGCACTCAGTTAAAAATATGCCATTGAGTTAAAGGTGGAGGAACGCACCTTTTACGTAACCTGGGGCACTGAGCTTGGATATGCTTTTCAAAAAGAACCCCCTGAAATTACTTGCTGAAGCTGTCATTATGCCCACACGGAGCTCCCCGCCCCCCCAGGACTTCAGTCCACCACGCACCCAGAGCACAAAACCTACATTCAACTCGGATTTTTATGGCAGGAGGCTAACTCCTCCTACGCGATTTTATTTCTCTTAACCCTTCAGCCCTTCCTTCCTATTTGACTGTACCCTTGCCCCTGCACACAGGCTCCAGCCTCCGAGGAAGCGTCCATGGCTTCCACTTTAAAGACTTAATTTCTGAGTCTGCAGTCCAAAGCCCTGCACAATCCTAACCAGACGGGCCAGATTTCGTATCGTAATTTTAATACATTACCTCTCTCCAATAAGAACCAAAAACACACAAAAAAAGCTTTTTTGTATATATACAAGAAAAGGAGGAGACTGAGAAAGAGGGAGGGTGGAGGGTCTGTCATCCCTGGCAGAATAAGCTGATGCTCCTTGATAGTTTAAATTGGGGTGGGGGCGCTGGAAGATCCATCTGACATATCTCCCCCCCCCCAAAGGGGAGAAAATGGTTTAAATGGCTCAGAGCATCTGTTGCTATAATTATTGGAAAGTGAAGTCTTCTATATTAATGTATGGTAAAATGCAAAGCCTGTGTTCCTAAAAGAAAAGAAAAAAGCTTAATAATAATGATAATGAGATTGATGCTGACGGTAGTGCCCGCCATGGCTTCTGCTGTCAAAGCCCAGCGAGCGAGCGCGGAAGAGGTTAAGCAGCCAGCGGTTAGCAGCGAGGCTCCCGCCCGGTGTCCTGCAAAAGGAAAGTCCCTCCTGAAACTCTCACCCAGGGAATCCCGCCTCGGGGACACTTCCCTGCCCTGCGCCAAGTGGACTTCCCAAGTTTCCATCCCGGCGGGGGCGTGCGCCCCTCCTGGGCCGCCCGCCTCTACCTGCGCCCGCAGCGCGCGGGGTCGCGGAGAAGCCTGGGCCGAGCGAGCGAGCGAGCGGCGAGCAGCGCTGCGGGGAGGGACGCGGGGCCCGACGGCGGGGAGGTAGGAGGACGGGCCCGGGCTGGCGGGCTGGCGGGCTGGCGCGGTTACCTCGGTCCACGGACCCCATGGTGCGGAGCGGCTGGCGATGGCCCGGCCTGCACGCCGCGGGTCGCTGCATCTGGAGACGCCGGACTCGGCGGTCCGACCGGGATGCTGCGGTCCGGGCTGCCACCGAGGGGCGCGGAGCCTGCGGCGGCCCAGGCTCGGCTCCGGCGGCTCCCCGTGCTCTTGTGCGCAGTGCTCCCGGCTCGGGCTCCCCGGCTCCCGGCGCTCCGCGATGGCTTACTCCAGAGGCAACGCGACTTCCTTCCCCGCTCCGTGTTTATAGGCTTTCAATGCAGTAAAATAACGGGATTCCCTCACTGTTTCCTCCTGTTTACCCAGCGCCATGGAAACCACTGGATCCTGTCCATCTCCAAAACTAAGGGCTTTCCTGAAAACTTCACGCTCAGGAATCCATGACGTCGCCTCCTCCGCGGCCAGCCAGCTCCGTGGCTCCTTCAGCGGCCAAGCACAAGTCCCTGATTGTTCAGGGCAGAGAAAAAGTCAGAGAGAGAGAGCGAGGGAGAGAGAGAGCGAGGGAGAGAGAGCGCGCGCAAGAAGCTGGAGAGGGCGACAGGGGTGGGGGCGCGGCGGTCCAGGCGCTGCAGGAGCGGTGTGCAAGCTGGGCCCAGACAGCCACGCCTTCCACACCCCAGCCTCCCAAGCCCCCCACTTTCCTAGCCGGCGCCCCTCAGAGAAAGCTGCCTGGGGTCCTGGCCAACACCCCCAGGTTGTCCAGGAGCCCTTGGCTACTTGCCCAGAAGGGCCTTGCTAGCCCCTCAAGAGCTCTGACTACCCAGATTCTTGTGTTCAGGGATGAGAGGAGGAAGAGGAGGAGGAAGGAAAATAAATAAATAATGGTGCCTGTGTCAACTGTCCAAGTTTTTTTTTTTCTCCCAAAGAGTTTATTTTTATATTCATTTAGAAGATCCAAGGTTTCCAGTGATGCTCGGAGGGTCCAGCAATAAGGAGATGGCTAAAGAGTCCCCGAAACCAGGCAACACATGTGTTTATGTATGTGGTGCATAAACAGGAAAATAGAGGGATGTCAGGACCTCTGCAGCCTCAGGATGAGCGAGAGCTGTGGAATGTCACGTGTGCCCTCCACCTGTGGACCACCTGGGGGGGTGCTTCAGCTCACAGGTGTTTCTTCTATGTTTCACCAGGCCCACCTCTGCACCTGCAGACAGTGCAAAATTCTGGCTCAGGGGTAAAGCCAGCTTTGAAAAGGCACATTTCAAATAGTACTGTGAACTCTGATAAAAATGTCGGTAGCAACCAAGGCTGGTGACTCATCACTGCCCCCCACACACGCACACACAAGAGACTTGAACTTCAAGAGACACTGAGAGGGAGCTGACTGACTCCACCCATTGGACCACTCTGTTTTCCATGAGTCGCCCACAGTGGCTTCCCTCGGCAGCTCCCAGACTGACCACATCTGCTAGAGATGCAGTACTGTGAAGACCAACTGGAACCTGGCCTGAGAAAGCCCCACCCCACTCCTACCCAGGGGACTCTCTTCAAAGTCTGTCCCCACCAAGGTGGCCCTCAGGAGTAAAGCTGAAGTGACAATCCCCCCATCCTCAAGAGCAGCCACGTCTGTCTATCTAGTGCACCCCCGCCCTCAAAAAATTCAAAATAAGGAAAAGTGTTGCCTTCTAACTAAACCAGATCTCAAAGCCACTGAACTCTGTGCTGCCACCCCCACAGACACCCATTTTGCAAGAGAGTTGGAAAAGGCAAGAAAAGGCAGGCAGCTTTGCCTGTTGGTTTAGTTGGTCAACACTGGCATATGGACAGCAGATGGGGTATTGGTCAGAAGAGCTGTTCAGGAGGTTCTGTTCCTGAGGTCTCCATACCCACCATCTGTAACGGGAATGGGGACCAGCTAAGGACCCCAGGTTGCAGAACTTTCAGCTTTATTTATTATTTTTATTTTATCTATATGAGTATATTGCCTGCATGTAGGTAGGTACACACCCATGTCCTGCAATGCCCACGGAGGTCAGAAAATGATGTCTAATTCCTCTGGAACTGAAGTTATGGATGGTTATTAGCTGCCATGTGGGTGCTGGGAATCAAACCCAGGTCCTCTGCAAGAGCAACCAGTGCTCTTAACCACTGAGCCATCTCTTCAGCCCCAGAAATTTCAGGATTAAAGCAAAGAAAGTTCCCAGGCAGATGGGGACCCATGGGTCATCCCATGCAGGAGTGACTCAAACTCTTTTAACCAGTAACCCTGCGTAGCTCCCATAGACAGATACTGCACTTAACACTATGTTTGAACAGCTCCCCTAACTCAGTACCTACCTGTGCATCAAGCCCTGGGTGAAGGTCACCTTGAAATCCCTACTCATGACTCCTTCCAAAATCCTACACAGAGGCTGAGAGCAGCTCATCCTGGACTGGCCAACATGGCAGCCACCAGCCACACAGGGCTAAGCTGAAAGTAGCACTTGGGACATAGAGGCAGGTGGATCTCTGTGAGTTCAAGGCCAGCCTGGTCTACAGAGTGAGTTCCAGGACAGCTGGGGCTACAGGGAGACCCTGTCTCAAAAAGACAAAAAGTAATTAAAGAGATGAAATGCCAAAGTCAGTTCTTTGATTGCATGAGGTTTGCGTCAAGAGGTCAAAAGTTGCCGGTGGGTGATGACAGTAAGATGTGTCCATCCCTCCAGGAAATTCTCTTGGGTGGCACTGGCTCGGACAACCTAAGCGGTCACATATGCATTGCCTTCTATTCAAGTTCTCCATCATGTTTCTCCCCATAAAACAAGGACACTAAAAAGACTTGCCACCCAGAGCTGAGGTAAGAATTGAGCGACCTTATTATTTAATGAAAGTTCTAAGAACAGTAGTAAGGCATATAATAAATGCTAAAAATACATATCCTAAAAAAAAATAATAATAAAACCTTCCCACGGTCCAGTCATGAGTGGTGACTAAGCGGGGACCGGGTTCTTTTGACGGGCTTCATGGCTCACAGATACAGCTCTTCCCAAGACTGCCAAGTCCAGCCAGGAAGCCGGGGAACTCTTGTAAGATCACAGCCCTCAGCTCAAGGGCAGAGAACTTGCCTGGCAAGCAGCAGGCCCTGGGCTCTATCCTTAGCGCCCCATTTTATTCATTTCTCATTACAGTTTTCAACTTAATTGTGAGGTGGCATGCATGTGGCTGTCAGAGGACAACTTGTGGGAGTCAGTTCTCTCCTTCCATTATGGGAGTCCTGGGGATCAAACCTGGGTCATCAGTCTTGGTAACAAGCCTTTCTACCCTCTGAGCCATCTATTCATTTTATTTTTTTTTTATTTTGGCTTTTTTTTAATAAATATATATTTTTTGTTTTTATTTATTTATTTATTTTTATTTTATTTATTTCTGTATGTGTATGAATGTACTGTCTGCATGCAGGTCTGTGCACCCATGTCGTGCAATGCCGCAGAGGTCAGAAGAGGGTCTCGGATTCCCCTGGAACTGGAGTTCTCCTGGAATTGGAGTTTCAGACAGTTTTCGGCCACCATGTGGGTGCTGGGGATCGAACCCGGGTCCTCTGTAAGAGTGGTCGGCGCTCTTAACTGCTAGGCCATCTCTCCAGCCCTATTTTGGCTTTTCAAGACAGGTTGTCTACAACCCAGCCTGGTCTGAGTCTCACTACTCAACAGTCCTCACAGCTGTGGGTCAGTCACCACATCCACTCTTGTCCCTTAAAGTAAAGATCTACCTCCTTGAGTGTTCCCACTGAGCATGATGTTGTGAGCCCCACTTACAGATGAGCACATTAAGCCTTCAAGGTGATGTTCACACAGCTGGCCCTGAGGTGACCCCAACTCTGGCAGCCGCAAAGCCAGTGTTCTTGGCTCAGTAGCTCCCACCTCCCAGGCCAGAAGCAAAGAGGCAGGAAACCAGCTCTGCAGGCCTCCTCTGCTGGACTCATTATTGGGGATAATTTTAGACTCGGTCCCACCCAAGCTCAGGCTTTGGAGGCAAGTCTTCATCTCCACAGGTGCCGCAGTAGAGGACGCCTTCTGGAACTGAGCAGAATCAGCATTAGTTATGTTTTTATGGCCCTTACTCTTTGTCACAGTTGAGCATTTTCCCCTTTTAAAGCCCAATTAATACTACCAGGCTGGAGCTGGGGCCTCGCAGCTGAATCACCCAACTTGCCCTCATGAGCTGCAACTTTGGGCTCCCTCCTTAACTGCTCTTGAGTTCCTCAGACAATTTCTTTCCTCTCCTAGTGCCAGAGCAAGAAATATTTTGTCCTTTTGAACTGAACCACCCACTGTTTTTCGCTTCTGTGGAGCACTCCCCTTCACTGAGGGGGCATTCTGAGGGGGGTGGTGAGGAGCTTCCGCCCACTAAATTATCCAAGAAAACTCCCCAAAATAGAGGCTCTCAGCTGGAGTTGGAACTCGCCAGCATGTGAGGGGAAAAGCAGAAGAGAAACTAGAGAGAAGCAAAGAGAAGGTGGCCAGGTGGCTTTGGGGTGAACATCCAGGAGGCTGCTGCCACAGCTGGGGTCGGGAGACTGAATCACAGGGGACTGTCTTCATAGATGGTCCCCCTCACCTCATAAATACCCACAGATGTTTCTGCAAGGACACCACTGGCCTGCACTGCCCAAGCTGTGAATAAATGCCAGGAACCTTGCAAGGACTCAGGGCAGCTCAGACGAGACACGCATGTGTCCCCCTACTCCCTGCATACAGAGCCTGTGTCATCCATATTCAAACATCCAACACAGGATGGCACACCAACACAAGCATGTGCAAAATGGTTTTGCAAGGCTTATTGGACTATCTACGGCATCTGTTCGCCAGCATACATGCATGTTGACTGCGTGATTAGCTCACTCGCTGAACCTTCTCGACTGTCTCCTGGTGATCACATTATCAAGCAGGAAACAGAAGCTTGGAGAGGTTATGCTGCATGCCCGAGGTTACCCAGCCAGTAAGTGCCAGAGGTGGGATTTGAACCCCCAGTCCCTTGGCTCTAGAACCCAATGCTGCTTTCCACCAGCCTTTGTTGCCTCCCAAGAATTTTCTCAATTGCTCTGAGAAACTCCCCTTCAAAGATGTCTGTGCATATTGGGGTCTGGTGGTGCTTGCCTGTGGTCACAACCCTTGGGAGGCTGAAACGGAAAAGTAGCTGTGAATTTGAGGTCAGCCTGGACACCGACAAAACCCCATGTCCAAACAGTAACAGCAAGAGCAAGGATCCCTGTACCCGGTGGGCTTGGTGCCTGGTCTGGTTGTGGCTGAGGGGTAGGGAGAGGCAGGAAGTGGGGTGGGGGGAGAACCTGACATAAGCTAAGAGCAGGTCCAGTGGACCAGGAAGAGAATGAAAAGGTCCTAGTAGGCTTGTGCGAGCTGGAGAAACCAAAAGAGGTGGGTGAGCGGCCTGGTGGCAGGGCCAGGGCCCAGGAGGACAGTCCTGCTTCACTTTCTTCTTCGTTAAGTGCTGTGATGCCCCAGCTCTGAGCATTTTCCCTCCCTAAGACCTCTCAAACCCCTGCACCCATCCCTGCCCCTTGGGCCACCTTCCCGATGGCTCTACCCTGTCCCAACCTGGAGGTTTCTCTCCTCCATGTGACCAGAGGGACTTTTTCCTCTCTTTAGCCTTCTGGAAACATTAGGACACCTCAAGCCCCTCAGTTAAGGTTCCTGCCTCTACTCACATTTACCAGGATCAAGTCCGAAGTCCCTCGAAGGCCTGGCTCCCGTGGCCCCTCCCCTACCTCCTCAGCCTGTACAGCCCTGCCCTGGCTGAGTCCTGAGAGCCCTCCCCAGGTTCTCATGGCCTCCCTGACCTAGGAGCCCTTGCCCGGGACCTCCTTTCTCTGAGCAACTCAGTCTCCTCTCCTGGGGACCCTGTAGGTGAGGTATAGGACTACTTACTCTAGGAAGGCCAGCATGTGTTGGAGGAGAAAGGATACTCAGGTGAGGCCTGTGGACTGGCCACCTGCTAATCACCAACCTGGAATGTCCCAGTAGAACCTGCTGGTGGTGGCAGCTACAGCTAGGAGACAGTCATGAGATAAATGCTTGCCCTTTAAGCCACCAAGTGCGGAGAAGTCACAAGAGGGACAACCATGGTTGTCACCTACGCCCGGTCCTGTCTCATTCCCTCTCCCTCCTGACCCCCACCTGGCCACAGTTGGCCTGGAACCCTTGACCCCATACATCTGTGGCCTGCAACTTTCCATATGCTGGGCCTCGGTTCAAATGCTGACCTATGTGGGGCTGGAGAGATGGCCTAGCGGTTAAGAGCACTGACTGCTCTTGCAGAGGACCAGGGTTCAATCCCAAGCACCCACAAGGCGGCTGAGAACCGTCTGTAACTCCAATTCCAGGGGAACCCGACACCCTCTTCTGACCTCCACAAACCTATGTGCAGACATACGCATAAGTAAATAAATAAATAAATACATAAATAAATAAATAAAAATAAAAATTCAAATGCTGTCCTATGATTTGAGGTTTTTTTATTTTGTGATTTTTTTTTTTTAAACAGAATCTCACTATCTAGCCCAGGCTGGTCTTGAACTCCTGGTCCTTCTGCCACAGTCTCTCAAGGGCTAGCTTGACGGGTGTGCGCCACTTTGCCCCACTTCCATGTCATTCTGGGATGGGCTTCTCCGATGACCCTCCTCGCTGAAGCAGGCTTCCCTGTGCTACAGCCCTACCCCTTCCCTATGAGGCTCTGCCCGCTGCCCGCTGTGTCTCTTCAGCCTTAATGGCTTGCAATCCAGTTCGCCTGTGTCTCATCCATCTGCCCCACCTCCTCACAAAATACCAGCTCCCCTGGGCTAGGGCTCTGGCTTCATGGCCCGGCTGGGTCCTCAGCACTGGGAGAGAGACCTGGCCTGTGGCCGGCCTCAAAAATGCTCATTGAGTGAATGACAGAGGGCAGGCTTGTCTCATCTGTTTTGTTGACTGCTTATGAGTCATCTTCCCACCAGACTAGGAAAATAGGGGCCTGTGTGTCCTCCTCGGGGCTTGGCGAGACTTCTGGAACGGGTGGTCCCTCCCCACCATGGTCGGATCTCATGTCTACCTCCAAGTAACTCTGGCAGGCTTCTCCACGCCCTTCGCACACAACTCATTTGGGCTTCCTGACCACTCTGAAATAAAGGCTCCTATTACCCACGTATTGCAGATAAGGAAGCTGAGGCACAGAACCTCAAGGTCACAGGCTTGGCGAGACTTCTGGAACGGGTGGTCCCTCCCCACCATGGTCGGATCTCATGTCTACCTCCAAGTAACTCTGGCAGGCTTCTCCACGCCCTTCGCACACAACTCATTTGGGCTTCCTGACCACTCTGAAATAAAGGCTCCTATTACCCACATATTGCAGATAAGGAAGCTGAGGCACAGAACCTCAAGGTCACCAAATAGTAAGCAACAGCTGGTGAGAATGTGGGCAGTCATGGCGTGGCCCTAGGCCCGGTGGATGTTTGTTGAGTGAATAACTGACAGCCAGGTATGACCATGTGGCTGGCCACCTGCTCTGCTGGCTGTGGGGGACCCCCACCCATCCATGGCCCAGGTGTGACTGGGTGAGGCACTTCTCAGAGCTGGCGAGGGAGAGGGAACAGACAGCGGCTGGCCATGGGGAAGCCTTCCCCAAGTTGTGGGATGGAAAGGTTCATCTCATCCGGAAAGAACTCCCCGTTCTGTGGCTGCGGCTGCTAGCGAGGTGTCTCCCTGGCCTAGTCCTCTCGGAGTACATTGTCTTGCTTTTAATAGCTTCTGTGATCTGCACTTGGAGCTGCTCCTGACTGACTGTTCCCAAAATAATCCTCAGCACCGCTTTTTCCAGCTCAGAAGTGCTGAATTTTGCTACCTCCCAATTGGCCGCTGGCTGCCAGCGAGAACCTCCTGGTCCCAGGGTCCCCAGGCGGGAATTTGACCAAGGGAGGGTGCCCAAGGCTCTTGGAGAGAGCCAGTCCCTGCCAGATCGTGGGCTGCTGACAGCGAGTTTCCCCCTCCACGGCTCCAGCCTGCAGAACTGGGCTGGGATGGCCGGCCAGCCCTTGGAATGCCCCGGCACCCCCTCTGAGAGACGGGGAAGATTTTCCTAGAAGCTGGAGAGCTGACGTGGAGGGAGAAGGAACTGGCTCTTGGCTCTTGGGGCTGCCATGGTCTGACTTGTCTTTCTCTCTCCTGCTGAGGGCAGAAAATGGGGAGTGGGGGACAGATGGGGGACCTCCTTTGCACAAGTGGAGCCTCAGAAATAGCAGGCTTTTTTTTTTTTTTTTGAGACAGGGTCCCATGCACCCTTGGCTGGGCTTCAACTTGCTGCACAAAACTAAGGCTGCCCTTCAACTCCTCATCCTCCTGCCTTCACCTCCCAAGGGTTGAGTTGACAGAAACTCTGTTTATGCAGTGCTGGGATGGAGACCCAGTGCATGCTAAGCAAGCATTCAATCCACCGGGCTACGACCTCAACAAACCCAAGACACCTATGACCAGAGTTTGTCTTCTCATATTTAAAAATAAAATGCATATCCTTTTATTTATTCAACAAATATTGTCCACACTGGGGATGCGGCTATGAATGAAGTGCAGAGGCTGCCCTGGCTGAGCTGACAGCTGGGTAGAGGAAAGTATTGAAGACACCATTGTGCCCAGAAATGAGCACAAAGTGGAGCAAAAGGTGAGCAGGGCCTGGGTTGGAGGCAGTGTCTGCCAAGGTGCCCAGAGGGTGTTGCTGATGAGTGCTGGTCATGGGTGCTGGCCATGCAGACAGTGAGGATGCACTCATTGTAGGAAGTGCCGTGCAAAGGCCCTGAGGCAGTGGAAGTGCTCTGCAAAGTCAGGGTCACATTCTTTTTTTTTTTATTATTAATTTTATTTATTTCTGTATGTGTGTGAATGTACTGTCTGCATGCAAGTTTGTGCACCCGTGTCGTGCAATGCCGCGGAGGTCAGAAGAGGGTCTTGGATTCCCCTGGACCTGGAGTTCTCCTGGAATTGGAGTTTCAGACGGTTCTCGGCCACCATGTGGGTGCTGGGGATCGAACCCGGGTCCTCTGTAAGAGCAGTCGGCGCTCTTAACCGCTAGGCCATCTCTCCAGCCCTGGGGGTCACATTCTTTCCCTCCTGCATGAGCATTTCTTGTGTCCCTGAATATGATACTGGGAACTTGAGCCTGTCAAGGCACATCTTCCAGAATGTTCCACACAGGGGTTGAGAAGGGTCCATGGGCTATACAAAACAGGGTTCTACTGCCATGTGGGGGATATGTGAGGAGGCTGACAGCACGTGGTGTGGTGTGTAGTCTCTATGGAGGGGGTGTGGGAGTAGCCTTCATAAGCAGCAGTATCAGAATGGGGTCAATAACAGCAACAATCACCAAGATTTATTGAGTATTCACAGTATTTAAGAGTATTAAGTATTAGACACAGTTAACTTGTCTAATCCTCATAGCCTTCTGAAGACATGGAGTATTCTCCACAGACAGGGTCTCCCTTATAGCTCCAGCTGACCCAGAACTCAATATGTAAATCAGCCAGGCTGGCTTTGAACTCACAGGGATCTGCCTGCCTCTGCCTCTGGAGAGCTGGGATTAAAGGTGTATATCACCATACTCAGCCTTTTCCATAGATAACCAAAACAGGCTAAAGGACTTATCCTAGGCTTGGGGTGGAGAAGCCAGGAATCCAGCTCATAAAGAAATGGCCTCTCCCCTTCCTGCTAAAGTGGAGACTTGATGGTAGGAGCATAAGTAGCCATTTAGGGCCATGAAGTCAAAACCATCTGAAGAAGGAATGCTCCCACACAGGACGAACTTGGTCTGAAGATCACAGAGTCCCTCAAGCAGTCCAGAATGTCCTGCCCAGACCCTTGTATAAGAAAGGAATAATTAGCCAGGCGTGGTGGCACACGCCTTTAATCCTAGCACGCAGGAGGCAGAGATAGGCTGTTTTCTGTGAGTTCAAGGCCAGCCTGATTAACAGAGCGAGCTCCAGGACAGTTGGTACTAAAAGGGAGACCCTGTCTCAAAAATACCAAAAAAAGGGCTGGAGAGATGGCCTAGTGGTTAAGAGCGCNAAGAAAGGAATAATAGCCAGGCGTGGTGGCACACGCCTTAATCCTAGCACGCAGGAGGCAGAGATAGGCTGTTTCTGTGAGTTCAAGGCCAGCCTGATTAACAGAGCACTCCAACAGGTTGGTACAAAAGGGAGACCCTGTCTCAAAAATACCAAAAAAGGGCTGGAGAGGCCTAGTGTTAAGAGCGCCGACCGCTCTTACAGAGGACCCGGGTTCATCCCCGCACCACATGCGGCGAGAACCGTCTGAAACTCCAATTCCAGAAACTCCAGTTCCAGGGAATCCGACACCCTCTCTGACTCCTCGGCATTGCACGACACGGTGCACAACCTGCATGCAGACAACATTCATACACATAAAAAATAAATAAATGGAAAAAAAAAAAAGGAATAATGTCCGATTTGTTTAGGGTGCTATTTGAGAATTTTGACTAGGACAATTAAACTGACATGGATTTTGTTTTAAGAGTGATGGGGAGCCAGGTGTGCTGGCATACACCTTTAATCCTAGCCCTCAGGAGGCAGAGGCAGGTGGGTCTCTGTGAGCTCAGTTCTCGGAACATAGAGAGTTCCAAGCTACCCAGAGCTACACAGTGAGACTCTATCTCAAAACATGAAAGAAAATAGACTGGGTGTGGTGGTGCATGCCTTTAATCCCAGCACTCAGGGAGGCACCAGCAGGTGGATAGGTAGATCTCTGTGAAATGAGGCAAACCTGGTCTAATAGCAAATTCCAGGCCAGCTAGGGCTACAGCAAGACCTGACTCAAAAAATGAAAGAAAGAAAGAAAGAAAGGAAAGGAAAGGAAAGGAAAGGAAAGGAAAGGAAAGGAAAGGAAAGGAAAAAGGAAAGGAAAAGAAAAGAAAAGGAAAAGAAAAGAGGGAAAGAATAGTCAGGCTTCAGAACTGGCTGATCTGAGTTCAAATCTTAAATCAAATCTGCCATTCTCTAGCTTTAGGGACCTTTTTTTCTTTAATTTTTTATTTATTTCTGTATGTGTATGAATGTACTGTCTGCATGCAGGTGTGTGCACCCGTGTCGTGCAATGCCGCGGAGGTCAGAAGAGGGTGTCGGATTCCCCTGGAACTGGAGTTCTCCTGGAATTGGAGTTACAGACGGTTCTCGGCCGCCATGTGGGTGCTGGGGATTGAACCCGGGTCCTCTGTAAGAGCGGTTGACACTCTTAACTGCTAGGCCATCTCTCCAGCCCCTAGCTTTAGGGACCTTTTAACATGTCTGCGCCTCAGGAATACTACTACCCAGATGGAGAGCCATCGTGAGGCTTTGTAATGAGACTTAAAAAGCCAGGCATGGAAGAACACGCCTGTCATGCCACTGCTGGGGAGGCAGAGGCAGGACAACCCCTGGGGCTCACTGGCCAGCCAGTCTAGCTGAACCTGGAGTTCACTGGTTCAATGAGACCCTGGCTTAAAATATAAGGTAGAGAGTGATTGAGGAAGACACCCAATATCGAGTCTGACCTGACATGTGTGTATACCCATGGATACACACACATACACACATGCACACGCCTCCCCACATCTGTATTACAACACACACACACACACCCCTCCCTCTCACCTGGTGCCTATTAAGTCCTAGGGCTTGGGGAGCCTGGCTATAGGGGGGTCATTGCTATCTGAACCCCCAGGCTTGCTGCAGAACTTGCTGAGTCTGTGGCAGCCCCGCTCCCAGATGAGGCTGGTGGGCTGATTGGTGCCCAGAGCTACCTGGGAACCTATGCCTTCATTTACAGCACAAGGGCGGCCATCGCGTGGAGTGACCCTGAATGAGGCCATCCAGGGCCTGAGCACCTGTGTCCACAGTGGGCATGGACTGAGGTCACCACCTCCATGTGGTCCAGCTCATGAGAGAACCTACCTGGAGGTGGGCAGCACCCGCTGCACTGTGTGCTGCTTTCCCCCGGCCCGCCTCCCTGTGGCCCTTGGAAGATAAGAGGCTGTGCTTCCTGAGGATGCTCAGAACCTCCTGCTAGGCCCTCTGCACTTGGCAAAACATCACTTTGTGGAGCCAGCACTATTTTTCCATTAATGAAAGTATTTTTGGGTTCCCAACAACAATGAGTGAGTGTTACAAAAGAGGCAGACCCTTCCAAGGTAAACAGAACCTTCCCTACCTCAGGCTGGCCGCTCTGCTGCTGAGCTGGACACAGCCATTCTGCCCTCTGGGCCCTGCAGGTTCTGGAAGAGCAGGCCTTGAGCCTCCTGGCCTGAAGAGCACCCCGGGCTGGGACC
This sequence comes from Rhizomys pruinosus, assembly GCA_009823505.1. NCBI lineage: Eukaryota > Metazoa > Chordata > Mammalia > Rodentia > Spalacidae > Rhizomys > Rhizomys pruinosus. The sequence goes on along the minus strand of VZQC01000890.1, from coordinate 375,430 downwards.
TGCTCTTCAGGGTGCCCTGGCCTTGTGAGGGGCAGGCCTGACACTCCAGCCTGTCCTTCCAGTTGACCAATAGGTCAACATGGCTTGAGGTCCTTCTGTGGGCCAAGAACCCCTTGAAAGATAATGACCAGTTTCTCTCCTGGGTGAGCACAGGCCTTGCAGGCAACAGAACTGAAAGTAGCTTCCTTTCCTCCCCTTCCTGTGGATGGATGGATGGATGGATGAATGGAAGGATGGATGGATAGGGAGATAGGTGAATGGGTGTACAGATGGATAGGTGGGTGGATGGATAGGGAGCTGGATGGGTGGATAGATGGGGAGATGGATGGATGGATGGATGGTGTATGAATGAGTGATGGGTGGATGGGTAGATGGTAGATGAATGATGGATGGGTAAGTTGTGGGTGGGTAGATGATAGATGGATGGATGGATGGATGGATGGACAGATGGGTGGGAGGGTGGGTAGATAATGGATGGATGGATGGATGGGTGGGTAGGTGGGTGGATGATGGACAGATGGACGGATGGATGGACAGATGGGCGGGTGGGTAGATGATGGATGGATGGACGGACGGATGGATGGGTGGGAGGGTGGGTGGCTGTTCCCTCTCCCCAGGGTGAACAGCAGAGAGAGAGAGAGAGAGAGAGAGAGAGAGAGAGAGAGAAAGAGAGAGAGAGAGAGAGCCAAGCACTAGAGGCTGTGACCAGCCATGGAAATCTCTGGTCACTAGCAGCCCATCCTGCTCCTTAGACAAAACCAAGCATGGGCACTGTGCGACCTGTCACACGAGAGCTTGGAGCCGGCTGGCTGACCAGGCAGGTGGAAGTGGCCACAGGAGAGTCCGTGCTGTGTCTGAGGTAGTGCAACGCAGGCCTGACTGAAATGCCCACTGCATTGAGTTGATGTTTTAGAATGCCAGCTTCCTGACTCAGAATATTGAACTTTCCCACATAATGATTTTTTTCTTTTTTGGCTATGCTGAAGACAGAATCCACCGACTCCAATAAGTTAGGGCACTGCTCGATCACTGAGCCCCACCTCCAGCCCCTCACTGGAGATTCTAGGCAAATTCTGTTCAGCAGAGCTACATTATTATTCAGCACTTCCTTATTATTTTGTTGGCCTAGGTCAACTCTAATCCACTGTCTGCTTTTGTAAATAAAGTTTTATCAGAATGCAGGTGTGTATGCTGGTTCATAAGATGCCTATGGTCATTTCCGTGCCAGAACGGCAGAGTGGGATGATGGAGAAGTTGCACCAGAGCCCACATGGCCAATGATACCTCAAGCATGTGCCAGCTGGCCCTGCACAGCGTTCCCTGACCCCAGCTCTAAAGGCTTAGAGTTCATTTAGATGCGTCTGTTCTCAGGGCCAAATGCACACCAGCTTCCTAATCTCACATAAACCAGCCCTGGGCACAGCCCAGTGTGTCAGTGCCTGGGAGCCCTGAGCTGAGCTGAGAGATAAAGGACAGGCCCTTGAAGAAGGGGGCGCACTGGGCAGCAAAGGACCAGGCTGCAGTTTAGTTTGGGAGAGTTACAAGCCAGAAATCCTGTTTACTTGCCCATAACCTTTCTCCTACCTCCTCAGCTTGCTCTCTCTCTCTCTCTCTCTCTCCTTCCTCTCCATCACTTCACCAGATTGCTCAAATGAACCAGTTTTTCTCGAAGTGTCCCTCTTACTTGCTGCCCATGTGTGCATAGACAGTAGAAACGTGTGCGGTAAACAGCTTAAAAAGCAAAATGAATGAAAATGCGTGGTGGGAGCTTCCCAGGAGGCCACAGGCTGCCAGTTACCCATATCCAGCCTCCCTAGGCTGTCAGAGTTCAGGTATGAAAGAATAGGTGACAGTCAGGGTGACCTCATGCTTAGCTACAGCTCACTTGAGGATGGAGTGTCCTGTGTAATCATGGGTTTTGTCCCAACCCCCTCCTCCTTCTAAAAGAGTCTGTCCACTTTTACTTTAGGACAAGACCTTTCTAACACACTATGCAATTGGGCAGGAGGGGTGGGTGCTGACTCAATCTCCATTCTTGTCCAATCAGCATTCATTATGGCTGGCATCAGCCAATGAAAATCAGCCCCACGGGACTGTAGTTTTTGTTGTTATAAGGGGAGAGACTATCTGGAAGACATTGCTGAGGGAGGGGAGGTTGTTTTGTCTTATGTTGACTATTGAGACAGTGTCTTCTTCTGTAGCCAAGGATGGCCTTGGACTTCTGATCCTCCTATCGCCACCTCCCAAGCACTGGGATTAGGGGTGCCCACCATCATGCCAGGCAGAAACATTTCCTTTTCCACTACATACACTTTGAATTGGGATTCTAGCTAGTTTTAGTGTGTGCATAACCCTCTGTAGCTGAGAGGCACGGAGGGTGACAAAGTTCATCACTGTCAATCTGAAATTCCAATTTAACTATAGTGTTAGGTTTTACTCAGGGATCTGATCACTTGAACTCATGCCCAGCCCAGGTCTTTCAGGGCCTGAAGGGTTCCAGAACTCTGCCACCTCCACAGGCCGGATGGCCCCTGGCTGGAGGCAGGAGTTTGAATGTGGCATGCCTTGGGCTGGCCTGGTCCTTCACGTCTTCTCTGGTTAGCAAGGACATTAACCTGGCAGTAAAGATCCCATGGCCACACAATCCCCAAGTCAGGCAGATCTCTTTGAGGCTGATGCCAGCCTGTTCTGCATAACCAGTTCCAGGTCAGAAGGGGGCATATATTGAGACCTTATCTTAGAACAAACTCCTGGAGGAAAGGAGGAATCTGTGGGCATAGAATCCAGGGCTCCTGCCCCTTCCAGGGCTGGCCCAGGAAGAGAAGGAGGTCAGAACTATCAGATAGCAGCCCAGAGGCCAAGGTCACCTGGGCAGGTGCCTGCCTTTTCCGGCTCCTTGCCCTTTCCCAGGCCCTCATCCCAACAGCTCTCTGCTTCCCAGCTTCTGTTTTCTTTTGTTTTGTTGTTAAAAAAAAAAGTTTTCTTTGTTGTTACCACTTAACGTAAATAAATAAATAAAGTGAACCAACAAAGCTAGCATCTGGAAAGTCTTGTGGAAAATAGCACTGGCTCCAGGCACACCCCGCCCCCAGCCCTCGCCCAGCTGCCCTCCACGGAGCCAGGGTTCGGGAGCCCTGGGACTCACAACTGGTCCCCAAATGTGAGACTCCGCTGTTCTCCTAAAGCTCGGCTTGTGGAAGGAGGGCATGGCCTTCCTAATCCACCCGCCTGCAGAGCCACATGCGGCCCTGACCAAGGGGCCAGCAGATTCCTGGACCTCTCCACCTCCTGCCCAGCACACCAACCCCACATCACCTGCCTCCCTCCATGTTGGTCCTCTCTCTCCTACCCTGGAAGCCACTGCTCTGTCACACTTCCACCCAGTTCATCACAGAGACCTCTTCTCACCTCCCCTTCCCTCCTCCCATCCTGCTCACTTATCCCTCCTGCTCTTGCTGGAGGGACCTTTGTAAAGAACAGCACAAACCCTAAGCCTCTTCCCCTGGGCAGTAGCCATCTATGGCTCCCCGCTGTCTCCTCAAATAAGTACATTCTCCTTAATGGCAAACCTTCCTGTCAGCCATATCCAGGGTATATATGTTTCCCAGCATGCGTGTGTGTGTGTGTGTGTGTGTGTGTGTGTGTGTGTGTGTGTGTGTTGGCAGGCTGAGGCTGTCAGACTATCAATTTGGGGCAGGAGTTGCTGAGGGCTGTCTTAGCACCACAGGGCAGAGTCGACTCAGGAAAGCAGAGACAGAACAGTTGTCTCCAGCATCACATCCCTGGATACAACTGTGCTCTACTCTGTCCCTTGATAGTCGTTGCCATTGCTGACAGCCAGAAGAATCCAGAGGACTCCAGCCCCTCACTGGGGGTTCTGACCCCATCTTCCAGCTTTCTATCACCATTTTCCTACATGACTCTAAACTTCTAAACTTCTGGGAACACGACTCCCTGAGCAGTTAGCGGTCTGTCCTGGACCTGTGCCTATAGCCACCGTGCCCCTCACGTGATGACTCCTACCCAAATTTTTATTATTTGTTTATTTATTTCTTGGGTCTTACATAGCCCAGGCTGGCCTCAAACTCCCGCTGCAGCCAAAGAAGATCTTGATTCTCCTGCCTCTACCTCCCAAGTCCTGGTTTGACAGGCATGTACCACACCCAGTGCGTGTGGTGCCGGCGATGGAACCCAGGGCTCTGTGCATGCTAAGCAAAGACTCCAGCAAGTGATCCACACGCCAGCCCATGAATCGACCTTGAAAACCTTCCTCCAGTGGGCCTTTCTGTGAGAATGTCACAGCTGTTTCTTCGCTTTCTGTCTCAGCAGAATTTGTCACCCGCCTTTAACTCTGGCCAGAGCAGTTCTGAGCGAATGGCCGCAGCCCTAATGAAGGCAGCTCAGGGCACAGGAGCAGCCACAGGCTTGCGCCCCAAGTATCCAGTCTGAACGAAGCAGGTGCAGCCATCACTGGTGTCGGGTCTGCTGAGGGATTATAGAGAAAACCAGCTCTGGGAAGGCTTGGAAAGACTCTACCTCTTTGTGCAACCTCTCTGGGCTCCTCCAACTAGGAAAGCCCTACCCGGTTGTGATTCATTCTCCAGGACTTAACCACGCCCTGAAGCAAATGTCAGATTTCACACATTTAATGAACTCCATGCTTGAAATCTGTGGCCTGTAAAATCTGATTTACACCACCATTAAATCCTTGGTGCCTACAAAAGAATTCAAGAAATATGCATGTGCCTTCAGAGAAGAGCCTCTTTCCCCCCCATCCCTCCATGAGATATTAATTCACCCCTAAGCCTAGAAATAGTCCCAAAAGCTTTATTTCAATTGCAATATTTCTCTCCGCACCTCAAATTTATTTACCCCAGTTTGGAGAAGAGTCAGGTTACATACGAGTGGAAAAGCCCCAGTATGCAATGTCAGATCCATCCGTGGAAGGGACATTGGGTGACAGCTGAGGGGACCACCACATACAGGTAGAGTACACCTCACCTGGCATTGTAATTAAACTGTCTGGCTCCACAGGGAGCGGCCGGTGCGCCCACAGCTTCCTCGGTTTATTACAGATATCTTCTCTGACTTTTGTCTCAGCAGCCACGGTTCAATTTAGAGCCTTTAGTTCAATTCTGTGGAGCAGGTGGGCTACCTGGCTGGCTGACAGGACAGGTGGCCTCCCTCTCACCATCTCCCTGGAGCCATAGCAACACTGAAGAATGTTCCAGAAAGAAAACAGACACCTGAACCCCCATTTTCAAGCCCCATTGGTTGAGACAGTTGTGTCCCGAGGCTCACTCCAGGCAGGTGGACCACCCGCTCGGAGGCCTTCCACCTGCTGTCTGTCTTGCCCTTCTGAACACCACGACGCACAGTGATTGGTCTGTATCTAGTCTCTTCTGGCCAATGATTGGCTTAGGGTTGGCTGTGGAACCCAGCATTGACCAAGAGGATTTCTGGGAAAAGTTTTCAAAGCCAGTGAGATCCCCCTCATCGGTAAAGGGGCTCCAAGCTTAAGCCTATTGACCTGAGTTTACTTCCTGGAAAGAGAAGAAAGCAAGGACTGCACAGCGTTGTCTTCTGACTCCACACACACACACTGTGGCAGGTCCAGCCCCATCATACACACACAAAAAAATCAATCAAAGGAGACACTTGCAAGAATCACCCTCCTTTCCAAAGGCCTGCCTCTTCAAGGAACTTCTTTTTCCTGTGCCAGATGGTCTAGGAAGGGGCTGTCAATCAAATACCCCTCCTACCATGTGCCCAAGCCTGGTAAAAGATTCCTACGAGCTGACGGGGGTGCTACAGGGGCCTTGTGCACCGCTTCCCTGCCTGCTCCTCGGGCCACGTCTAGTAAGTTCCATGAGAAGTTCCTATCCGTAGGTCTAACTCGCTCCCAGCAGGACACCTCGGCTTTGCGGGAGTGGTTTCTACCTCCTGCAATAGAGCTGCGGTGGGCGTGGTTTCTACCTCCGGCAACAGAGCTGCGGTAGGCGTGGTTTCTACCTCAGGCAACAGAGCTGCGGTGGGCGTGGTTTCTATCTCATGCACCAGAGCTGCGGTGGGCGTGGTTTCTATCTCATACACCAGAGCTGTGGTGGGCGTAGAAACCGCATCCGTGCTCCGTGCCACGCACTCAGCAAGCATCCAGTTATTTCTCCAGAAAATCCTACCAACGGAAGAACAAGCTGGTGCGCACGCGCCCAGGCCCATTTTACAGGGTGTGATATCAGCCTGACAAGGCGCAGCTGATGAGTGGCCAGGCCCAGGACTTCCACTATCTTGGTCTCTTTAAGCATTCACTGAGTCTTCACCCCACCCTGCTTACAAGGTCCTTAAGGCAACCACGGAGGGACACAACACTGTGGGAGAGTCACACTCCAGACACGATCCTTTAATCCTCCCCTCCCTCTGTCCTTCCCTTCCATCCTTCCTTCTCTTCCCTTCCTCCTCTGCATGTATGTGTATGTGATGTGCATGCATATATGTGTGTATGCATTTTTAAGTGTGTGGGTACATGTGTGTGCATGCATGTGGAAGCCTGAGGTTCACAGCCGGTCTTCCTTGACGGTCCCTGCCTTCTGTGGCAGGGGCTCTTGCTGTCCTGACCCCCACCACCCTGGCTAACCGTGCTCTGGGAATCCTGTCTATGCCACCCGAGGAACCACCTTGCGCTCCCTGATTTCCGTGGGCGCTGGGGATCTGAACTCAAGTCTCAAGCTTGTGCAGTAAGTGGTTTAGCCCCCAGGCCATCTCCCACCCCCAAATCTCTTTCTTTGAGTGGTGACGCAGGCCCAGGGGAGAGCCTACCACAGTGCAAAGGGCTCCTGTGCTCTGAGCCTGTCTCCAACTTGGGCAAGAAACCAGCTTCCTTCCGTCCTCCCTCCACGTGTGTCCTCTGAGCAAGCAACACGGCCCAGGGAGGGAGGAACATCCATGGTTAGTCTGGTCATGTCAACCTGTGATCCCTGGAGCTGGGGACTTCTTAGGGATGCCCTCTCCATGTTGACCTCCAGAAGTCAGAGGTCAGCCACCAGGTGTGATGAGGACAGACTTAGAAGTGAAACGGACCCTCCTGTCGTAGTCTGCTTTCTGTTGCTGTGATAAACAGTGACCAAAAGCAAGCTGGGGAGGAGAGGGTCCGTTTCACTGTCGAAGGATGTTGCCAAAGCAGGAACTCAAAGCAGCAGCCGCAAAGGACCTCTTCTTATTGGCCTGTTTCTTCTCACTAGCTTAGCTTTTTTTTATACAACCCAGGCCAGCCTGGCCAGGGATGGCACCACCCAGAGTGGACTAGACCCTGTTATATCAATTAGCAATCAAGAAAATTACCCACAGATGTGCCGACAGGCCAGCCTGATAGAGAAAATTCCTCAGTTGAGGCTCCCTTTTTCCAGGCTCACCAAGTTAACATCTTCTAAGCAGGGGATGACACTCGCTCCAGAGCTTACTCAGCACCAGCCCAATCACTGTTCACCTCTCCTAAGTCCCCTGAACTCTCCTGCCACAGGACATTTGCACATGCTGCTTCCTTTGATTGGACACTCATCTCCCTGAACATTAGCCCCTCTGATCTTCCAGCATTCAGTTAAAAAGCCATTTCCTCCAAAATATCCCCCCACCCAAATCACAAACCCTACTCTGGTCAGTCTTTTGGTACCCTGATTTGATTTTGCCATGTAAAGGAAACTACTTAATTTATTTCCTTCTTTCTGTCACATTTATTTAATGCACCCCATTCCCTCGGACACCTAGACATGCACGTGAGGAAAATTTCTGTCTTCACATCTGAGTGAACAGGGCTGAGGCCAGGTGCTGGAGGAAGCTCAGGTGGTGGAAGTGGTAAGAAAGCCTGTGAGATGGGGAGGTGGAGGACGACCACCCTAGGACAGGCATCTGGCAGAGACCTGAGAGAGGCTTGCTGCCCTCATACCTTGGATAGATGCTCTGTCCTATGAGCACGGGACCCCCAAACGTCAGGGCCCTCACATTCCCAGAGCTTGGGAACTGTCCCGTATCCAGAGTGCTCAATAAAGGCACACACGAGTGCCCAGTGCTGCCTGCAGGCAGCTCCAAGGCTTTTTCCTAGAGTGACGGCATCCCCAAGGTGACTCATAGTTCCAGGCCTGCGCCCCAATCTGAGGTTGGCTCTGCTCACAATTAGAAGATGGGGACAGCCACAGTGACAGCAGCCAGAGCGTGGCAGTGTCCCTGGAACTGTGTAGGGTTGGAGGTAAGAATGGTCCCCAGGAATGCCGGGAGGCAGAAAATGAAGCAGTCATCGTCATTGTCCCTGGAATTTCTCAGCGTCTCGAAACATGTCACCACAGAATGTGGCTGGCTGGCAGTGGGTGACTCAGAGGCTGCTGCCACCAGAAACACTGAAGCTGAGCCCTCTGAGGGGACAGTGGGCCGAGGACTGGGGCTCAGCCTGGCTGTCCTGAGCACACCACATCTCGAGGAGCTCTCCGCTCTCCTCTTCCTCTCTCTCTCTCTCTCTCTCTCTCTCTCTCTCTCTCTCTCTCTCGCCGTTCTTCAGGCCACTCTGCTGGCAAGGCACATTCATGCAGCCACGGTGGGTGTGGTGACAGTGAACCAGGACCCATGAGCCAAGCCGGATAGGGAGACACAAGCTGATGAAAATTAAAACCACCACAACATACCACAGTATGGCCGCCATGACAGCTCAACTCTGAAATCTGGATGATGAGAAGACAAGCCAAGGGAGGGGAGAGTATATGACCACTGACTGTCACCATCTAGTTTGGGAATATTTTCATCACTCCCAAAGCACCTCAGTCCCCATGAGCAGTCCTTCATTTCCTGATCCCTTGAGCACTGTCACCTTGTTCCCGTGGAGCTGCCCCTTCTGGGCACGTCATATAGACAGTCATGCGGTATGATCTCCTCTGTGCCCAGCTTTTTTCACTCTCCATTGTTTTCAAGGTTTCAGTCTATTATAGCATATACTGTGCTTGATTCTTTTTAATGGCCAAATAGTATTCCATTGAATGAACATACCACATTACATTCATTCTTTTGTTACTTGATGGAAACTATTGTGTCCACTCTGAGTGCCTATGGCAACTCTTTATTTAACCATTTCAGGTATTTCCTTTTTTTCACATTTTTTTATTTGACCAGTAATTACACATAGGCACATAAGGAGTATACATATAACCCCAATTAGTTAACATCTGAGTTCAGACCCTGCAACCCAGGGTCCCCAAGTCCAGTTGAAAAGGTTTGCTTACACAAACATGTTGATCAAATATAAAGAAAAGAAAAAAAATTCAGTCCATTTTTGCTGTGATTTAATGATTCACCCCCCCCCCCTTGGCCCTTACAATCTTATGTGCCAACCTCTTCCAAGAGTGTCCCTGGGCTTTGGAGGGGAGGGTGAAAGAGAGTGAGAGATAGAAGATCCATTTTTTTTTTTTTCTGAGGTGACACGTTGAACTCTTGGGACTGTCTAAGTTCTGTTTGCAATAAACTAGTGGATCATTTAGCAGTCTTTTTTTTTTTTTTTTTTTGGTCTTTTCGAGACAGGGTCTCCTTGTAGCCCCAGCTGTCCTGGAATTCGCTCTGTAGACCAGGCTGGCCTTGAACTCACAAAGATCCGCCTGCCTTCGCCTTCCGGCTGCACCACCACGACCCAGCAGCCAGTCTCCTTTTAATTCTAAAATAAAAACCAATAGTTAAGGTATTTCTACTATTTATGCGTACATAACTCGTCATCGTCAGTGAAACTTTGTTAAAGAGAACTCTGCTGGCTCTTGTTCCAGGGTGAGGCTGGACCATCTTTACACTCCACCCCATGCAGTGAGCCAAGCACTCCTGAACAGCTCCAAATTTACCATACCTGTTTGTTTAACCAAGATGTTTTCTAAAGTAGTGACCCTCATCTCAGCCCCTCCACAGCAGTGTAGGAGGCCCCGTTGCCCCATAGCCTCTCTAGCACTTTTCTATTTTACTTGAGCCTTCTGTGAGTGCCAGGAGGGGTCTACTGAGAATTCTCTGACAATTTCCTCCAAAGTGACTCTAACATTCTCTAAGGTCTAAACCCATGTGGAAATTCATCAAGCATGCATTTAATGTAGCCCTATTGTATACATTCTTCTGTCCTGTGCTGTACCTAGATTTTAAAAACGGAGACATACCAGGTATGTGGGCACACCATTCTGGAGGCAGAGGCAGGTGGATCTCTGAGAGCCCAGTGCCAGCCTGGTCTACATAGCAAGTTCCCCAAGCTAGCCATGGCTACATAGTGAGATCCTCTCTTTAAAAAAAAAAAAAAAAAAAGTTGGCCAGGGATGGTGGTGCATGCCTTTAATCCCAGCACACGGGAGGCAGAGGCAGGTGGATCTCTATGAGTTCAAGGCCAGCCTGGTCTACAGAGTGAGTTCCAGGACAGCTGGGACTACAGGGAGACCCTGTCTCAAAAAGACCAAAACCAAAAAAGTTAATAAGGGGCTATTGAGATGGCTCAGTGGCTAAGAGTGCTGGCTGCTCTTGCAGAGGACCCCGGTTCAATTCCCAGCACCTGCATGGCAGCTAACAACCATTTGTAACTCCAGTTCCAGGGATTAAATGCCTTCTTCTGACCTCCAAGGGCATTGCATGACACCGGTGCACTAACATGCAGCAGGCAATACACTCACACACATAAAATAAAAATAATAAAATATATTTTAAAAGTTAATAAAAATAAAGAACTGAAAAGCAACAGAAGAAAAAAGTGAATGAAAATTATAACAAAATAAGGAATTCAAAAAGGAAGAGGAGAAACAATGACTCTTTAGTGGTCCTGCCTTGAGTGTTCCTGATTTCTCTAGCCTCTGGCACCTCAAGCTTGTGTGTCCCCCCAGCCCTCCAGTGTAGACACTGCTGCTTTCCTGCCTGCAGATGCCTCCAGCCTCAGAAACAGGGCCCAGAGTAAAGGCTTCCATTTCCCAATTGCATTGCAAGCCGAGCATAGCACAGAGATTGTTTGACCAAGATTATCAGTAGAAGTGATCTGTGGGAAACCTGGGAAGCCCCTACTTAGAGGAGAGGCCCACGCTCCCCTCCCCTGCCGCCTTGACTTCAGATTTGAGGGCTGGACTTCCAGCAGCCATACTGGATCATGAGGATGAGGCTGTTTTGGACAGGAGAGCCGACAACTGAAGTGGCTTTGGCTTCAAGGAAGCAGGCTGTCCTCCGTCTCCTCACGCAGCTGTGTCTTGTATGAGAAAGAAAGACTTCTAGTTTAATTCCCATTGCTATGCTAAAACTGGAAGCAACACAGGGGAAGAAAGAACTTATGTGGCTTACAATTCCAGACCACAGTCCACCATTCTGGAGAGATCAAGGCAGAGACTCAGGCAGCCAAGTCGCATAGCATCCACAGTGAGGAGCGCAGAGACGACTGACCCACGCCACCTGCTGGCCGGTGTTTTTGCTCAGCTGGCTTTCTAGACTCATAACTCAGGACTTCCTGCCTAGGGAACGGTGCTGCCTGTAGTGGGCTGGGTCTTCCCACATCAACTAACAATCAAGACCATCCCCCACAGACCCACCTGATCTAAACAGTCCCTCAATTGGGACTCTCTTTTCAAAGCTGTGGGAAGTTGACAATTAAAACCTAACCAGCACACAGGGGCTGGAGAGATAACTCAGAGGTCAAGAGCACTGGCTGTTCTTGCAGAGGACCTGAGTTCCATTTCCAGCACCCATGTGGTAGGTGATAACAACCATCCATAACTCCAGTTCCAGAAGAATCTTACACCCTCTTTTGGCCTTTATAGACATTGCACATATGTGGTCCTACATACATGCAGGCAACACACTCATACACATAAAATAAAAATAAACACCCAAGGAGCACGGGAGCTCCTATGAAAGCATGCTATGTCCTCTGATGTCACCTCCGGAGCCTTCCTCTCAGCTGTGACCTCACACCTTAGGCACCACGTGAGGGTTTAACCCTCGTCATTGTTTTTCTTAACTGCACAAGGTTTGGACACTCGCCCCATGGGATGGTGAGCTGTGCGTGGGAGGCATGTTGCAGGCATGACACATGAAGGAAAGGCAAAACCTGCTCACCCAGCCCGGCTCTCCAGACCCTGCTCTCAGCTTGGCGATGCAATGCCCCTGCACTGCAAGTTTAGAAGTAGTCGCGTGGTTTTATGTTGTGCATGGTTTTTGTTTGTTTGTTTGTTTTTTGGTCTTTTCAAGACAGGGTCTCCCTGTAACCCCAGCTGTCCTAGAACTCACTCTGTAGACCAGGATGGCCTTGAACTCACAAAGATCTGCCTGCCTCTGCCTCCCAAGTGCCAGGATTAAAGACATGCGCCACCACACCTGGCTGCTGTGCATGTTTTAACCAGACTTTAAACACAGAGCTAAATAAAAGAAGACCTTCGAATATCGAGGTTTCCTGAACCCCTACCACAGGCCAGACCCTGGCAGCTAAGGACAAACTGGGATCTAGGTCCTCCTGAGGGCTCCCTCAGGGGCTCTGGGAGAAGTCAGGGACAGAGCCACCATCCCCATGTGGGTACCAGCTAATCCCTCGCCATCTCACCACTCCAGCTTTGGGATTTATTTTCTTAAACTCAAGCAAATGCTGCCTTCTGTTTTATTAATGAATGTTTTACTGTAAAAAAGAGTTTGAAATGATTTTCCAATTTGATTGCTTCCATGCACCGATCCCCAAACCTTGAGCGCACAGATTCCTGAGCAGGCAGCCCCCCCCCTCCAAGCCCTGCAGGGAAAGTGCCCACCCTGCCTAGCACATTCAAGGTGGGGTCTTGTTCACCTCGAAGCAAGACTGGACCACAGGCTCCAGGCCAGAAGCCAGCAAAGATGGCAGCAGAGATTAGGCCACATTTGAAGAATGTGCCATGGGGGCACATCGAGCAGCATTAACAACGACCTTCGTGCTTAGGTAGGGCAGAGTCTCTGTCTCCACTCCGGTTGCAGTGCTGAGACCACGCCATGTTTTCACCCGCAGCCCCTGCTCCTCACTGTGACCCTCAGATGGAAAGTCAAGGAACCGAAGCTCAGAGATGCCAGGCAGCTAGCCTGGTCATTCAGCTAGGAGGGCAAGGAGCAGCCCTCAAACCAGGTGTGCTGGATAGCTTTAGTGTCAACTTGACACACCTGGGTTAAGGGAGCCTCAATTGGGGAATTGGCTCCATTGGATTGGCCTGTGGCCACGTCTGTGGAGTATTGTCTTGATTGTCTTGCATTGTGGGAGGGCCCATCCCACAATGAGTTGTGCCACCCTGGGCAGGTTGTTTTGTACTTTATAAGAAGTCAGGCTGGGTATGAGCCAGGGGAGCAAGCCAGTGAACAGCATTCCTCCATGGCCTGTGCTTCAGCTCCTGCCTCCAGGTTCCTGCCCTGAGTTCCTGCCTTGGGCTCCCTAAGTGATGAACTGTGACCAGGGAGATGTAAGATGAATAAACCCTTTCCTCCCCAAGTTGGTGTCGGTCAGAGTGTTTTGTCACAGCACTGGAAGACAGACTAGAACACCAGGTTATCTCAAGCCAACTGGGCCCTGGCCTGGGACCCCCTTGCTGCTCCCCCCATGTCAGCTCATGCCAACGTGACAGGGACTTCCCTTCTACTCCCAACCCATCTGAGACAAGAAGTGAGACTATGCTGTGTATGTGCATATGTACATGTATGTGCTGTGTATGTGCATATGTACATGTATGTGCTGTGTGCGCGTATGTATGTGTGCTGTGTGTGTGCATGTGTATGTGTCGTGTGTGCATATGTGTGTGCTGTGTATGTGCATGTGTAGTGTGTGCATATGTGCTGTGTATGTGCATATATATATGTGTATGTGTGCTGTGTATGTACATATGTATATGTGCTGTGTGTGCATATGTATGTGCTGTGTATGTGCATATGTATGTGTATGTGCTGTGCATGCATAATTGCTGTGTATGTGCATATGCATATGCATATGTATGTGCTGTGTATGTGTATATTCTGTCTATGTATGTGCTCTGTCTATGTGTATGTAAATGTATGTGTGCTATATGTGTATGTGCTGTATATGCGTTTCTGTGTTTGTATGTATGTGTGTGCTGCATGTATAGGTGTATATGAGTATGCCTTCTATGTACATGTGCTGAGTACATATATGCATTTGTGTATGTGTTCATGTGAGGTTGTATGTAGGTGGGGGTCAGAGATCAATATCAGTGTCATCCTCAATTGCTCTCTCTCCACCTTTTTTTGAGGAAAGAGTCTCACTGTGTGGTTCTGGTGGCCTGAACTCACTATGCAGACCAGGCTGGCCTCAATCTCACAGAGATCTGCCTTCCTCTGCTCCTGAATGCCGGGGTTACAGGTGTGTACCACTATGCCAGGCTTCCCACCTTATTTTTTGAGACAGGGTCTCTCAAGCCGAGTTGGCTAATGCAGCTCGGCTAGTCAGCAGGCCCCAGGCTCTGCCCACAGGACTGAGCTTACAGATGCTTGTGCTTCTTCCGGGGTGCTGGGGGATTGAACCTGGGTCCTCATGCTTGCACTGGACAGGGTGCACCAACTCCTCAGCGCCAAGGCGGTGGTCTCCTGGCTGGCTCTGTCCAGTGCGGCTGCCCTGGGAAAGCAGGCAGCCCACTGCTCTGTAGTGATGGCCTGGCTCTCGGAGGCCATGGAGGGCCTGGGCCAGTCTTCTCCAGCACTGGTGGTGAGGAGCTGTCCCATAATATTATGCTAAGTTATGTGCATACAGAGTAGCATCTTAAACTCTAATTACCGGCCTTGTCTTTGAAGGATTCGGCTCCATTTCCAGGGCAATCACTCACCTCCGTCTTCGGGGCTGATGAGCTGTTTGGGGCCAATTGAAGCCCAGCCCAGTCCCAATGGAATCCACAGGGCTCTGGGTGTCATTAGTGGCCAGATTGCCTCTCTACAAATCTGTTTCACATAAAAGGACATGAAGATGCGTATTTGCGTCTTTACGGCGCGATCTGCATTCTCTCCCAGCCTTGCTGTTTCTTCCTCCAGTGGGACTCTAAAGAGCATGGCCTCTGAGGTTCTGACAAGACTTGGGGGTCAGCAGACACGGAGCATGGCCCTGTGGGCTTTCCTCTCCCTGCGCTTCCCAAGACCCCCCTCCTGCCAGGTGGTGGCTGCACCCACAGCTTAGGAAAGAAGTCATTGGGGGCCCCAGACACTCCGGCCACGGCTGAGTGAGGCCTCTGCATTATTTACCAGAAAAGCAAGCAGAAAGTCCATCCCCTTGATTTAAGCCAGCTGGGCTGCTGTAAAGAGTGGAGTGAGTGGGACTGGCCGGGGTGGGGTCTCCCTGGCTATGGAATGACAGGTGGAGATGCTCATGGAAGGAAAAAGAAAGGGGCACAGCTGGCATGCAGAGGGCTATTTAATGCTATCGGACACTTTGGCTTTATCTACACCTGACCTCAGCTCTCCCTTGCTCTCTGAATTCCAGTCTTGTGCCCTGCTAATATGCCCAGTGTTTCCTACCCCAGGGCCTTTGCACACATCGCTGCCTGAAGGCAGGTCTCTGCAGAGCTTTCCACAGCTCCCTTCTTGGGTCCTGTCCTGGAAGCCAATTCCCAGTAGGCCTTTTTGTGCCTCCCTTTCATCCTTACCATTACCTACCATTATCCTCTGCCTCACCCCACCTGGTTTACACCGCAGGCCCCATCTCCGTCAGGTGCTAGACTGTTTCTGTCAGGTTACTGCCTATCTCTCACACAGAAGCACAAGGAAGAGTGTCTCTTTCTCTGCAACACATAGTAGGTGCTCTAACAGAGCTTGGTGACAAGAACTCAGGAGAACGTCAACATGACGCGTGCGTGTGTCCTCTGCACCTTCCTCCTTTGTTCTCTTCCAAACTCTGTGATCTTCCTCAAAGGAAAAGAATATTCCCAGGTATGTGACCCATTAAATGAAAAAGTTGCTCACTTCAATCTCTTCAGAACAACTTCCTAGGGTTAACAGACAACCCACAGCCCAGCACCAAGAGACAGACCTGGCTTGTGACCAAACACAGGTCATGGGTGACTTCAAGGTGACTCAGTTACCCAGAGTTCTAGGAGACTCTGTTTCAGAATCAAACTTCAATGTGGAGAGGGAGGGCAGCTCTCTGCTGGGCATCTGTGCCAGCAGCAGGCAGCGCCTGAAAACATGGGAAGGCGCAGATAACTCATCTGTGAGAGAGAGTCGGGGAGGAGAGGAACCCCAGAACTGGGCTTTCAGAGGAAAACTGATCCGAGGATGCGTGATCCTCCAAAAATCCATGAGCCCCGAGGCACTTAAGTTACTCCTCCGACCACAGCCACATGGGGCTGAAACAAAACTCTTTGGAAAGATTTGACTTAAAAAAATATATATTATGCAATGTTTGGGTGAAAAAATGTGGGGAAGGGGGAGGGAGTATCAGAAAGAAAAAAAGAACGAAGTCATCTTTTTCCCAGCGTCCAGCAGAGCTATTTCTGTCTTTTAATGATAGATTTCCCCACGACTCACGGGTAGTTTTGAGAGGCGTGAAGGCGGGGCCCCACTCAGTTATGTAACCCATTTAAAGTCGGAACTTAGCAAGCCCTGAATGAATTCTGTTACTGTATTCTGACTTCTGGAAAGCTTGGAGCCCCGACAGTTCTATTTTGAGGTGAGCCGATCCATCACTCCCGAGCCACCTCACAAACACCGCCGGACTGCATGTCACCCTGCAAAGTTTCATAACAAAAACAGTTGAAGTACTCGGGGTATTGGAACATCGCGTCTCTAAACCAAATTAGCCCCAACGGGGAGTCGGCAGTGCTGCCTGGATGCCAGCTATTCAAAAATGCAAATAGTGAAGACCAAATTAATATTCATCTCCCACACCCTCCCCTCCCCTGCCTTTTTTTTTTAATGCTAAGCCCAGCAAAATATCCTAGTCAACATGAAAAGAAATGTCTGTTTTTAAGGCAGCTGCCGGCCATGAAAGAAATTTTGGAGCCATGAAGAAGGCATCTGAACTTGGGCAGCAGGGTGCCCAGGGTGCCCAATGACTTTTGGTCCTCAAGAGCCCCCTGGTGGCCAGGATTCACAAGGGCGGCCTGGGCATGCCTCTCCCTACACAGTCCTGAAGTCCAGCAGTCATCTGTGGGGACAAGTATTCCAGGTGTCTACCTTGACAGGATGTGACCATTTTGCCCCGGGCAGCACTGTCCGGGCCAACAGATAAGTCATTGTTCTCTCTCTGATCAGTAATGAAGAATGCCTGTCCCATGGCCAAGCTGTAAATTAAACCATCTGCCCAGCTGGGTGGATGATGTGTCTCTGGATACTGAACAGACTATATACTGTTACACAAGCAGATGGGTGGCAAACTGATAGAAGCCTGTTAAATGCCATGCCAGATCAGCACCTCTTCCATGGAGGGTGCATCTTAATGCAGGGGGGACCCTGTGCACCTCTGACCTCCACCCGTCAGGACCCAGGAGCACCCCTACTTACCCTCTGGGACAACGAAAAATGTGTTGTTGTTGTTGTCTTTTTTGAGACAGGGTCTCCCTGTAGCTCCAGCTGGCCTGGAGCTCACTATGTAGACCAAGCTGGCCTTGAAGTCACAGAGATCCACCTGCCTCTGTCTCCCGAGTGCTGGGATTAAAGGTGTGCACCACGCCTGGCCTGGAAAATGTCTTTACATAACATCCCATTGTCCCCCAGGACAAAACACACCTCTGGTTACAGGCTGGAGAAAATACACCATATTCTTTGTTTGTAAACCTCTTTTGCCCAAAAATGGACTGCATTCCTGATTCTTCCATCACGTGACTGAAGAAGCAAAGGGGAAGTCATCACACGGCCACCGTGGACTTGAATCACCAAGTCGTCACAGTCACACAGCCGTGGACTTGAATCACCAAGTCGTCACAGTCACACAGCCGTGGACTTGAATCACCAAGTCGTCACAGTCACACAGCCGTGGACTTGAATCACCAAGTCGTCACAGTCACACAGCCGTGGACTTGAATCACCAAGTCGTCACACAGCCATGGACCATGAACTGGGAGCTTTTTTTTTTTTTCCATTTGCATCGATCTTTCTGACTGGGCTAAGTAACAACAGAACAGGCAAGACATGACGTGAAGTGCTCAGTTTTTTTATGAACCCCATATAACGTGTACGTGTGTACTTGTGTGTGCGCGTGTGTGTGCGTGTGTGTGTGTGTGTGTGTGTGCTGGTGCCTCACTTTTTTGCTAAATACAAAATAGCATGTGGGTACTGGTGCGGATGTTCGTGTGGATGCACGTGTGTGCGCCTGAGTGTGGAGGGCAGAGGCTGAGGCCGCATCTTACTCCGTCTTACTCCATCTCTCTGCACTGTTCTCTGATCCAGGGTCTCTCACCAAGCCTGGAGCTCACTGGTTCTGCTAGGCTGGCTGAGCCTCCCATGCTGGGATTGCAGATGTGCACAAGCATACATGGCTGTTGTGTGGGTGCCGGGATCTGAATTCAGGTCTTCAGCCTTACACTCTAGGCCCTTTGCTGACTGACCCATCTCCCCAGCCCCCAAATAACCTTTAACCAGGAAAGAAGTGATTTACATGCATTGTGCCACAAGATAGGCACACAGTAGGACCATGGTGAGGTGTCTGAATTTCACCTCCCCTGCAAATTGAAATGACCCCCAAATGCAGAGAGAAGACCAGCTTTATTGAACAGCAGCGATGGGCCATGCTGGCAAACCATGAAAGAGGGATGGCCCGGAAACAGGCTCGGAGGGTGTCAGCACAGAACTGAGAATTTGAAGCAGCTGCTCGTTCCTGCAAAATAAATTCAAACATGCTGTGCCACAGGGGCTTCCTTCTAATCAGAAAGCACTGTCCTGGTAGGCACTCAGCACGCATCATACACACACACACACACACACACACAACCACAGCCATCCAGGGAAGGGAGCTGAGGCTCCTGGGTGAGCGAACACATGGTCTGTTGCTCTTCCCTTTGAACATAACCACACCCCGCCTCACCCACAAACACCACAGTCATGACACAGCCCAGCCTGTACTAAATGGAACTGCACTCTGAGCATACCAGGGACAGATGCACCGGGAGGCTCCATGACCTGAGTGGTCTCTGAGGCTCCGGGTTCCAGTGGTGCCTCTCTTCCCCCCCTCTGAGTTGATTTCCCCTCCCCCCAAAGAAGAAATGAATGTTAACTGTTAAAAGTACCCCAAATGTATAAAAATAGCAAAAGTCAATGTGTATTTTTTTCTAAGTGAGAAGCACCCTAGGAGAGGTGGTATCTGTGGGTGTTGGTGCACACATGCGTGTGTGGACATCAGAGCCCAACCTCAGGTGTCCCCCCCTCAGGTGCCATCTACCTGGTTGGGGCGCAGGGTCCCACTGGTCCTGGAAGCTGCCCGTTAGGTGGTCCAGAGCCCTAGGGAGCCCCCAGTCTCTGCCTCCCCAGTGCTGGGGTTCTGAGCATGAATCAGCGCCTGGCTCTTTATGTGCATGCTGGGGACCAAACTCAGGTCCTGATGTTTGCATGATAAGCACTTTGCTGACTGAGCCATTGCCCCAGCCAGAGAGGGAATTTTAAAGCAATAAAAACCAAACGGGGCCCGGCATGGTGGCACACGACTTTAATCCTAGCACTCAGGAGGCAGAGGCAGGCGGATCTTTGTGAGAGTTCTAGGCCAGCTGGGGCTACAGGGAGACCCCGTCTCAAGAAGAAAAAAGAAAAACAAGAGAGGCATTCTCAAGTTACATACACATAGAAAGGTGAAAGATAAAAACATCTGATGCAGGGAGGGGCTGGAGAGATGACTCAATGTTAACAGCATTGGCCGGTCTTGCAGAGGACCTGGGTTCAGTTCCCAGCACTCACATGGTGGCTAATAACCATCCACGACTCCAGTTCCAGGGGATCATATGCCTTCTTCTGGCCTCCTTGGGAACTGCACAAGTGGATGACAACATACATGTTGGCAAAACACTCATACACATAAGTTAAATTTTTTAATGCCAATACATATCTTTGTCTGTACACGTGCATGTATATGTACATGCACACACGTTTATGCATGCATGCCATGGTGTAGTGCACATGTGGCAGTCCGAGGATAACATTCAGGAGTTCTTTCCTTCCACCATGTGAGTTCTAGGGATCAAACTCAGGTTGTCAGGTTTGGCTGCAAGCACCTTTCCCTGCTGAGCCATCTTGCTGCATAGGACAGAACAGAAGAATGTGTGAGTTCCGAATGAAATTTTGGCCAAAGCCTAAGGGCATGTCCCCCAATCTCCCAGCCTCCCTCTCCCCATGACACAGAACAAAGGACAGAAGTTCAGAGGGGAAAAAAGAGAGGATGCATTAAATGCATCCACTTCCAGTGAGCACAAAATTTAAAATACATTAAAAACCATTGCCAGCACAACCTACGGTTCACAGGGGTGCTGGCAAAGAGGAGAAGTGTTGATTACCCAGGCAGAAGGGGCTTTGCTGAGTGGAGAGCACAGCTGAGAAGCAGAGCCATCCCTGCTCTTGGGCTCCAGGGAGCTGGAATAGGTGTTGGCTCCCGGCTCCAGTGTGTCCCAAGCACCCGGCTCACCTAGCGCCAAGTAGCTCACATGCGCCCCCCAGGTTAGCAGCTGTGCAACGGAGAGGCGTCTGCTCATCCTGTTTTCAAGGTGAAAAGGAAAATAAGAGAAACTAAATGAAAACTGCTTGTCATCGAAACAGCTGTCATCAAAAGGTCAATAAGGGGATGCCTCTCAGACACGGTGTGTGTCTTTTCCACTTTAAGAAGTGTTCAAAGGGACGTGACTGTGCCCTGAGGCCTTCAAACCTCAAATTAAATGTGCTCCCCTCAGAGTTCTGAGATGAGGCGAGGGTGGCTCTCTTCAGATGGACGGACAGAGAAAGAGGCTGACCGAACCCTCCTGATAAAGAGTTGCAGACTTAGGGTGGTCCCAGCTCTGAGTGCCCAAGTGCTCTGGGTTCTTGGTCGAGATGCCAGTTGGATGTGTGCAGGGCAGGGTTGTGCTCTCCTGACCAGCACTTGGGCACTGACTTTCTGTTTTCTGGAGTGTGTGACACCAGGTTGCCACGTCCCTGTTTATTCAAGGATTACCAGGGTGGTGACTGGCACGGTGGATCCACCCTTCTCTCTTCACTCTGCACAGAAGTGTGGCAGAAGGACAACAGGGGCTCGTGGAGGGCACGCGTGGCAGGGTACATGTGATTTCAGGCGCTCCCTCCCAAATCCATCAGATTCCATCAAAGGCAAGAATGAATGAAGGAATGAATGAAAAGGCCAGTGAGATCAGTTTCTCTACTAAAAATAGACCAACTCCCCAGGGAGGGCTCTCCAGGCTGCACCCGAGGAGCCCTCATCCCCTGTGCAAGGCTGGGCTCAGGTTTGCAAACTCAGCACAAAATTATCTCACAACTTCCAGTTTTACAGGGTGACCTCTGAAAGGTGGACAGAGGCCCAGGAACACGGAGCAAAGCCTCCTCCTCATTCCCCTCTCCTCCTGCCTCCTCCTTTTCCTCTTCCCCCCCTCCCCTCCTCACCCATCTTTGAAACAGGTTTGTTGGGCTTTCCTGACACACTGGGACATTATTCCTAAACCATCACTTTCTCTAAGAAATGGCTGAGTGGAAAAAGCATTGAATCTTAAAACAAAATAGAAGTGAACAGCCAATTTAATGTGTTTAAAAGGGCAAGACAATACAAGCACATATCTCAAGCACTCCAAGGTTGGGGGACCGTCTGATCCTCGGGTCCGCCACCTTCCAAGAGTAGATTTTGCCAGGATGGGTAGTGGGCGACCCAGCCAGCCAGTGACGAGTGTTTCTGAAGCAGGATGGCTGTCAAGTGGCCCTGCTCGTAACTGAGTCCATCGTAAATCCAGCACAGCAAGCACTCGGCTCACGAGGATCTGCCAAGCCAACCCTGATGGCACGCACATGCGGCTTCCTCAAGGAGACTAGAGATGCGGAGAAGGCCCTGCCCTGCCGCGTTCAATGTCTGCAGACCCCCTTCTCCCTCAGAAAACAGCAGCCGCAGCTTTATAAAAAGCACGCGCATGCTGGCCACCCTGGCAGGGGAGGACTCCACCCCTGGCCTCCGCTCGGCCCGTGGGGGGCTGATGCCTGATCCCCTCAAGCTGCAGCCGGAGCCTCCTCCCATGCAGCCCATGAAGGCCGAGCCTACAAGAGGCCTCTGCTTCTGTCAGCTCAGTCCTCAGTAATTCCTCCTAACAGGAAACATGCTGCTGGGAAGAGAAGGGCCAGAGCGCTGACCTCTCCGCCTGGGCTTCAGAACATCTGAGTCACAGCTGCTGCGTTGTCTAAAGAATGAGCGGAGCTCTTATCACGCTGTCGACACGCTGAAGGGCTGTTTGGTGGCAACCTTGTTCAGAGTGTCTAGGCTGTCCTTGGATGGCCACTGCCTGCGTCAGTGTCACCAGCTCCTGACACAGTGGGGCCACAGCTCTGGGACTGTTTTACGAGGTGGCAGCTGAAGCTAACTGCAGGCTGTCAAAGTGGATCAAAGCTAATCCACAACCTCTTCTCCCCTTGCCTTCTGAAAACTGAGGAGCCAGGCAACTCCCCAGCAGGGCTGCCCAAAAAGACACCCAGTATTTCCCAGCCAGGGGAGGGCTCAGAGAATGGGCCAAATGTCACTTCCTCCCACACCTACACTGACAGTTTGTGTTTTTCTTTTCTTTGTGTGTGTGTGTGTGTGTGTGTGTGTGTGTGTGTGTTTTGCAACAGAGTCTCACTACATAGCCCTGCCTGGCTGCCCTTCTACTTGAGGTTATCCTCCTGCCTCAGACTCCTGGTACTGGGATTACAGATGACCACTGTATGTCCAGCTTCAAAGCTCTAAAGCTTTTTTTTTTTTGAAAACTTTTTTTTTTCTGAAAACTTTTTAAGAGCAAGAAAGACTTAAGGAA
Organism: Rhizomys pruinosus; assembly: GCA_009823505.1. Classification (NCBI taxonomy): domain Eukaryota; kingdom Metazoa; phylum Chordata; class Mammalia; order Rodentia; family Spalacidae; genus Rhizomys; species Rhizomys pruinosus. The sequence goes on along the minus strand of VZQC01000890.1, from coordinate 352,496 downwards.
TAAACATGTAATGAGACTGTTTAACAAAAAGCCTTCTGCAGCCTTCAACTACACAGAAACTTTTATCACATGACAATAGATTCAAGTCATAAGGACGCTTGCCCAGTGGCCCACAGAGACCTCAGCTGAGCCACTCCGTCCCACACGGACACCCTCACTTCTGCCTGGCACCCACACTTCTGACAGGTGCATCCCTTAGGCCCCCCCTCATTTCTTCAGTGTCACAACGCTGTTAGGTCCCCAGTCTTGTCACACTGAAACTGCTCCTGTGGCCATGACTGTGGTCCACTGGAGCTGGGTGACACACATGGAACTTGAACTCTGTCCACAGGAACTCGCAGAGACCAGAGTCCCCACTGCCACCACGCAGCCTACGACGTGAGCTTCGAGTAGCTGGGGGGAGAGAACCGTCTCCGCAGGTACTTGAGGACGTAGAGGGGGAGACAGCTGACCAGGGTGATGACAGATACCTTCCAGAGAAATGACAGGGTAGCGATGAAGTAGACGTCTGAAAACAACGGGAAGACAGTCGTGAGAGGATGTTCTAGATGTCTGTGCAACCAAGAGACAGTCACCCTGGCCATCAGAAGCAAAGGGGTCTCTGTCCTGATGCTCAGCCCTGGGCACCACCCCCTTCCTCTATCACAGAGGCCACACAGTGGGCCTGCAGTGGGCACACAGTGGGCCTGCAGTGCCCAGGATCCCAATTCCCTTCCCTCTCTCTCCCACCCATTCCTGAAATTCAGTGAAATGCCCATTGCGACAACTAGGAAGGGAGACCTGGGCAAAGTGACCACGCGTTTTTTTTGTTTGTTTGTTTGTTTTTTGTCTTTTTGAGACAGGGTCTCCCTGTAGCCCCAGCTGTCCTGGAACTCACTCTGTAGAGCAGGCTGGCCTTGAACTCACAGAGATCCGCCTGCCTCTGCCTCCCAAGTGCTAGGATTAAAGACGTGGCCACCACGCCCGGCCATGGGTTTGTTTGTTTTTTTTTTTTTATCCAAAATGACGACTAGAATTTCTTCTAAGCTAGAGAGGGAAAAGTGCCTTTGAACACATGGCCCTGCTCCTGGGCCACTTTTCAGACTCAGTGACACCCATAGAAAACCAGGAGAGAGACCCAAAGTACAGAGTAAGGTGGAGAGAGGACCCCCCCCCAGTCAAACCAGGCTCATGCTCCGGGGTGCTCTGTCCTGGGATGGGCGGGGTCGGGAGGCAGAGGAGCTGTGGTCTCCAACACAGGGGACACCAGGATAAATCCTTCCCAGTGCTGGGCATAGTGTGGAAGAGAAGCTGTCACCAATGAAGCGCCTACTATGTGCTTGGCTCAGGTCCCAGTTCTCATGTGCCCTTCACCTGCCCTGGGCACTTGAATCCTCTGGCATGTAGTAGGTGCTCACACGAAACCTCTTTTGAAAGAAGGAGTCAGTGTAACCAGCACCTCACTTTCCACAGTGATGTTATTTGTTTTACCGACAGCTTACAAGGCTGAGAAAAGAGCCTTGACCAAAGATGTCCCCAGGACAGGTCCAGCCAGCCTCAGCTTCCTCCTGGGTGTCCTGCTAAGGGGACCTGGTAGCTATTCCCCCTGATCTGCTTCCTGTGGTGCTGCAGGTCTGCTGCAGGGCTGGGGCTGACACTGTGCACACTGCTCTGTCATGCGTGAGGGAAGGATGTGTTCACACCTACCAAGGTGAGACCAGGTCACTGTGCTGGTGGTAAGGCCACCTGCCAGCTCAAAGGCCACTGGCCCCCACAGACCTCTCACTGTCCTGTAACTGGCAAGTCCCCCCAGGGGTGGGCTGCCACCTGGACTTCAGAGGGAGGACTGCGGCCTGGGAAGCAGCCGGAAGCCAGGCTAGACCCACTGATTAGAAGGTGACCTTCGGGTGCTTGTGATAATTTAAAGGACAGAAACACCCAGCTTCTACTCAGGAGCAGGCATCTTGAAGGTAGAGTCCCGCCTCTCAGCTGACCTCCCACCATGACCGCTAGGCCTGCAAATTTCACAGCTCAGGGACTTGATCTGTCCTGGGCTGGGAAAATCGAGATTAGTCACAAAGACCAGAGAGAAAAGGCTGATTTGACAGAACTGAGTCCATTTAGATGCACGTGGAGAGGAACTGGACAGTCTCTGGACCAGGACAGGGTGGGTCACCCCGGAAACCCTGCAGCATGGAGCGTGGCACTCACTGGTAAGGACCAGCTGAGCCGCCCTGAGCTTCGGATGTGGTAAGAGAAGCACAAGGTCACAACAAAGGGTGACACCCCAGTGTCTGCAGCAGGGCAGGCCAACTGCCCTGCACCCCACCGTCCACGCTGTTCCTGACCCCCGACTGCTCCCTGCTCCCACCGTCCATGCTCCCGACTCCCCGACTGCTCCCTGCACCCCACCGTCCATGCTGTTCCTGACTCCCCGACTGCTCCCTGCGCCCCACCGTCCACGCTGTTCCTGACCCCCGACTGCTCCCTGCTCCCACCGTCCATGCTCCTGACTCCCCGACTGCTCCCTGCGCCCCACCGTCCATGCTCCCGACTCCCCGACTGCTCCCTGCGCCCCACCGTCCATGCTCCTGACTCCCCGACTGCTCCCTGCGCCCCACCGTCCATGCTCCTGACTCCCCGACTGCTCCCTGCGCCCCACCGTCCATGCTCCTGACTCCCCGACTGCTCCCTGCACCCCACAGTCCATGCTCCCGACTCCCCGACTGCTCCCTGCGCCCCACCGTCCATGCTCCTGACTCCCCGACTGCTCCCTGCGCCCCACCGTCCATGTTCCCGACTCCCCAACTGCTCCCTGCGCCCCACCTTCCACGCTGTTCCTGCCTTCCAATTTCTCCTTTACCCGTTGCCCCTTCTCCCCATTATCCACCCCACCACTGTCCTGACCCCATGCTGCCCTCGCTCCCCTCCTAATCTACATATTCCTATGTACAGTGGCAGATCAGGACAGGGTCAGCCTAGGCTTCTCCCAGGTGCTGCTGGGCCACGTGCATCTACACTCACAGACTGGACCTCTACCTAAAATTTCATGGAAACCAAGGGGGTTTGTGCCCCCCCCCCAAAAGCAAAACAGATGAATAAAACTTTGAAAAACTGTCAACAAGGCCTCTGCTATAGGGGCTCCTTTATCATCTATTCCTCAGGGGGGCCAGCATGCTCAAGGCCTGAAGGCCCCTCAGTGTCCAGCCCAGTATGGTCCCTGGAACCCAGCAACCACACAGCAGCAGGTTCTACTCCAGGGCTCCCTGGAGATGCTGACACCCACAGAGACTCAGGCCCTTACGTTAAAAAGCATCTCATTTGCATAAATCTACACAGAGGCTCCATAGATTCTGAGCCAACACTAGAGGACTAGGCAGACCCAAGGCAGTGTAAGTGCTGTGCACACAGCTGCTAGGCTGTGCTGCTGGATAGATCAGGAGTTTGTACTTGCCTAGTACAGACAGGGTTTTTTCCCCCAAACAGTTTGAATCCAAAGTTGGTTAATTTGGAGGTGTAGAGCCCACTGTACTAGCTGAATTAATGAATTCAGGAGGATTTTCCTCCTAACCCAGCCAGCTCTGTGGAGTTTTTTAAAAACATACTTGGGGCTGGAGAGATGGCTCAGGTGTCAAGATGACCTGGGTTCAAGTCCCAGCAGCCACATGGTAGCTAACAACCATAACTCCAGTTCCACGGGATCTGATACCCTCTTCTGACCTCCTGGGCACTGAATGACATGGGAGCACGTACATACATACATGCATACGTACGTACATACATACGTACATGCATACATACGTACGTACATACATACATACACATGTACATACGTACATGCATACATACACACATACATACGTACATACATACGTATGTACGTACATGCATGCATACATACGTATGTACATGCATGCATGAATATGTACGTACATACATACGTACGTACATACATACATACAAGAGCAATACACTCACTCATACACATAAAATTAAAATAATATATAAAATTTCTTTGGGAGGCAAAGGCAGGCAGATCTCTGTGGGTCTAAGGCCAGCCTGGTCTACAGAGTGAGCTCCAGGCCAGCTGGGACTAAAGGGAGACCCAAATGCACGCTTTTGCACTGAGCCTGTAGCTTGGAGGCAGAGTGCTTGCCTATCACACTGGAGGCTCTGGGTCAGGCTCCAGCAGCACTAACAAAAAACACCCTTGGGCTGGGAATATGGCTTGCCTAGCATTCATGAATAGAGGCAGCAATAGAAAGATTAAGAGTTCAAGGTCAGGGCTGGAGAGATGACTCAGTGGTTAAGAGCACCAACTGCTCTTGCAGAGGACTGCTCTTGCAGAGGACCCGGGTTCAATTCCCAGCACCCACATGGTGGCTAAAAGCCATCTTTTTTTCTTTTTAGAGCTGTCTTTAACTCCAGTTCTAGGGGAATCCGATGCCCTCTTCTGACCTCCGCAGCATTGCAGAACACGGGTACACCAACCTACATGCAGACAGTACACTCATACACATAAAATAATAAATAAAATTTAGCCAGGCGTGGTGGCTCACGCCTTTAATCCTAGCTACTCAGGAGGCAGAGGCAGGCGGATCTTTGCGAGTTCAAGGCCAGCCTGGTCTACAGAGCGAGTTCCAGGACAGCTGGGGCTACAGGGAGACCCTGTCTCAAAAAGACCAAATAATAATAATAATAATAATAATAATAAATAAAAATTTAAAAACTGCTTAAAAACAAAAAAGAATTCAAGGTCACCTCTGGCTACAAAGATGTTCAAGGGTAGCCTGAACTACATGAGATCCTGACTTGACATAAATAAATAATAACACTCTAACCTTGAACACACCAAGTCCTCAATTCCACCTGCTGCTTTACAGCTGCCACTTGTCTTGAGGGACATCAGTAAGAACACATGGACAGCTAAGGAAAAGGACCCACTGACAGTGGCCAGTGGGAGCTGGGCTACGGTGAAGTCTCCCACCAGCTTCCCACGGTCGGGGTCTTACCGATAAACTCGTGTAGGAACACCAGAGAAGCGATGTAGCAGGCCAGGCTGAGCAGCTCGGCCACTGTCATGAGCCAGTGCCAGGTCTGGATGGTGAGGGCCACCATCAGCAGCTCTGTGAGGATGAGGGATGTGAAGGAGATAGCCACTATGTGCACGAACTCTGACTCGAACAGCAGCAGCGCGCCGTACATGATGGTGCTCCCTGTGAAAACCAGAAAGCATGTCCCTACAGCCCGCCAGCGGGCCGGTACCAGGCATGTGTGATGCCAGAGAACACCTGATGCCCGCTCCATCCAGAAAATTCCTGGACACCAAAGCACTTGCTAGTTCCAAGGTGAGAGTACTGTCCAGGGGACTCGAACCTACAGTTTCCCTCTGTGAGCTCCAAATGAATGACTAAGAACCTTGGGGAAACAAACAGAAGGCTGAGGTGGGAGAGGGAGAGAGCAGCGAGCTGAGGGAGAGAGCAGCGAGCTAAGGGAGGTGGAAGGAACTGAAAGTGAAATGGATTTTCTAAACCCTCGGTGGTGTGCTGTGTGCAGTGCCCATGTAGAGGCTAGAGAGTCAGAGCCACAGGCAGATGACAGAAAAGTGCCAGGAGGTGCTGCCTCATCGGGATATATTCAGGTTTGCGAGAACCTGGTAGTCAGTGATATGGGGCAGGGGCGGG
>VZQC01000890.1:246334-346643 GCA_009823505.1 Rhizomys pruinosus | reverse complement strand
GCACACCTTTAATCCCAGCACTCGGGAGGCAGAGGCAGGCAGATCTCTGTGAATTCAAGGCCAGCCTGGTCTACATAGTGAGTTCCAGGACAGCTGGGGCTAAAGGGAGACCCTGTCTCAAAAAGACCAAAAAATAAAAAAATTTAAAAATTTTTTTAATTTAATTTTATTTATTTATGTATGTGTATGAATGTACTGTCTGCATGCAGGTTTGTGCACCCGTGTCGTGCAGTGCTGCGGAGGTCAGAAGAGGGTCTCGGATTCCCCTGGAACTGGAGTTCTCCTGGAATTGGAGTTTCAGACGGTTTTTGGCCGCCATGTGGGTGCTGGGGATCGAACCCGGGTCCTCTGTAAGAGCGGTCAGCGCTCTTAACCGTTAGGCCATCTCTCCAGCCCCCAAAAAATTTTTAAAAAAGGACAGAGGCACCCAAAAGAGTCAAAGAGAATCTCATAGCCAGGTTGGGGTGGGAGGGCCGGTTCAGACAGCTTAGACTATGCCTGAACTCATCCTCCAACCTCTTCCTTCCAGGTAGATGTCACAGTGGTGTGCCACCACCCCTAGCTTACTGTGAGGGCATTGAACCCAGGCTTGGTTTATGCTAGACAAACAATCCACAACAGCCTGGGACTGCCTTTATAAACATGGTGGGGACAGAGAAGGCAAAAGAGAAGATGCTAATATCACTCAACCAATTACATGCACTATGCTTTGGCACATGGTTTAACAACATCCAAGAATGTTTCAGGGACAGTTTAACCCTCTCCCAACAAATGCAGTTCTCTGAATGCTCTGACTGTACCACCCCTCAGCAAAGCATAAAGAAGGGAGTCTCAGTATTTTTGCATATTTGTAAGTTATATGTGCCTATCTGGACACATACGGGTTAGTGTAAAAACCACTGTATGCAGGGCTGGGGCTGGAGAGATGGCTCAGCAGTTAAGAGCACTGGCTGTTCTTGCAGAGGACCTGGGTTCAAATCCCATAACCCACGTTTCAGCTAACAGCGCCCTCTTCTGTTCTCCATAGGCACTGCACAACACAGGTGTATTTACACACATGCAGGCATACATATAAAATAAAAATAAATAATTTTTAAATACTATATATATTATAAAACACATAAAAATAAAATTCTAAGAGGGAGGAGAAAAGGAATTCAAATGGGAAGCTTATTTTATCAACCTCCAAATAAGCAAGCATGTTTCTGTTGTTTGTCTATTTTCATTTATATTACTTTTCATATTTATTTTTTATTTACTTATTTATTTGTGTGTTTGTGGGTGTCAGTATAGGTACTGATGTGCCATGGCATGCATGGAGGCCAGGAAAACCTTGCGTGAGTAGATCCTCTCCTTTTTATCATGCTGGCCTCGGCGATCAGACCGAGGCTGCCAGGCTTGGCAGCAAGCACTTCTACCCACTGAGCCATCTCACTGACCTGAAAGCACTTTTTACAGACAGATCTGACACCTCCACAGGTCTCTAATGGGAGCTGAGAGTTCCTGGACAGGAAGTGTTGTGGAGTTTGACCTCTTGGGGTGGTTTAGCATCTGCATACACTACACATGAGGAAGTATGCATACACTACACATGAGGAAGTATCAAGTCTCACAGCGCACCTGCTCACAGTTCACACGCACCCATGCACTGTCTGCAGTGAGCCCGTGCTTAGCTGTTTCCTCTTCCACGGCGTCAGCTGTGGAATTTCCCATTTGTGGCACCAAACTGGAACTCACAACCTTTTGAGTTTTAGAGCATTTGCCACCAGGGGTGCCTGATATACAGTTTCACCTCTCTGTGAAGTGCACAGTGGAGGTCTCCTGTGCTACTGAATCTTCTGGCATGCTGAATATGGCCCCCAGGGCCATGCTGTCACACTCACTGTGCTATCTTAGGTGCCAGCTTCTCTATTAGTTAAGATAAAGGGGCTCCCTGTGATCAAGGTCAAAGCAAAGGATAACCAGGCATTGCCCTTGACCAGGTCCTCACCTTGATAGATGCTGATTAATACCCAGATTAAGAATGTCTTATAAGACAGTGGTCGCCCCTAAATGACAAACAGAAAGGAGAGAGATTACCATGTGTGGGCATCTTTCCCACTCTGCCAGTGACCCCCTGAGGGACCTTCACTTCAAACATCCACAAAGGCTCTTGCACATCTGGGTGGAGAGAAGCAACATCTTCAAAGATAACTGAGAGACTTCCTAGTTGAAGCAGGAGGACAGCAAATTCAAACCCAGCCTGGGCTACAGAGTGAGTTCAAGATTAGCCTTGACAACTTAGTGAAACACCCCAAAACAAAAAGGGAAAGGCTGTCTGGGCATGGTGGTGCACACCTCTAGTCCCAGTACTTGGAAGTCAGAGGCAGATAGATTTCTGGTCTCTCTAGGAGTGCACAGGACTGGCAGCTGCAAGCCCTAAAGCCTCTGGCTGGGTGAGTTTGCCTGACTGTGCTGGGTCATCTTGACACAGAGTCTGTTGTTGTTCTAAAAAAAAGCATCAACCCCCACATCTCCCCCCAAAGCAAGCCTCCCGTTCTAGCGAGTGTGTCCTCATCAAACATTAAGTAGAAGGAAGAAGTCAGGTGGGATGGCAGGAAGGTAAGGGAGAGAGAGGGAGGAGGGGAGGGAAGGAAGGGAGGAAGGGGTGTCAAGTGGGGAGCCCCAGGGAACCTTGAGAAGGTCCTTGTAGAGTTCAGGGTACAGCATTGCAACTTCCGATTTGACATCCTTGTCCAGGACCAGCGAGAACACAGGGAACATGGTGTAGATGGTGGAGTACCTAGGACAGAACAGCCATGGAAGGCCGGCCGGGCATCGGATCTGCCCCGGCCCAGCCCCAGGTCTCTCCCTGACCCCAAGACCTGTTCAGCTGTGAGCCTGCCACGTTCCTGGCCCAGCTGTGAGCACAGATGATTCAAGGTGTAAAACACAGGTAAGCATCTGCCCCCAAGGGCATTCATGTAACTGTCTATGTCACTGGCAAATAAGCTATGTGTTACAGATGTGGGTTCAGAAGACAGCATCAGGGAGAGGGAATAAGATGGGTGGGGGGATGTGAACAAGTGGGATGGGGTGCACTCTCAGGAAAGGCAGCCAAGGAACGAGACAGTTCTGTGGACTCCCACAAAAGCCAGCCAGCCCTGCGGGATGAGCACACAGGCAAAAAAAAGCCACAGCTGTCCGTGCAAAGGCCCTGAGGTGAGGGTTTGGCAATCAGGAAGAAGAGTGAGGAGCCAGCCTGGCTGGGGCTGTAGTGATGAGGGAAGATGGGGTGGGTCAAAGAAAATACAGATGGAGACTTCAAACTATGTTCTGGCATGTTCTGTGACTTGGCCAGTACCAGACAAGGGGATAGTCCATTTTCTGGAATGGGATGTCTGGAACACCATGGGTAAACTAACCAGCAAGAGAGAGTGGGCGGGAAGGAGGCCTCTGCTCACTGTCCTCGAGCCCCGCCAATCTGTTTTCCAGTTCCTTATAAGCAGAAGTGGGCTCTCATGCCCCTGTACTGCGGGTGCCTGGGTAGGTCAAGGCCTCAGGCCTTGCTGACAAGGCTGAGGTCCGGGCCTGGCACAGGGGTGGTAGTGACAACAGCAGATGTCCCAGCAGCACTCTTGCATGAGCGGAGGGGGAGTGGTACTTCCCTGCTGGGCTCAGTTCCGGCAGGAGCTCGCAGATTCTTCCTGTCCCCAAGGACCCTCCCTCCAGCTGAGTCTGTTCCTCGGGTCTCCATGACCAAGCGCTGTGGGCTACATCTCCCCTGAGGGCTGGGCATGTCAAAGCCTGGGTGCTAGGACTCTCCCCACCTTCCCTGGGGGCAGAAGCCTGGTACCTGAGGGCCCGAAGTCTCTGTCCACTTCCCTTCTCCGCTGGGACATTTTAGGGCACATCACAGAACACGAACAGCTTGTGACTCACCCGATAATCAGGAACCCTTGGTAGAGAGGAACGGAGGCGAAGTAAAACACGGAGGAGAAGACGGCCTGCGGCAGGGAGGAAGGGGACGTCACCCAGGGCAAAGCGCAGCGTTTGTTCCACACAGTGCCCTGTGCCCCGAGTCCTGGGCATGGGTCTGCACAGCTCTCTCAACCACCCAAGGAAGTCAGCACTATTACCACTGTCTCCATGAGGCAGGTAAGAACAGTAAGGCCCAGAGAGGGTCAGGGGCTGGCCCAACACCACACAGATCCTGCAGGACGAGGCTGGGAGAGTCTAGTGCCCCTTTGGTGAGCAGTGGTTCCTGGTACCGTAGCGAAGAAAACACTGTGTCTGGGTCCTGAAATCACATTTTACAAAGGCAGAAATGGGAGCCCTGGGGGACCCAAGCCCCTGTCTCTAGAGCCCGCACGACTGACAGCTCACAATTAAACCCTAACAGCACATGGCCCTGTGCGTGGAAACCATCTGCACCACAACCATTAGTGTTTCTGAATCGGCCATCTTGGAGGCTGGGGTGAGAGAGATTACAGTTTGGAATCTGGGAGAATTTTAATTTTATTTTTTGGTCTTTTTGAGACAGGGTCTCCCTGTAGCCCCAGCTGGCCTGGAACTATGTAGACCAGGCTGGCCTTGAACTCACAGAGATCTGCCTGCCTGCCTCTGCCTCCTGAATGCTGGAATTAAAGGCATGCACCCCCATGCCTGGCTAGTTTGAATTTATTTTTACTGTTCTCAGGATCAAACTGAGGACCTTGTATCTACCAAGCGCGTTGCCACTGAGCTGTGCCTCCATCTGACCCATACGTGGGGACATGTTTTAGAAAGCACATGACAGCTACTTTTTTTGAGACAAGGCACAAAGGATTTTTACTGGCTGCACTGAAATGTTTGTCTGTCCACTTATGAAATACCAGCTCACGCCCACGACGACCAGGTGGGAGGTCAAGTCCTGCTTCCTGTCAATCGTCTCTCTAGACAGCCACAGATAATGGAGAAACCACAGCTCCCAGATCCTCGTCGACTTGTGTAAAATACAGGGAAAGCTGGGCTAAGTGCTGTGTGGAGGCTTTTTAAAAATTAAGCTGTTGAGTTCAAGGCCAACCTGGTGTACAGAGCGAATTTCAGGACAGCTGAGGCTACAGGGAGACTGTGTCTCAAAAAGACCCCCCCAAAAAAAAACAAAAAAAAAAAAACTAAGCTGAAAGCCAGGCGTGGTGGTGCACACCTTTAATCCTAGCACTTGGAAGGCAGAGGCAGGCGGTTCTTTGTGAGTTCAAGGCCAGCCTGGTCTACAGAGCAAATTCCAGGACAGCTGGGGCTACAGGGAGACCCTGTCTCAAAAAGACCAAAAAAAGAAGAAGAAAAGAAAGCTGAGAAGCTAGAGAGGTGGCTCAGTGGCTAAGAGCACTGGCTGCCCTCCCAGGGAACCCTGGTTATATTCCCAGCACCCACACAGCGGCTAACAACCTCCTATAGCTCCAGTTCCAGGGATGACACTTTCTTCTAACTTCCTCGGGCATTGCCCAACACGGGTGCACCTACCTTCATACACATAAAATAAAAATAAAACATATTTAAAAATAAATAAATAACATAAAAATTAGCTGAGCTGGCTGCCGTGATGCACACTTTAATCTCAGCACTCACGAGGTGGAGGCAGAAGATCTCTGTAAGTCTGGGGCCAGCCTGGCTTACACAGCAAACCCCAGGCCAGCCAGGGCTATACAGCAAGATCCTGTCTCAAAAAAAAAACAAACAAAAAACCACAAAACAATAGCCAGGCATGGTGGTGCATGCCTTTAATCCCAGCACTTGGGAGGCAGAGGTGGGCAGATCTCTATGAGATTGAGGCTAGCCTGGTCTCCATAGTGAGTTCCAGGCCAGGGGTGGTCTCAAAAAGACCAAAACAACAACAACAACAACAACAAACAAACAAAGATGACACCAATCCAAGTGCGGTGGCACACACCTGGGAGGTGGAGACATAAGATCTGAGTTCAAGGGCATCCTCAGATACATAAGGAGTTTGAGGCCAGCTGGGATACACAGGACTGGTACCATGTCTCACAAAACTAAGCTAAGGGGCTGGAGAGACGCCTCAGCAGTTAAGAGCACTGGCCTCTCTTGAAGAGGACCTGGGCTTGGTTCCTAGCACCCACATGGTAGCTAAAAGCTGCAACTTCAGTTTCAGGGGATCCAATGCCCTCTTCTGGCCTCTGAGGGCATTACACACACAGGTGCACTTACATACATGCAGACAAGACACTCATACACATTAAAAAGGGGAGGGCTGGAGAGATGGCTCAGCTGTTAAGAGCACCAACTGCTCTTGCAGAGGACCCAGGTTTGATTCCCAACACCCACATGGCGGCTAAGAACCATCTTTAACTCCAGTTCCAGGGGAATCCGATGCCCTCTTCCGACCTCTGTGGTATTGGATGACATGGGTGCACCAACCTACATGCAGACAGTACACTCAGGCACATAAAAAATAATAAATAAATTTGAAAAATTTTAAAAACTCCTAAGCACCAAGAGAAGGCTGCACCTTGAAGCGGTCAGCTAAGCAGATCTCCCTGTATGTGGGGTGGGGTAAAGGTTCGCTGAGAATCATGCTTCCTTCCATAAAGTGCCACTGAACCCCACAGCCACCGCCACAGGAGTCCCACTCTGTCACATTTTCACGCTCCGAGCACAGGGAAAGCTGCTTCTCAGTGCTTCTTCACCTGGGCTATGCAAACGTGAAAACTCAGATGTTACTTTGCAAATCCACAGGGTGCCTTTTTCTTAAAGCGAGCCCTTTATAACAATAATAATAATAATAATAATAATCCGAACAAGAGCACTTTAAGGAAATAAACCATGCGGATTTGAGAGATAGCCTAGCGGTTAAGAGCGCCGACCACTCTTACAGAGGACCCGGGTTCGATCCCCAGCACCCACATGGCGGCTGAGAACCGTCTGAAACTCCAATTCCAGGAGAACTCCAGTTCCAGGGGAATCCGACACCCTCTTCTGACCTCCGCGGCATTGCACGACACGGGTGCACAAACTTGCATGCAGGCAGTACATTCCTACACATACAGTAATAAATAAAAAAAATTTTTTTAATAAAAAAAAAAAAAAGAACACTTCTGTCCACCAGAAATCACGCTATCCAGAGGCAACAGAGTAGACAGGGGGCTAAAGGTTCTGAGGAGCACAAGAAACAGGGCCTCACTCCAGAACCTTCTGGAACATTTCCCAGCAGATAGCAATGAGGATACCCGGGCATGCAGATGGCAGGTCATCTGCCTGGTTTCGTGTATTTGCCCAGGGACAAGATCACTAAACTCCCTGTGATTGAAACCATAGCGTGGCCCGGTCTGATTGATCAATTAGCATAACAGTCTGATGATGGATTAGCATAAATTAAAAAGTGCAGATGAAGCCTGTGATCCATGGCAGCTGCTTAGCTTTAGATAAAAAAGCAAAAACAAAACAAAACAAAACAAAACAAAACCACACTGCTTGGCTCTGCTCTGGGCTGCAATAGGGTCGTAAATCTCCCCCAAGAGGCCTGGGATGAGGCCAGACTGAGAACTCCCCCAACTTGTGAGGCAGTTGGTGCTTCCTCTGCAAGGTGAGCAGCCTTTATTACTGCAAACTAGAATATCATCTTGATCTTCTCTGTATGTTTATTTATGTGTGTGGCATGCGCGTGCGCACACACACACTCCACAGTGTCCACGTAGACATCAGAGAACAATCTGAGAGAGTCGGTTCTCTTTGTCGACCATGTGGGTCCCAGGATCAAACTCGGGTCCTCAGGCTTGGCAGCAAGCACCTTGACCCACTGAGCCATCTTGCCAGCCCTGCCTTAATTTACAACGTCCAGGTCTGTTTTATTGATCATGGTGAGGTTGCCTTCAGCACAGACGTCTTGGAAAATTCTGGTTTCCCAAGTGGCAGAGACCAAGCACAAGGCAGGGCCTCCAAGCTCATTTCAAGGCCTGAAAGGACAAGGCCTGTGGAGGAGGTGCGGGGGGTGGAGGGGCCCTGTGCACAGGCCTCACAAGTCCTTTATGGTGCAGGCAAGCGAGACTCAGGTCTGATGCTCTATCACTAAACTCAAGCATTCTAGCCTTGAGGTCCACCAAAGAACACCGGCCTGGAGTTTCAACATCCTGTGCTTTCTCCCTTCCATCAGGCCACCTTCCGCTCTACACTGGGCCTCTACAGCCTGGTGACGGGCGAAAGGAGCCAATGAGAGAGAAGCTACAACAGTATCCCATGTGCACTTTGGAATGCAACGGAGGCAGGATGGAGCTGGAGGTCAGTCCTCCCTGGGACTAGCTAGTTCAATTCCCATTAGGCTGTGTGGATGGGCCGGAGGCAACCTGAGGTGATCTCATCCCGACACAGCCTCAGCCTTCCCATCTCTAAACTGGGCTCAGGCTTGTATGATGACAGGAGGCACTGATTCCATTAGAAATACTTAGCTCACAGGGCATATAAAGTGCTCAAGAAAAATAACTTAAGGTGTGGTGGCACATGCCTGTAATCCCAACACTTGAAGGCTGAGGCAGGAGGCGTATACACACACACACACACACACACACACACACACACACACACACACAGTAGAAGCCTGGAATACTTAGCAAGACCCTGTCTCAAACAGCACGTTTCCTCTTCCTATGTGGTTGCTCTCGACCCTTGTCTCCGTACATGGAAACCTAAATGGAGCATTTGCTTAGCACTAACCCTGCCTCTCCGTCTAGAGAACCAATGATGGTAACTAGCTCCCAACATGTCTACTCTGCCTATGCCATGGCAAGCCCTGGTGGGCTCCACTGCTAATGCCCACATCCGTGCCACACAGTGCATGGCACTGCATTCAAGTAAGGGGCAACCAGCACCAGAGACAGGGGGACGTGCCTAAGAGTCATCTAGACCATAGCCAGGAGGAGAACCTCAACTGACCAGGGGGTAAATGGCTCCAGGACAGGGGCTCACTCCTGGGGTGGGCGTTCCAACATGAGAATGGTCATGTGCACCCAGTGCAAAGCTAGCTGTCATCCACCTGGATGCCGTGCCCATGTGCACCTGAAATGGGTGCTAGCTGCCTGCCCACCTGGACAGTGTGTATATACCCGCAGGGACCTGTGAAAAGATGCCAACTGGCTACCACACCCACGTGCCCCCGGGAGAGGTGCCAGCCCCGCCCACCTGCATGGTGCTGATGCACAGGCTCCTGTGGATCACGAACTGGCTGAGGGCCGCCGAGCGCTTGTAGCTGTTGCGTCCGTGCACCATGAGTAACCGGCCGAGATGCTTGAACTGTGTGATGGAGAAGTCTGCAGCCAGCGAAGCCTGCTTTCCTTCCTACAACCCGACAGGGCACCATCAGATGCACAGAGGTCAATGCACATTTTTCTTTTTAATTGAAAAAACGAGACACGACAAGGAGACCTTTGAAGGCATTCAGCGAAGAGATTCTCTAGTTTCAGGCTACACGCAGTTGGTGGTCCAAGTCAAATTTGATTTAAAAAGAGGAATTTACTTAAATAAAAAACATACTAAATCACAGAGAGTTGTAATTTGGAGGTCAAATGAATCTAGTATTAAGTTCTAAGTTCTCCATACCACCCGGCCCCCAGCACGTATCAGAAGAAAAAAAAAATCATTCCATAGTTATTTTATAACATTTAGGGTCCTGTAGGGTTAAACCTGGGGGAAAGCCTGATACCAATCCCACTGTTAGAATAGTCCTAGCATATCCTGAACAGCTCTGCGTGCTCGCACGTGGACAGCTCTCATGGTGCACCTGTACAGGGGTGCTCTCTCAGTGTAAAAGGAAGATGACTGACACCAGTACCAGAGGGTCAGCAGCGGCTGAGAGAATACAAACCCCCCATCACACCCACACCGCGTGGGGCTGGTTGAAGGCCTAGGTCATATTCTGAATGCTTCAAAATATCAGTGACAGGCTGGTGAGATAGCTCAGTGGGTAAAAGCACTTGCTGCCAAGCCTGAGGATCCCTGGAACCCACGTGGTGTAAGGAGAGAACAGACTACTGCAAGTTGTTCTCTGACCTCCTCAGTGCATGCTAGGGTGTATACCTGCACACGCTCGCTCACACTCACACACACACACCCACACACACACGCACAGCATGGCATAGCAACACTAAACACTCTTTTTAAAAAAAGGAACAGGGAAGTGTTTTACATTAAAGAAGATTAAAGACACACGAAAGCATGCTAATAAAGGGAATTTGGGATGCCTGATTAGTTCCTGGAGCTTTTTTTGTTGTTAAGCTATAAAGACATTTTAGGGACAACTAGGGAAATGTGTTCGTGAATATTCTATGGTATTAGATCGGCATTACATCCTGCTGTTGGGCTGATGTAGGGAGTGCCCCTCTCTTAAGACCCCTGCTGAGATATATAACGGCACCATTACTGTGTGCAGTGTACTTCCAAAGGGTGCAGAGGGACAGGAAGACAGTGCTGAGAGGTAAATCAAGGGACAATCAGATCAGTGGAGCTCACTGCCAGATTTCAAATCTCCTGAACAGAGGACTTATTTTTTAAATTATGATTTTCAGTGTTCAGTGGTTAAGAGCACTGACCTCTTGCAGAGGACCTAGGTCAATTCCCAGCACCCACATGGTGGCTAATGAACATCCTTAACTTCAGTTCCAGAGGATCCAACGCCCTCTTCTGACCTCTGTGGGCACTGCGTAACACAGGTGCATTTACATTCATGCAGGCAATGCACTCACTGAATTAAAAAATTTTTTGTGTGTTTTTGAAACAGGATCTCCCTGTAGTCCCAGGTGTCCTGGAACTCACTATGTCCTTGAACTCACAGAGATGGACCTGCCTCTGCCTCCCGAGTGCTGGGATCACCATGCCCAGCCAATACATATTTTTTTTAATTACAATTTTCTCTCTGAGGTGTGTGTGTGTGTGTGTTACATGAGCACACTGGTGGAAAACACCCATGCATCAGCATGTGGATGTCAGAGCAGGTCGCTGCCTACCTACCTCTATTGCTCCCCATTTATCTCCTTGACAGAACTCTGCCAGTTGGGCTAGGCTGACTGGCCCAGCTCTTGAGATCCCCATCTCCACCCCCCAATCCCCACTTTTTACATGGGTATGGGGGATTTGAACTCAGGCCCTCATGCAGAGCCATCTCCCCATCCCAGGATTACATTTTTCCAAAATAGAAAATTATACCACTTGGGCGTATTTTTGTTGAACTGGGGGACAAAGAGTTAAAGACAGATACAAAAATAAATCCTCTTTTGCAACTGTAAGTCGCTCTTCAGTGTGAGTTTTTTTTGTTTTTGTTTTTGTTTTTTGGTCTTTTCGAGACAGGGGGTCTCCTTGTAGCCCCAGCTGACCTGGAACTCACTCTGTAGACCAGGCTGGCCTTGAACTCACAAAGATCCACCTGCCTCTGCCTCTCGAGTGCTAGGACTAAAGGCGTGCACCTCCACGCCCGGCCAGTGTGAGTTTTGATACATACAAAGGAATATGTTAGTAAAGACAGTTCAAGGTGACGACAATACTGAAAATCAGGATCTAAGAATGGAGTTGTGAAAGGCACAGGTAATAAGAAACTTCAAAGGAGTACACTGAAAATTAGAGCGAGGGTAAGAAGAGACAGCTGTGCAGACACTGACAGAGGCAGGAATCCAGCATGAAATAGATTTAAGCAAGCTGCATGACGAAGGGCGTGGTGTGCTTCTAATTTAAAATTATACATGAAAATAATGTATATACAGTGGTAAAATATGTGTAGGCCATGTCTTTAACAAATGTACACACGCCCATAACCAGTAATATACAGAAAAAAATTTCTGGAAGAATACCCAATGTTACTAGTTTGGTGCAGCTGAGAGGCAGGATGGGCTTAACTTATATAATTATTTTGTAGTGAGTGCTTACTACTTTTATATGCTAAAAATCAAAGGAATTGGGGCTGGAGAGATGGCTCAGCGGTTAAGAGCACCAACTGCTCTTGCAGAGGACAGAAGAGCATAATTTTTAAATATTTATTTTATTTTTAATTGTGTGTATGTGCACATGAGTACATGCACCTGCAGAGGACAGAAGAGGGCTTCAGATCTCCTGGAGATGATGGGATTGCAGCTGGTTATGAGCTGCCTGTTGTATGTACTGGGAGCCAAACCTGGATCCTCTGCAAGAGTAACAAATGCTCTTAACCACTGAGTCAATTCTCTACCTCCATGCCTTTTTTGTTTTTAAAAATAAAATAGGGGCTGGAGAGATTGCCTAGCGGTTAAGAGCGCCGACTGCTCTTGCAGAGGACCCGGGTTTGATCCCCAGCACTCATATGGTGGCTAAGAACCATCTTTCACTCCAGTTCCAGGGGAATCCGACACCCTCTTCTGACCTCCGTGGCATTGCACGACACGGGTGCACAAACCTACATGCAGACAGTACATTCATACACATAAAAAAATAAATAAAATTTAAAAAATGTTTAAATAAATAATAAAATAAAATAAATTAAAAATAAAATAAATCTTCCTTAAAAAGCATGCTTGAGTTTAAAAAAATCCTTTTATAAGTTGCTATGTACACCTAGGACATTTTCCCTTCCATTAAAAATTACATTTTAGTGATTCCTTTGATTTTTTAAAATTAAAAAAATTTTTTTTTTATTTTTTATGTGTATGAGCGTACTGTGTGCATGTAGGTCTGTGCACCCCTGTCGTGCAATGTTGCGGAGGTCAGAAGAGGGCATCAGATTCCCCTGGAACATCTCACTCATGAACCACATACAGGACTGTAATCCTAGCACTTGGGAGGCAGAAGCAGGAGATCAGGAATTTAAGGTCATCCTCAGCTACACTGTGAATTCAGGGCCAGCCTGGGATACGTGAGACCCTGTTTCAAAACACAATATGTTAAGAGTGCACACTGCTCTTGCAGAGGTTATGAGTTTGGTTCCCAGCACCCGTATCAGGTGGATCACAGCTGCCTGTAACCCGACTCCCCTTCGGGCCCCTGATGCCCTCTGCCCGCCTCTACAAGCAACTGTTCTCACATAAATAAAATTAAAACGAAACCTTTAAAACAAAACAAAAAGAACAAGAGCTCCAGCTAGAAGAGCAGGCAGAAGAGCTCGCTCACCTTGCCCTCCACGCCTACACCACAGTCAGATTCCTGAATCATGCTGACATCGTTGCCTCCATCACCTGCGGGGTGCAAGGGACCAGAGGTAGGAATGTGGAGAGAGGCGAGGAGCCGTGGTTCCCATATGTGCTCTCGCTCAGAGTGACAACCCACGTCCTGCCTTTCACTAAGTATGGGCTACTTCTCACCCATTCTGTCCAGGCGCCCTCAGAACAGGCAGCTGCCTAGTGTTGGAGACCAGGTGACCTGTGAGGGTCACACTCCGAACAACGGCAGTGGCCACCGTCTCTAGCTGGATGCCCTCTCTGAAGATGGGTGTTACAACTAGGCTCTGCAGCCGGGCGTGGTGGCGCACGCCTTTAATCCTAGCACTTGGGAGGCAGAGGCAGGCGGATCTTTGTAAATTCAAGGCCGGCCTGGTCTACAGAGTGAGTTCCAGGACAGCTGGGGCTACAGGGAGACCCTGTCTCGAAAAGACCAAAACAAAACAAAACAAAACAAAAAAAACAACAACTAGGCTCTGCAGGAGTTGGGTATCACAGAGTACTGTGACCAGCGCTTCTTATACAGGAGGCCTTTAGTCTTGTACACCGGGTGAGGAGACCACTCCATTGCTACTCCTAGTGGAGGAGCAAGCCGAGGCCTGGGCAGGTAAAGGAAGCTACCCAGAGATGACCAGTCAGTGACCACCAAGTGGAAAGGCTTGAAGCCATATTCAGTCCTTCACACAGTCTTCACCTGTCTGAAGTGCTCTGGCCATCTGCCGCAGGACAGACACAGGCTCTTTGAGCATGTCTCCCTCCTCTCAAGGGACCAAAAAATAGTAGCAGCAAAAGAAAGCTCAAGAGCAGAAGACACAGCCACGGCCCCAGGGAATCAGAACACACAGCAGCATGGAGGGATCCTCTCAAAAAAAGTCCAGGGTGCCAAAAGGACAGGGCCAGAGGGACAGGACACTGGCAGGACAGGGCCAGAGGGACATCAACTGTCACCACCCAGGCAAGTCTCCTCCCACCCAGGCCTCCTCCTTCCCAGGACCCAGGCGAGCTTACCTACAGCACAGGTGAGCTTCCCTGTGCGCTCCTGGAGCAGGCGCACAATTTGGGCCTTCTGCGTGGGGGCACAGCGACAGCACACCACGGCTGGGCATTGGCAGGCCAGCTCCATGAACTCATACTCATAGTACTTGAGGCAAACCTAGAGGTACACAGAGGGAGGGCCGGGTCTGCCAAGGTCACCTCCTCACCCACAGGCCTCAGTGGGAGCAGCCTCTTGCTCCCGGGAGCATCTGGCTGAGAGGATCCTACACTGACCTCCAGGGAGTCTCCAGAGATGACCAGGGCACAGTCATGCTTCCTGCGGAAGGCATTCAGCTCGAGGTGGGCCTCTCCTCGGTTGGTCACCTGGAAGGGGACAGAGATGAAGGCCTGGATCTCTGGAGATGGCAGACAACATGGCAGACAGCAGTTTCCTGGAGCTTGTATAGAACACCCCCCCTTCCGCTTCCCAAGGACTGAAACTGGCACACAGTCAGGATGACTGGGCATCATAGAAATGCTTTTTCTTCCGGGCTGGAGAGATGGCTCCAGGGGTTAAAAGCACTGACTGCTCTTTCAGAGGACCCAGGCTTGATTCCCAGCACCCGCATGACGGCTAAGAACCATCTTTAAGCCAGGCGTGGTGGCACATGCCTTTAATCCCAGCACTCGGGAGGCAGAGGCAGGCGGATCTCTGTGAGTTCAAGGCCAGCCTGGTCTATATATTGAGTTCCAGGCTAGCTGGGACTAAAGGGAGACCCTGTCTCAAAAAGACCAAAAAATGCTTTTTTCATATTTTAATATTTTCATTTTATGTTGTATATTTGCCTGCACATATGTAAGTGTTATGCAACGCCCACAGAGGTCAGAAGAGGGTGTCAAATCCTCTGGAATTGGAGTTACAGATGGTTGTGAGCCACCAGGTAGGTGCCGGGAACCAAACCTGGGTCCTCTGCAAGAGCAGCCAGCGTCCTTAACTACTGAGCACCATCTCTCCAGCCCCTTCCACGGGAACACTTTACACATGTTTTCTCACGGGGTGCTGCATGTAAGGAACACAGCCTGCTCTCACACTCAGGACACAAAAGCTCGGAGGGGTCTGCTAGGCCATGGCAGCACAGTTAGAGCCCTGGTGTGCAGCTCTGGGTCCCCAGGATGCAGCGCTGGGGACTGGACACGTGCACCAACTTTAGGTAGGTGCTGCTCGTGGCTTCTTGCACTGTCCGAGGACACTGTAAAGCCGAAAGCAACACAGAACCTTTCTTCTGCTCCCCAAAGGGCCATAACCACTCAAAAGGGCCAGAGCCTGGTGTGAGCTCAAAGCTATGTTGGGGGCTCTTAAACACTAGCCAAAGGAATTCTCATTCCCACCCCCACCTGGTCCTTCAGTGTCCTGTGCAAACAATTGTGGATGTACCCACCCCCACACACCTGAGGGGGCCAATGGACCCTCTCCTTTAGGGGAGAAGTTATGGGCCAAACACAAGCCCTAGCCCTTATGCCCCAACAGAGGATTCATTACCAGCCGGAAAACGTGGATGTCTTGGTTCCTGGTCACCAGATGTGCATTCTTAGCTGTACACGTGGCTGTCTCCAGCTTGTCCCCTGTCAGCATCCAGACCTAAAATCAAGGCAGGGAAACAGCTCTGGGGGATGGGCCCTGAGGCCGCCTGTCCCCTGAGGCTGCCTGTCCCCTGAGGCCGCCTGTCCCCTGAGGCCGCCTGTCCCCTGAGGTCGCCTGACCCCTGAAGCAGTGGCGTTTCCAAGAACACCCAGCTGAACTTGCTGTGCCTGGTCACCCGCTTGAGACTCACAGTCCCCAGCGTCCCACAGGGTGCCCAGTGCAAGGGCTTGGTACTGCTGGTGGAAGTAAGAGCTGAGTCAGTGGTTGAGAAAGAGCCAGCTGGAAGCAGGTGTGGTGGACCTGTCTGTAATCCAAGCACTCAGGAGTCTGAGGCAGGAGGATTGCTGATTAATTTGAGGCCAACCTGGACTATATAGCAAGACTCTGTCTCAAAAACTATGACAAAGCAAAAATGAACTTCGGCGGGCGTGATGGTGCACAACTATAATCCCAGCCCTCAGGAGGCTGAGGCAGGGGGATGACTGTGGATTTGAAACCAGCCTGGGCTACATAGTGAGAGCCTATCTCAAAACTAAACAGTAAAATAAAAATGAACTGTAGCCAGGCCTGGTGGTGTACGCCTGTAATCCCAACACTCGGGAAGCTGAGGTGGGAAGGACTTGAGTTTAAGGACAGCCTGGGATGTATCTCAAAACTCAGAAAAGAAAACAAAGCAATTCTGTGCACAGTATCTAGCCTAGTGCCAACCTCCAGGGTTCTAGTAAGAGAACAAATTCCAGGGAATGGGCAGAGAAGCAGAGAGCTCTGGGCACCCACTGATGGAACTCTCAGTGCCCCAGACAGCCTAGGCCTCTCACGCCAGGTTGACCAGAGGGCACCCAGAGGTCACGCCCAAGACCCCAGCTCCAGTATCAGCTGCCTCACCTCCCAGGGTGAGACCTTGTAGTATGTGACCAGCTTGCCTATCTCTCAAAAGGCTGGAGTAGTGACAACCAAGTTCTACCATCTTTGGGATATGTATGCACCCCAAACCTCAGTGACTGACGAGTCTGCCTGGTTCCAGCTTCCCCTCTCTGGCCTCTAACGGAAGCAGGATGTGAAACTCTGTCCATGCTGCATGACTGAGGCCATTGTCTATGGATGGGTCAGTCCGGAGGAGGAGGAGGAGGAGGAGGAGGAGTCGTGAGCGGCAGCAGCAATGGCAAAGCAGCCACAGGAAACGGGAAATCTATAGCCCTGGAAGGGCAGAGCTTTAAACGGGCCCATGCCATGCCTGAACACCCCAGTGTGACAGGAACAGGCCTCCTGCCACAGAGCTCCCAATGGCCCTGCTGTCCACTTCCTTATGATGACCATACAAGGCAGTGCATAGGAGCTGCAAGAGAGGGATGCATGCACACTGTGTGTAAGCCCCCTCCCATAGATCTGCCTGTACCCAGGGTTCAGTTATTACTGTGGGTCCCTGACATCTCCTCATCTATCCCCTTAAACAGCTCCCACACTCAGTCGAGAGATGCTTGAGTCTGTGAATATATCCATGGCCCGTGTTACACGTGTTGACGGATGACAGACCCCACTTATGAAGGTAGTCCTGTAAGATTACTATGGAGCTGAGACTCTCCTGTTACCTGGTAGCACTGGGGCCACTGTGATATCACACACACACACACACACACACACACACACACACACACACACGCCACCTTGAGGGTTAGGATGGTGGCAGCCTGCTTGCCTAGGATGCCAGAGCCCTCCTCAGCACTGTATCAAAACCAGATGCGCATCTCAAATCCTAGCACTCCAGAGGTGGAGGCAGGAGGAACAGAAGTTTGAGGTCAGCCTGGGATACATGAGACCGTCAAGCAATGACCTGGCCTTCACAGAGGCGAGTGAACTCTCTGGCATATCTAATAACCATGCACACTCTATGGGCTCCCTGGAGGGAGCCTGGTCCTCAGACGCCCTCTACTGGCCCCCTTAGAAAACATGCCTGGAACTCACTGAGCCCAGCCCCTTGCAAATGTTTCGGCCCCCCTCCACCCACCTTCTCCATGCATACACATTCCGTAGGCCGCCATTTCCACCTTGAGAAAGGAATATTGTGTGTCTGCTGTCCAGAGCCTCCACTCCTCCAACCCCTCTGCTGATGCAGGTAAGGGGGATGACCTGCTTCCTGCTGGCACTGAGGATTATATCCATGTAGGCATTCAACAGAGAAACGGCAGGAAGACCCTCACTACTGTCCAAGGGATCGCTGATGATTATGATAAAAAGAAACTAGCGAAGGTGTTTAAGAAGACGTTCACCTGCAGTGATACTGTAATTGAGCATCCAGAATATGGAGAAGCAGTTCAGCTTCACAGAGAGCAGTGCAAGAACACATGTCAGTTCCTGATAGAGACGGGATTGGCCAAGGATGATCGGCTGAACGTTCATGGGTTTGAAGTACTTGTGGTTCTCTGAAGCTTAAGTGAGGACTTCCCTTGCAATGAGTAGAATTTCCCTCCTGTCCCTTGTCACAGGTTTTAAAACCTCACAGCTTGTATAATGCCACCACTTGGGCCTGCTTAACTTAGCCAAGAAATGCAAAGAACCAAAAGAAAGAGAAAGAAAACAGGCCTGGATTGTGTCTACCCCAACAGCAGCAGCTTAGGCAATGTGAATACAGAAGTCTGTCTGCCTTCTGTTGGGTGTCTGGTCCCTTTCTCATTGGGCCAGAGCAACAGATGGCCAGCCACCAGCCAGTCACTAAGCTAGACTACAAGGTTGTGAACTGGGAGACACATGGGCTTGCTCTTCAGAGACCCAGGTCCTATGCACAGGCAGCCAGGAGAAGCACACACACGTGAGAGGCCATCGCAGGCAGGCTTGAGGACGGAAGTGGCGCTCTGGCCCTCCTGGCTGGGTGCGCTGGTCTCCTCTGCCTTCTTCTACCCTCCATTTCTTTTTCCTGTCTTCTTTTTTTCAGACAAGTTCTCACTCTAGTCCAAGCCGCCCTTAACCTGCTGGTGGCCTTCCACTGACCCCACTGCTGCCCACCTGTGCCCAGGCCTCCACCCTCAGTCTCCTTCAGCTCAAGGTCTCAACTCTGCCCCAGGTCACTGGCAGCCCCACCTTGATGCCGGCGTTGCGCAGGGTCTCCAGCGTGGGCCGCACGTCAGCCTGCAGCTGGTCCTCCACACCCGTCAGGCACAGCAGCTCCATCTCCATCTCCAGGCTCTCAATCACCGTGGCCACTTTGAGGGAGCGGTCATGCACGCTCAGCTTGGCCTGGACATAGCGAGCCTGGGGCATATCAGAGACATGTCACTGCTCAGTGCGGGAGGTGAGTCTGGGGACACGGATCCTCCCCTGCAGTCCAGGGGAACCCTAGTATGTGGGCTGGGCCTCCAACGGTGAGCAGTGGCTTCCTGAACCCCACTTCTAAAGATAAGAGACTCCCCAACCCCCTTTATCTATCACGTCAGTAAAATCTGAGAGAAACCCAAGTCCCCTTGTGGGGTCTGAACAGTCACAACACATACCCACAGGATAGGACCTTTGAACTGAAGGTTTCAAACACCCAAGACACATCCTAGGGGCAGAGCAGAGCCAGCGCTGGGAGACGCTGGCCAAGGACTCTCGAAAGCAGTCCTTGAGCTTGTCCTGGCCCTTGCATTAATGTCGGCTTTGTGCCGGGCACTAAGGGAAATAGCCATGAGCGAGACAAGGTCCTTCCATAGGGGACATGCTCTATGGGGCAAGAGGACCACAAGAAAACTGGTGATCTAGCTTACTGGTGCCCCAATTATAGCTTCAAGATATTTCAGTGGATGGTGCTGGTCATCCCAGCACATGGGAAGTGGAGGGTTACTTCAAGTTTTAGGCCAGCCTGGAATACACAGTGAGTTTTTGACTAGCCTGGGCTACAGAGTAAGACCCTGTAGTACAGAGAAGCATTGGGACACAAGATTGAAAAGGTCACTGCTCTCGGGGCTGGAGAGATGGCTCGGCAGTTAAGAGTGCCAACTGCTCTTGCAGAGGACCCGGGTTTGATTCCCAGCACCCACGTGGCAGCTAAGAACTGTCTTTAACTCCAGTTCTAGGGGACTCCAATGCCCTCTTCTGACCTCTGAGGCATTGCACGACATGGGTGCACCAACCTACATGCAGACGTACATTCATACACATAAAAATAATAAATAATTTTTTTTAATTAAAAAAGGTCACTGCTCTAAAAAAAATTAGGTCAGAGAAGAGACAGATGAGATTGAATATTAAAAAATAAATGAATAAATGGGGCTGGAGAGATAGCTCAGAAAAAGTCAAGAGCACTTCCTGCTCCTGAGGAGAACCTGAGTTTGATTCCCAGCATGCATGTGGCAGCTCACAACCACCCGCAACTCCAGCTCCAGGGAGATCTGACACCTCCTCAGGCACCTGCACACATATGCACACACAGACCCTCCCTACATACACACCTTCAAAAATAAAAAATATTTCAAAATAAATAAGCAAAAAACAAAATGGCAACAGCATTAAAGCAGGTGAGAACAGAGCTAATGTAAATGAGTGACAGGTGGGACAGCATTGGAACTGAGTCCCAAATGAGGAGGAGGCGGGCCATGGAGCGAGCACCTGGCTGAGCGAAAAGCACTGCAAAGGCCCTGTGCCAATGGGGAGGCTGGCGTCCTCAGAAAGGGTGACAAGATGGCCAGAGTGGGATGAAGAAGGTGGGTCCCGGGAGAGGCGAGTGGGAAGGTGGGTCCCAGGACAGGTGACTGGGAAGGTGGGTCCTGGGAGAGGTGACTGGGAAGGTGGGTCCCAGGACAGGTGACTGGGAAGGTGGGTCCCAGGACAGGTGACTGGGAAGGTGGGTCCCAGGACAGATGACTGGGAAGGTGGGTCCCAGGACAGGTGACTGGGAAGGTAGGTCCCAGGAGAGGTGACTGGGAAAGTGGGTCCTGGGAGAGGTGACTGGGAAGGTGGGTCCCGGGAGAGGCCAGTGGGAAGGTGGGTCCCAGGACAGATGACTGGGAAGGTGGGTCCCTGGAGAGGCCAGTGGGAAGGTGGGTCCCGGGAGAGGCCAGTGGGAAGGTGGGTCCTGGGAGAGGCGACTGGGAAGGTCCGCAGAGCTGCAAAGAACATGCGAAGGTCACACACCACTTGCCTCAAAGTCTTGATACTGCTCCTCTGTGAGAGACTTCTTGGCCACCACGAGCACCCGCAGTCCCTCCCGGGCCATGTTGCCACACTGCAAAGTAGACAGAGGTCAGTAGGGAGCCATACTGGGGCTCTAGCCTTTCCCTAAAGTGACAGTCCCAGGGCCTCAGGGGGAAGCTTGCAGAGGGGCAAGCTGGGGGCTGAGACTGGACAAGACTCAGGTTTCTTCTGGGTGGCAGAGGCCTCCATCAACGCTGTGAGATCTCACACAGAAGCATGGCCGGCCAGCTCAGTGGACATGGCCAAGTGTGCTTTCAGTTAACCGTAACCCACGACGGCCGTACAACTGCTGCTCCCGCGTTTCCCAAGGGTAAAGCATCTCAACGGGTTAAACATGCAAGTGTGAGCCCCTCAGAAGGCATCTGATCTGGCATGCCCTGCCTGGAGCTGATGGCATCTGACTGGCAACCCCCACACCCCATGTGGGAACTACATCACTGAACGGCTGATGTTAATGTCTGAACCGAGGTTGGCCAGCACTGGTCACTGATAGAGCACTCTTCCCTCTCACGAGCTGGGGTCTGTGTCCCATGACTCCTGCCTCCTGTAACCCCTCTACACCATCACCTTCCCAATACAGAGAATGATAGAAAGTGAGGTGCTGCTTCTGGGATTCAGCTACCAACAAAGGGGGCTTCCATCTTATCTGCCTTCTCCTCCTGCCTGAAGTCAGCTGCCGGGTTCTGTGCTGCCCCATCAAGAGGCCTACATGATAAGGGACAACAGCTGGCAGGGTCTCAGTCCCTTGGGCCACACACCTGAGGGGTTGGGCACTCTCTGCAAGCACTGACGGCTGAGCAGTGAGAGCACCAAGCTCCAAGCACTGAGCATCAAGCAACACAGAGTGCATCCCTCCCCTGGGGAGTCTTCAGCTGAGACATCGCCCCACTGACACCCTGACTGTGGTCTTTGGGAAGACCGGAAGCAAAGGCCCAGCTAAGCAAACCTGAACTCTGCCCCACACAACTATGAGAAAGGAGTATGTGCTGTTGAAGCTGCTAAGTTTTGCAGTGGATGGTGCTATGCTAAGTCATGTGGTGCTGGTCCCACACCCAGGTAACTAGGGGCTACTTGCTTCACCCCGAAAAGCTTACGCAGCGTATGTTCCCCAGGTCCCATTTCA
Organism: Rhizomys pruinosus; assembly: GCA_009823505.1. Classification (NCBI taxonomy): domain Eukaryota; kingdom Metazoa; phylum Chordata; class Mammalia; order Rodentia; family Spalacidae; genus Rhizomys; species Rhizomys pruinosus. The sequence goes on along the minus strand of VZQC01000890.1, from coordinate 324,595 downwards.
CCGGCCGCCCCAGGCTCACCTCTTCCTCCAGCCAGTCATTGTACTGGACAATGCCGCCCATGACAACGTCTGCCCCCTTCATGTAGAACGTGATTTCCCCCGTGGACTCATCCTGGAGATGGAAGCAGGAAGCGATGAGCACTAAAGGGAACACGCATCCCGGGTCTGACCCGCTTCCCGTGACAGACGGCGTACTCGCTGCACTGAGCGGAGGCCAGAGCTTTCTACTTGGCCAAAGATAAAACACCAGAGAGATCTCCTTCAGAGCAAAGGCCACAGAACAGAGAAGAGAACGCGGAGCATTTGGAACATTGTTAAATGATAAAAGTAAGATCAAAGACAACCAAGGTTTTTGTTTGGGAGGTCGCCACAGTTCCAACTGGAACAGCCGCACGCAGCCGGCTTGTTTCAACTGCATCCACGAAGCCCTGCGGCTGAGCCAGCTTTGGTCTATACATGGTGGGAAGACAGCCATTTAGAGACGGGGCCCCTCCACACCCCAGTACCATTCACATTCTGGTCCTGATCCTCTGCCTTGTGCCTGATAGGATGTCGAGTGGTTCCCAGGCCTCTACCCACCAGATGTCAAGTATTGCTCTGACGTGATAATCATGTCTCTGCCTACACTTGCAAATGTCCTCAATCTTTCAGCATTGTGACATGACACTGTCAATCATAGATGAGTTGGACCGCATTCATAGCTACCCCAGAACTCAGGGGCTACAGGTTAGACATACGCAACTAATTTCCAGTCAGACAGTAAATGCTGGCCCATTTTTGTCCCCGGACCCTAAGAGCCTACAGAAGCAGCAAACACTTGGCCCAGCACCAGCTCCCAAGTAGGGACACTGGGTAAGTAAGTGGCTTCTCCCCTCTCCGCCTCAGCTTCCTCCTCTATAAAACAGGAAGTGCTGCACTTTCTTATGGTACTGACCACCGTGGCTCAGATGAGCTCAGTGGTTTATACAGGTGGCCCGCCATGGACAGTGGCCTTCAGTGACGGTCTGCACCGCAGCTGACTCCCTAAATCCTCCATCCTCCTCTATGGGAGAATGAGGCTCAGTCCTAGACTCATGACAGGTGGCACCAGACAGACACCATCAGTTGTCACAATTCCTGGCTACAGGGAGGCCACAGTGCTGCCACATAGCACAGCACCCAGGACAGCTATACAATCAAGGATTCATTAGGCCCTGCACCTCAGCAGTGCAGAGACTGAGGCAGTGGGTCTGAGCAGTGCCAGAGGACACTGCTTCTCAACCCAGTCCTTCTTCAGTCTCCAAACACCAAGAGATGCCAGAGATGGGGAGGGCAGTAGGCCAGGCCATCAGTACTGTGTGCCTGTATCTCACCACTCCAGAAAGTCCCCAAAACTGTCTACCAAGTTGTCTGTATGAGCCAGAGAGGCTGAGGAGATGGCTAAGTTGGTAAAAAAAACAAAAAAAACCCTGGATATAGTGGCATGACCTGTAATCATCTGACCTTATATGACCTCAAAGCTGACTATAGACCCACGGTAACAAAGTCAGCATGGTACTGGCATTAAAAACAAAACAAAACAAAACAAAACAAAACAAAAAAACATGTAGCCAGGCGTGGTGGTGCATGTCTTAAATCCCAGCACTCAGGAGGCAGAGGCAGGTGGATCTCTGTGAGATCAAGCTCAGCCTGGTCTACATGGCAAGTTCCGGGCCAGCTGGGGCTATCTCAAAAACAAAAAAATAAATAAATAAATAAGAAGAAGAAGGAGGAGGAGGAGGAGGAGGAGAAAGAGGAGGAGGAGGAGAGAGTGAATAAAAGTAAAAAACAAACATAATAGGGAGCCCCAGAGACAAACCCGCACAGATACAGACACCTAATTTTTGACATGCGAGATGAGTCATTGCCAGCGCTGCGGGGCTACAGGGAGACCCTGTCTTGAAAAGACCAAAAAAAAAAAAAAAATAGATGTATAAATAAAAATTTAAAAAAAAATAAATAAATCAATAACAGCTTATTTAACAAGAGAGAGCCAGCTTTTGTAAGTTGGCTTCTGATCTCTACACACGTGCTTCGGAGCATGTGTGTGTCCACAGTAGTCAGAAGCACAGGCAGGTTCTGCAGCTTGCTGGCCATCCAACTGAGCTGAAATGCTGAGCTCCTGGTCCAGTGAGAAGCCTTGTCTCAAAAATGAGGGGGAGTGTGATAAAGAAAGGTATCCAACATCGGCCGCTACGAGAATGCACACATGTGTGGATCCACATGAACATGTACACACACACACACACACACACACACAGATCAATAATTAGATACCCACAGGCGAACTAGGGTATGGTTCCTCTTTCAAAGTAACCTTCGAGTGGCCTTTAACCGTGGCCTTGCTGTCAGACAAGCTGACTCACACCAGCTCCCCAGCCGAGCAGAGACATCGTGAACAGGCCAACTGCATCCTCCGCCCAGGGTCGGCTCTCCCTGGCCATGACTCAGGCCAAAAGAACATGAAAGCATCGGAGATATTTTCCCCTTTCCCCTTCACCCAAATGGTGCCTAACACCACGGCCGCAGCAAAGATCACCCCCCACCCGGCTTCCTTTACCAGAGAGGCTCCAACAAGCTCTGACTTCGTTCGGTCCAACATAAATACTACATCCATTATCTCCTGCATGAGTCATTTCCTCCTGCCCAGTTCATCCCCAGTTTACTGCGTTCCCATATTATGACAAGATTACGCCCTAGACGGGGAGATGGGCTGGTCCAGCATGTGGTAGGGCCTTGTCTCGTCCCCTTGTGTCCGTGCCTGGCACCTGTTCAGAGGCCTCACTGATTCAATGACAATGGTGTGGCCTCTACTAGCGATCCAACTTCACCGCCACCACGCGGGAAGCAGAGCGGGGCGCTGGAACATCCTGTACAAAGGGAGACACGCTCTGCTCTGCCTTCAGAAAGACACGCACACAAGTCCCAGGGCAACCGGGTTCCTTCCCTGAGCTCACCTGACGGGATCCAGACCCTCAAGCAGAGAAAAAGCCTGGTTGGGTTCAGGAATGAGCTCCTAAATACAGACCTGGAGGAGGGGCTGCTGAGCATACCACATGAGCCACAGCTGCCTAGAAGGCTGGGATGACACCCCACAACAGCAACCACGCCCGGGGGACGGAGGGGGGCACGCCTGTAATCCCAGCACTTGGGAGGTGAGAGGTTGAAGCAGGGGGATTGCTGTGAGTTTGAGGCTAGTCGGCGCCCTCCAGCCTGAGATCCTATCTCAAATTCCCCTCAAGCCCATGGGAGAAAACAAAGCCAGGATGACCTTACCGAAACTTGCCCAAAGCAAGTAATGGGGCGGCCATTAGCAAGGAACAGGCAGGTCATGGAAACGTACAGCAGGCTTTCATCACTAGGCAACCCTGTGCGTAAAGGAGAACTGAGGAGGGAGGAGTGTGGTCAGGTGTAGAGAACTCGCCTCAAAGCCCAAGGCAAAGCTGATGTCTGTCTACCCAAACCAGTCAGATGGGTAGGCAGAGGGAGAAAAATGAGTGAATTTCATTAAAGCAGCCTTGCCTAGAAGGATGATCCCAGCAGATTTTATTTATTTTAAATTTTATTTATTTTTGTATGTGCATGAATGTACTGTCTGCATGTAGGTCTGTTCACACATGTCATGCAATGCCTCGGACATCAGAAGAGGGTGTCAGATTCCCCTGGAACTGGAGTTAACGACGGTTCTTAGCCGCCATGCGGGTGCTGGGAATCGAACCCGGGTCCTCTGCAAGAGCAGTCGGCGCTCTTAACCACTAGGCCATCTCTCCAGCCCCCAGATTTTATTTTTTAGAGAGTGTCTCCCTATAGCCCCAGCTGGCCTGAAACTCACTATGTAGACCAGGCTGGCCTTGACCTCACCAAGGTCCGCCTCCTTCTGCCTCCTGGCTGCTGGGATTAAAGCTGTGTGCCACCGCACCCAGCCCAGCAGTATTTAAATGTGAAACAGACTGTCAGAGTGGGGACCAGTGAGATGGCTCAGTGGGTAAAAGCACTTGCCACCAAGTCTGATCTCTGGAACCCTCAGAGTAGAAAGAGAGAACAGCCCCTGCAAATTGGCCCCACCAACATGCTGTGACATGCACATGCATACACACACAAGCGCACTTGCACACACATGTAAATGTGACAACAATTCAAAAAAAGAAGTGAATGAAACAAAGGTTATCATATTCTTCTATCAGAATACTACACACATTTAGTAAATAAAACCATGTCTTAGCCAGGCATGGTGGCGCATGCCTTTAATCCCAGCACTCAGGAGGCAGAGGCAGACAGATCTCGGTGAGTTCAAGGCCAGCCTGGTCTACATAGAGATCTCCAGGCCATCTGGGACTAAAAGAGAGACCCTGTCACAAAAAGACCAAAAAAAAAAGTCTTAACGGTATGAGATTTTCATTTTATACATATACATGTATGTGACCATATACATACATATACATGTATGTGTCCATATACATACATAAGGTTCAATGGGGAGAAGGGAAGCTAAGTTTGATATGGAGTTAGGGGTCAATTTTATTAAAACTGTGTGGATATTTACACTTATATGTTAGAAAAGTCTGAAGTTGGTAGCCATGCGTGGTGGCACACGCCTTTAATCCTAGCACTTGGGAGGCAGAGGCAGGTGGATCTTTGTGAGTTCAAGGCAGCCTGGTCGACAGAGCGAGTTCTAGGACAGCTGGGGCTAACAGGGAGACCCTGGTCCTCGAAAAAAAAAAAAAAAAAAAAAGTCTGAAGTTGGAACTCCCTTGTAATGATAAAGTGGATGTTATTTGGCAGCAAAAAATGGAGCTGAACAGGTCTTACTTTATAGCCCAGGCTGGCCTAGAGCTTACTCTGTAGCCCAGGCTGCCCCCCACTGCTCCAGCCTCCTCCAGTGTGCTAGAATTACAGGTGTAAACCACCATGCCATTTTATGTATTTATTTGTTCTGGACCCTGAACTGAGAGTGCTGGTTCTTTTAAAAACTGAATGTTGATTTAAAAAATAAATAACCTAGGCAGGGGTCATGCTATTGTTAAGTAAATAACGTAAGCAGGGGGCATGCTATTCTTAAGTAAATAACCTAGGCAGGGGGCATGCTATTCTTAAGTAAAAGCCCATTCAAGAGTATCCTGCAGTCCAGGCCCATGGTGTGAAGAAATGCAGGGCACTTCTCATAAGATATGATGCCTGTCTGGGAACTCTAAAGGAAGGGCGGTGTGTACAGCTCGTTTGTTCTAAAAGGTGGATGTTGGAGACTATGAGGTGACTCAGCCCTCAAATGACCCCAGCAGAGTCCATGGCCCTAGAATGTGATAAAAATGAAGGATGGACCAAAAACAAGGGCAATTCTGTGGGAGATACTGACCAGGACACACCCACCCCAGGATTTATGACCCATAGACATCCTTGAGTTCAGATGTGCCCTGGAGAGGTGGGTTTGAAGCCAAGGGTCAGGCCAGATGTGCTCCGTGGGAAAAATGGCAAGTGTATGGGAGGAAGAAGCTCTCTCCCCGTCTGAGACTTGCCAAGGGTCAGAAAGTCCTAACTGGCTTTGGTTCAAATGGGACGTTTCAGAGCACAGCCACACTGTTGCTGGACCTTCAGGGTGGCAGTTCAAGGAGCCACTGCCCCCTGGAGGTTGGCTAGACCAAGTGACTCCTCCTGGTCACAGAACAAGGCTAACATGACGGCTGAGGCTGGTTCCCAGATTGGGGGGGGGTGGTTTCCAGCTTGCTCACCTTCTCACAGGTGAAGCCAGCTGACCTGAGGCTAGCCCAGAGAAAGCCAGAGGCCGTCACTGAGGGTGGCCTCTGCCAGCCAAATGGACAGAACAGTTCCTGGTCCTGCTGGGGCTGTGGGGAAGTAAGCCCCACCCCAGGAGAGCCTGAGGTGACAGTGACCAGACCAAGCCTTGAACTTGAACCCAACTCAAGATACCCAGCCAGGAGACCCTGCTAAACTCTACCCAGATCCCTGGCCCATAGAAACTGTCAGAGAATAGAAATACTGTTGCCCTAAGCTACCAAGTAAGGTGATCTATTAGCAATGCATAATTAATATACCTTCCCAACAATCATAGGCTGAGGGACTTTCCTAGTTCCCAGCACACCTAAGCCCCAGGTACTAGAGTGAAGGACTGCACCCTAAGGCCAGGCAGCCTGAGGCTGAATCCCTGCCATTGGCCTTTCTGTGCCTCAGTTTCCCCATTTTCAAATATCCACCACAAATGTAAACATATAAGTAACTCATGGGTTTATGGTGAGGGTCAAGTTAGCTTATGCCAGTCACTGAGAACACTCACGGGCACTCCGGCAGCCCGGCCTGGCCCGTCACCCGGGACTTGCTGTCGGTGCTCCTTCCACGTCTACCATAGCCCCACTGCAGACAACACTTCACCACTGAAGTGTTGTCACTTCATCACTGCTGACAGCCATTCCTGCTGCTGACCGCTGGCTGGCCCTCACTGATGACTGCCCATCTGCTGCTGACTGCTGGCTGGCCCTCACTGATGACTGCCCATCTGCTGCTGACCGCTGGCTGCCCCTCACTGCTGACTGCCCATCTGCTGCTGACCGCTGGCTGCCCCTCACTGATGACTACCCATCTGCTGCTGACCGCTGGCTGGCCAGTGAGCCCTAGTGAGCTGCTTGCCTGTGCCTCCCAACACTGAGACTGCAAGTGCATACCACCACACCCAAGCTTTTCTTCATGGGCTCTGGGGATCAAACTCAGATCTCCATGCTTTTGAGGCAAGCACTTCACCTCCTGGGCCATCTCCCCAGCCCCAAAGCTTTACAACACTGAGTACCAGCAAAATACTACAAGTGGAAAATTCCACACCTGACTTCAGGTTATGGGTGCAATACCACGGCACTCCAAACGCTGTTTAGGGACTGGAGAGATGGCTCAGTGGTTAAGAGCCCTGGCTCTTCTTTCAGAGGACCCAGGATTTGGTTCCCAGTACCCACATCACAGCTCACAACTATCCATAACTCCAGTTCCAGGGGGTCTGATGCCCTCTTCTGGACTTCATGGAAACTGTATACACATAGTGAAACACATATACATACAGGCAAGCATTTTGACAAAGGATGCATATTCAGTACAGACACACAATGGAGTACTAGTCAGCCCTAAAAAGGAAGGAAATACCGGTTCATACATAGATCCATCCTGAGAACATGCTAAAAGAAAGGAGCCAGAAACAAAGGGTCACAGAACATGTGGTTTCATTCATAGGGAGTTTCCAAAGTAGGTAAATCTACAGAGAGAGAAAACAGACAGACGGGAGCCAGGAGCCTGGAGGGCAGCTGGGCTAGCAGGGAAGGATGGTGAGGTGGCTGGTCACACACAGTGAGGCCCAGAGCTGTCAGCCTGAAATACACAAATTTAAAGAAGAGAACGAGAGGGCTGGCAGATGGCTCAGAGGCAAGGATGATGATGTGAACTCGATCCCCAGGATCCACATGGTGGAATCAAGTCCTGAAAGTTGTCCTCCAACCTCCCCATGTGCACAGTGCCGTGCGTGCGCTCCCCCATACGACAAATAAATTAAAAAGTTCAACAGAGAGTAAGAAAATGAGGAAGCACTGGCAAGAACTGCCTGATCTCCACTCAGTCAGAACTTGTGCTCCAAAACCAGGCTCAGCAAACACTGGTTGAACTAGGGTGCATCCACGGGCTGAACTCATGACCTGTTCAGAGAGTCACACTCCCTTGTTAGTCTGTGTGACAGCAACACAGAGATGAAGGGCTGGCAATACGTGAGGTTGCCTTGCAGTATGTCAGGGGCAGTGGAGGACGCCGCAGAGTGGGAGAGGGCGCCAAGGAGTGGGAGAGGGTGCCACAGGGTGGGAGAGGGCGCCACAGGGTGGGAAAGGGCACTGCTGGGTGGGAGAGGGTGCCATGGGGTGGGAGGACCACACTCACCCTCACAATGATGCCCATCCGCTTGCTCTCGTAGGTGAAGGGGAAGATCTGCAGGATGGTGAAGTTCAGGATCTGGCCACCAGGGGTCCTCAGCTGCATGGAGGACTGGTCTCGGCCCACTAGGGTCAAGCCCACACTTTCTGTCCACTGGACCAGCGCCACCTGGTGGTAATGCAGGTAGGAAGGTCAGACACAGTATACAAAGGAGAGGTGGAGGCAGGGGACAACTCTGGGGCTGTTCAGCAGGACAGTATGGTGGGCCCCCCAGAAGGGACTCATCTGTTCTGGTGGGCCCCAAAACCAGGCTTTATACCACAGGGATGGCAGTAACACTGCCCTATGTCCAGTGACCACACAGCCACCTCCGGATCACTTTACACCAAGCCCGACCACCCACAGGGGAGGAGTGGACTCCACCACTGGGCTTCCCTTCAGCCTGCCATACTCTCAAAACAGAATCTAGTCCTCGATGGGTGATTCTCCCCAACAGCCTGTGGGGGGTGCAGCAATGTCTAGGGCATTTGTGACTATCACAACTGGGAAGGAGATGTCACTGACACCCTGCAGGGGCAGTCCTGGGGTGCTGCTATGAAACACTCCCTACATAGCATGGCCCTGGCAAAGCACCCTCCAGCCCCACAAGCTGAAAACCCATCCACCAGCCAGGAAACCCAGACTCGGAGAAATTCTTGGAGCTGCATCATGGTGCTGAGAAGCAGCAGGAGGCAAGCTGGGTCTGCCCGAGGCGAAGGTCCAGGGTGGTCCAGGAGGAACATTTGGGTCTCCTCCTAGCCTCGGCCAGGCCTGCTCCACCTCAGGTGGCTGTGTGCAAACTTTATGAATGGCAGGATAGCTCATAGAAGCCAGAGAAGAGGGCTGGGTGGAGACTGGGGCTTCAGGAAAACCAGGTCCTACCCACAGGGACAGCCATTTCCATATCCTACAGGAACCTGAGCTTTTGGTACCTCAAGGAAGGAGGGAAGGAGGGAAGGAGGGAAGGAGGGAGAAGGGAGATGGCATCAAATTTGAATTCAGAGTTTTTTTTTTTTTGGTGTTTTTGAGACAGGGTCTCCCTATCACCCCAGCTGGCCTTGAACTCACTATGTAGACCAGGCTGGCCTTGAACTCACAGAGATCTACCTGCCTCTGCCTCCTGAGTGCTGGGATTAAAGGCATGTGCACATCTTTTTTAAATATTTTATTTATTTTTATTTTATGTGTATACATATTGCCTGCATTTATGTAAGTGCACTCATGTCATGCAATGCCCTCAGAAGTCAGAAGAGGGTGTCAAATTCCCCTGAAACTCAAATTACAGATGGTGGTTAGTTAACTACCATTTGGGTGCTGGGATTGAACCCAGCACCTCTTAAAAATGTCCATAAAGGGGGCTGGAGAGATAGCCTAGCGGTTAAGAGCACCGACACTCTTGCAGAGGACCCAGGTTCGATCCCCAGCACCCACATGGCGGCTAAGAACCGTCTGTCTGTAACTCCAATTCCAGGAGAACTCCAGTTCCAGGGGAATCCGAGACCCTCTTCTGACCTCCGCGGCATTGCACGACACGGGTGCACAGACCTGCATGCAGACAATACATTCATACACATACAAAAATTAAAAAAAAAAATGTCCATAAAGAAGGGCTGGCAAGATAATTCAGTAGAAAAAGACCCTTGCTGCCAAGCCTGCTGACCTGAATTCTCTAGGACCCACATGGTAGAAATAAAGAACTGACCCCCACAAATCATCCTCTGACCTCCACACATGCATCAGGGTGCACATGTACACTTACAAGAATAAATAAACGTAATAAAATTATTTTTAAGTCCATGAACAAATACAAGGTATCTGCAGAGAAATAGCTTTTGGGGTGTCCAGGAAGAGAAAATAAAGAAAGAGGAAGAAGCGGGCAGTGAGGTGGGGGGGAGGTTTGATGAGCTCCTCACCCACCACACTATTGGAGGACCTGGTCGCAATGTCCAGAAGGACTGGACAGCACAGGCAGATGATCAGCTCCACCCAAGGGACAGAGACAATGAGACACTGCAGGGCCAATGGCTGTGACAGGCTGTGTCTCTGAGGCCCAGCAGACTGGTAAAAGACCCAAGGAGAACACCAATCCCCACAGGTAGAATCCCCTTCCCAAACCACATGAGCCAGCATCAAGGTGTAGACATGTGGCATGACCCGGGTGGACACCACTGGGATCCACTATCACCTTTAGAATGTTGGTGGGGGCTGGGTGTGTTAGTGCACGCCTTTAATCCCTGCACTCAGGAGGCAGAGACAGGCAGATCTATGTGAGTTCAAAGCCAGCCTGGTCTACATAGCAAGTTTCAGGCCAGCTGGGACTAAAGGGAGACCCTGCCTCAAAAAGACCTAAATAAATAAATAAATAAATAAATAAATAAATAAATAAATAAATAAAATTGGTGGGATGGAACTAGAGAGATGGCTCACTCAGTGGTTAAGAGCACCGGCTGCTATTGCAGAGGACCTCGGGTGCAGTTCCCAGCACCTACACAGTGACTAACAACCACCTGTATAACTCCAGTTCCAGGGGATCTGGTGCCCTCTTCTGGCTGATGCAGGCATTGCATGAAATGCGTGCACTTACATACACGCAGGCAAAACACTCATGCATATACAATAAATTTAAAAAAGAACGTTGATGGAAGGCACAGAAGGCAGAACAGCCTGAGAGCCCAGGTCTGGTCTCTGGAACTGGGAGCGTATCATTTCCCATGGCAATCTGGACTCTGAGGGTGCCATTATTACCAGTAAGGAGATGACACTGGGAAGCTTTAGGCAGATGAGCCACAAAAGGGAGTTTGGGGGCTGTGGCCTGAGGGACTGAGCATTGGAAGAGGGAGGGGGTGACATGGGTGGCTCTGAGGACAGAGGATGGAGCCGGCAAGGACCAGCAGCCTAGAAGAGGCAGACAAGGAGGACACTGTGCTCCCGAGCAGACAAGCCCCAGCTACGACCCTCTGATCAGATCTCTGAGACCTGCACAACTAGGATCCTACAACGGCTTTATCTAAGACATCTCATACCCAGACAACAATGTAAAAAGGCCTCCCAGGACTGGGAAGGTAGCTCAATTGGTAGAGTGCTTGCCTAGCACACAGGAAGCCTTGGGTTTGAGCTGCAACACCACCTAAGCCAGGCAGAATGGGCATACCTGTAATCCCAGCACTCAGGAGGCGGAGGCAGGAAGATTAGCAGTTTAAGGTCATCCTCTGCTACATAGAAGGTTGAGGCAATCCTGGGCTACGAGAGAGAGAGAGAGAGAGAGAGAGAGAGAGAGAGAGAGAGAGAGAGAGAGAGAGACAGACACCAAGTAAGAGGCAGAGAGACAGACAGAAAGGAAAAAGAGAAGAGGAGGAGGATATAGGGAGGAAGGAGGGACAGAAAAGCTTTCCAACTTTAGTACAATGTATTTTTTTAATTTTTAATTTTTTTTATGTGTATGAGTGTACTGTCTGCATGCAGGTTTGTGCACCCATGTTGTGCAATGCTGCGGAGGTCAGAAGAGGGCGTCAAATTCCCCTGGAACTGAGTCAAAGACGGCTCTTAGCCACCATGTGGATGCTGGGAATCGAACCTGGGTCCTCTGCAAGAGCAGTCAGTGCTCTTAACCCCTAGGCCATCTCTCCAGCCCAGTACAATGTATTTTTTATCTATAGACATGGGGTGCAAAAAGACAAAGGAAAAATAGGGGTCTCACCTCTCTTTATAAAGCTTAATCTTCAGAGGATGAATGATGAGGGTTGACTTGGTGCCTGAGTGTGTACGATTAGGAAGCGGGGTCCTGGGCGGTCCGCTGGAAGTGAGCTACATGGGTCATAATATCCTAAGGGGGAAATCTATCCAGTGCAAAAACCCACTGAACCCCTGGCTTGGCCAGGTGGGGCATCGTGAAGTACCCTCATCTCACTTGTAACTGGGTGGCCAGGTCCTGAACCCCAACAACTGCCCCACTAGACAAGATGGGACCACAGAAAACTAGTTCCAGGGAGGGTCAAAGTTCAAAGTACAGGTTCCTACTGAGTACACACGGGTTTCTTGCACTATAAAGATGGGGGTCGGGGGTGAGAAGCAACTTCGGTCAAATCACTGTGTATTCCAGCAATGCCCTACCTCGGGTCAGTTTTGCCTTGTGATTTATTTATTTATTTATTTATTTATTTATTTATTTATTTATTATTTATTTATTTATTTATTTTTGGTCTTTTTTGAGACAAGGTCTCCCTGTAGCCCCAGCTGGCCTGGAACTCACTCCGTAGACCAGGCTGGCCTTGAACTCACAGAGATCTGCCTGCCTCTGCCTCCCGAGTGCTGGGATTAAAGGCGTGCACCACCACGCCTGGCTTTGCCTTGTGCTTTATAAGATTCTTCCTGAGCCCTGACCTTTTCCTAGGATGACTGACCTGACCTGGGCTGTGGCCAACCTCCCCAGTTCTCTTTCCCTTCCACCCTTCCATCTTGGCTGACCTGCTAGTCTCTAAGATGAATCATACTGGACCTCAAATCTGGGGGGTCCTGGTCCCAGATCCACCCCCTGCAGGTCTCTGTAAATAAGGGGCATCAACGGATGAGTAGCTGTTCTTGACTTCGTTTTTTTTTGTTGTTGTTGTTGTTTTTTTTTTTGCTCATGTAGGTCAGAGTTACCTCGAACTCATGATCCCCCTTACCTCTAGCCTCTTCAGCATATTGTTCTTGACTTTGTAAGACCCCATCTTTACCACCTCAGCTGTGCTCAAGTCTTTAACTTGGCTTCTGTTGTGAGCTGAACTGTCTTTCTATCTATAGCTGCTATTTTCTTGACTCAACCCTGTTTTTTTTTATTTTTTATTTTTACTTTTTTGTATGTGTCTAAATGTACTGTCTGCATGTAGGTCTGTGCACCTGTGTCATGCAATGTCGCGGAAGTCAGAAGAGGGTCTCGGATTCCCCTGGAACTGGAGTTCTCCAGGAACTGGAGTTACAGACGGTTCTTAGCCGCCATGTGGATGCTGGGGATCGAACCCGGGTCCTCTGCAAGAGCAGTCGGAGCTCTCGCTAGGCCATCTCTCCAGCCCAACTCAACCCTGTTTTAAGTAATGCTCTGAGTCAACCAGAATTAAGTAGCTTTCGACGCTGACCAAGGAAGACACATCTTTTTGTTTGTTTTAGTTTTTTATATTCGTTTTAAGACTGGGCTAGCTTGAAACAAACCATGTAGCCAAGGATGACCTTGAACTCCAGATCCCGCTGCCTCTGCCAGCTGCTGGGATCGCAGGCTTACGCCACCACCCCTGGTTTTGTGCAGTGCTGGGGATTGAGCCCGGGTTCTCTGCAAGAGCAGTCGGTGCTCTTAACTGCTAGGCCATCTCTCCAGCTATTTTTTGTTGTTGTTGGATGTTTTGTTTTATTTTTGAGAAAAGGTCTCCCTGTAGCCCCAGCTGTCCTGGAACTCCCTCTGTAGACCAGACTGGCCTTGAACTCACAAAGATCCGCCTACCTCTCCCTCCCCAGTGCTGGGATTAAAAGCATGTGCCTCCACACCCAGCCTTAAAATATATTCTTGGGGCCAGATGTGGTGGCACACGCCTTTAATCCTAGCACTTGGGAGGCAGAGCCAGGTAGATCTTTGTGAGTTCAGGCCAGCCTGGTCTACAGAGCAGATTCCAGTACAGCTGGGGCTACAGGGAGACCGTGTCTCAAAAAGACCAAAAGAAAAAAAAAATGTATTCTTATTTTACATATGAGTGTTTGCCTGCATGCTTGTAAGTGCACCCATGTTGTGCAGTGCCTGCAGAGGGCAGAAGACGGCACTGGATCCTTTGGAACTGGAGTTATGGATGGTTGTTAGTTGCCATGTGGGTGCTAGGAACTAAACCTGTGTCTTCTGAGAGAGCAGCCAGTGCTCTCTGAGCGATCTCTTATCTTTAAACAGCCATAATTTTACTTCTTTTTTTGTTTTGTTTTTAATTTTATTTTTTATGTGTATGAATGTACTGTCTGCATGTAGGTTTGTGCACCTGTGTCCTGCAATGCCTCAGAGGTCACATTTTACTTCTTAAAGTCCTACTTGCTCTGAGATGTGAGAAGCCTGTGACTTGGGGCCTCAAGAGCCTACGCCAACGCCCCTGATGCCGGTGAGAACAGAAGTGGCTTTGAGGCTGGCAACTGTGGTGAGCCAGCCCTCCCACAGCCTGGTGGGAGGGGTCTTCATGAAGGGCACAGTCTGAACCACTCTAACATGTCCCAAGGAGGATGACACACAGCTGGGCAGAGACATCTTTTATGGAGCTTTCTTTCATAGCAAGCCCGTCCTTTAAGGGGAGCTCCTTTAAAATAGAGGTCCTTGGTCAGAGCCTCCTGGGTGCCCCTGGGGACCGCTTGCTACCACCTTCCACACTCCTGGGCCTCAACACTTAACATTCACTCCAAGTGACTTTCTCACAGAACATGTACGATGCCCAGAGTCCTTCTGAGGGGAGGCAGGTGCTCAGTAGGACACGTAGGGAGTGCAGTCCTCTCCAACAAGACGCTATGAAGGCAGCTCCTGGTCCTTCTTGAGCTTTTACTAAATTAGGAATCCCTCTAAAGCCTTGAGCCTCACCGGCCCTCATCTCAGTCAGGGTCCTGAGGACCTCACGTCAGAAGAAATGGGGATCAGAAGGGAAACAGGCATGAGACACACCTATGAGCTTAGCACTCGAGAGGCTGAGGCAGAAGGATCACAAGTTTGAGTCCAGCCTGGGCTAAAGAGCAAGAGCCTATCATAGAAACAGAAGCCTGAGGAACACAGGAAAGGTTGGCTGGAGCAGATTCCAGGCCAGCGCCCCTCATTTCAGGGGCCTACTGTGCACACCACTGAGGGATGCAGATTCATGGGGGCAGAAACCCCATTTTTCCTTTTAAGTGCCCATCTGGCGGGCTCTGCCCAAGAGCCATCCACAAAAGGCCTTTTCATCATCTGCAGGTCGGTGATAAGCCACTGTGGCCAAGCCTCATAATGTCCCTTTGTAGCTGGGCTGTGTGCTTGGGACACAGGCCAAGTCACTCAGGAGACATCCCTTGTAAGAACAGGAGACACATTAATTAAGACAGCGTGTGTTACCCAGGGATGGGACCTGACATTTCACTCAAGAGCTCTTGTGTGTGTTACCCAGGGACGGGACAGGACCTGACATTTCGCTCAAGAGCTCTTTGGTGGCCTTCAATTCAATAAACTCCCGGGAGCACACAGAGGAGTCAGCAGACCTAAAGCAGCCTCCCCTCAGGCCCAGGTTTCCCTTCCGTCTTCAGGAAATGCATCCAGCCACAAACCGGATGGTGGCTGAAGGTCCTTCTGCTGGTAGGGGCTGAGTGGGCAGCAGACAGGAGTAGGGTAGGTATTCAGGGATAAACTGAGGCAGTCATTATCCAACAGCTGAGGCAGTTTGGCCAACCACTATCAACCAGAAATGAGCCTACTATTTACACATCTGCCCTATTCAGTAGATGCTGAGCTTCATATGAACATGAAGTGGTTTTGAAAGTTATGTCTCAAAAGAAATTCTCACACGTACATGTATACATGGGTGCATATACCATCCATACATACATTAGCCTCATATGTATACCTATGTGCATACAGCACCCTTGCACATACATGTATACACATAGGTAAATCCATACATAAATCTCTTGTTCACATGTATATGCATTCGTATACCATGCATACATCTCATACGTACATGTACACACATATATCACCTTCACACACACACAGATTCACAGGTTACAAATGCTCAACCTGTATTTAAATTGTATGCACAGGGCCAGGTGTGGTGGCTCACGCCTTTAATCTTAGCACTTGGGAGGCAGGTTCCCTAATCCCTAGATGACAGGTGACATTTGTGTGTTTTCCTTTCTTTTCTGTGCATACAATCTATTTATTTATTAATTTATTTGTTTTAACTTTTTACTATTTTTTATGTGTATAAATGTACTGTCTGCATGCAGGTCTGTGCACCCCTGTCGTGCAATGCCTCGGAGGTCAGAAGAGGACATCAGATTCCCTTGGAACTGGAGTTAAAGACAGTTCTCAGTCACCATGTGGGTGCTGGGAACTGAACCTGGGTCCTCTGCAAGAGCAGTTGGCGCTCTTAACTGCTGAGCTATCTCTCCAGCCCCTGTGCATACAATTTATTTTATTTTATTTTATTTTATTTTTATTATTTAAATTTCTTTTTTCTTTTTTTTTTTTCTTTTTTTTTTTTTTGGCTTCTTTTCCAAGAACAGTGTGTTCTCCTCTGTAGCCAAGCTCTGTACTGGAAACTCACTCTGTAGAAAAGGCTGTCCTTGAAACTCACAGAGATCCACCTTCCCGTACCTCTGGAGTGCTTGTGATCCAACGGCCTCTGTGGGAACCCAACCACCTGGCTCCCCTGCTCATTTAAACCACTGCTGTAAAAGACATACAGCTAAAGGTAAACTTGATTTTGTCAAGATTTGCCTGATTTCTGGGGACTGGAGAGATAACCTAGAGGTTAATAAGAGCATCCGGCCGCTTTTACAGAGGACCCGTGTTTTGATCCCCAGCACCCAACACTTTGGCGGCCGAGAAAAACTCGTCTTGAAACTATTCCAGGACCAACACTGCCACTTCCAGTGGAAACCGACACCTCTTCTGACCTCCGCGGCACGCACGACACGGTGGTGCGCAACAAAACTTTCATGCAGACAGTTCATTCATCCACATACAGAAAATAAATAAAATTATAAAAAAAAAAAAAAAAAAAAAAAAAGATTGCTGACCTTCCTGCAACCTGATCCCTGAGTCCTGACCTTCCTGAAAGCCTGGACCTTCCTCATGTTCTGGCACCTTCCTGAACCTGACCTCCTCATGTCTGACCTTCCTGAACCTGACCTCCTCATGTCTGACCTTCCTGAACCTGACCTCCTCATGTCTGACCTTCCTGAAGCTGACGTCCTCATGTCTGACCTTCCTGAACCTGACCTCCTGATGTCTGACCTTCCTGAACCTGATCTCTCATGTCTGACCTTCCTGAACCTGACCTCCTCATGTCTGACCTTCCTGAACCTGACCTCCTCATGTCTGACCTTCCTGAAGCTGACGTCCTCATGTCTGACCTTCCAGAACCTGACCTCCTCATGTCTGACCTTCCCGAACCTGACCTCCTCATGTCTGAGCCTTCTTGAACCTGACCTCCTGGTTTCCTGATCCTTGGTATGCCTTCCCACAGTCCCCCTGCAGTGCAGGAGGACCAGGACACCCCAGAGGATGGCGGACCATCTCCTTTCACAGGTTGTCCTGCCATCTGGGGAGATGCCTCCTCTCCTGCTCCCTGCCTAGTTATCTGTGGCCACGTGCAAGTGGGCCAAGTTCAAGGCCACTGTGGACCCCAGGAGCAACACACTCATTCTAAGGGAAGGCCTGAGATCTGAGTAATGGAGATAGAGTACAGGGAACTTTAACCCATACACACACGAGTCCATGCATACATTTCACCCATACACACAGGTGTCCATGATACATATATATTACATGAGCACTCATATCCACACCTGTCAATGCATGTAAACATATAGGAACTCACGCCCACATATACACACCCACACATAAATCCTACAGGAATAGGAAAGAATTATGACTTTTTTTTTTTTTTTTGAGACAAGGTCTCCTTTTAGCCCCAGCTGGCCTGGAGCTCACTCTGTAGACCAGGCCGGCCTTGAACACATAGAGGTTTGCCTGCCTCTGCATCCTGAGTAATGGGATTAAAGGCGTGTGCCACCATGCTTAGTTTACACAATGTAATTTTAAAAAGCCAGAAGGTAGGACTGAAGAGATGGCCTAGCGGTTAAGAGCACTAACAGCTCTTGCAGAGGACCCGGGTTCGATCCCCAGCACCCACATGGCAGCTGAGAGCCGTCTTTAGCTCCAGTTCCAGGAAAATCCGATGCCCTCTTCTGACCTCCGCAGCATTGCACAACACGGCAAGACAGTACACTCATATACATAAAAAAATAAAAATAAAAAGCCAGAAGGTGAGTTGAATCAAGAATCTTTAGAAAGTCAGCAAGGCATGGTGGTGCACACCTTTAATCCTAGCACTTAGGAGGCAGAGGCAGGCGGATCTCCGGGATCTCTCTATAGGGAGACCCTATCTCAAAAACACCAAAAAAAAAAAAAAATTACATTATGTATGAAGATATGTATGTAGGCATATGCATGCCATGGCGTTCATGTAGGGGTCAGAGAACAATGTGTAGGCATTGGTTCTCTCCTTCCATCAGGAGGGTCCCAGGGATCAAACTTAGGTCATCAGGCTTGGCAGCAAGCACCTTTACCTGCTGAGCCATCTTACCAGCCTACCCTTCCGAATTCTTAAAGATATATGCCACAATACGAGTCTACAGTGTATCTGGATTTGGGTGTATGTATAGGTAAATTAAGGAGAATCTGGGAAGATCCCACCAGAACATAAACAAGAATGACATGGGTAGTCAGAACTAGCTTTGCTTTTATTGTGTAGTGCTGGGAATCGAATCCAAACAACCTCACAGATGCAACTGAGCAATATTCCTACCCAGACTGCAGGTTAATTTCAAGTTACTTGTATCAACTTTCTAAGTCTATAGTTGCTACTTTTTCTGTAGTAAAGACATTAGGACTTGTGATTTTTAAGCCTAAACAAAGAGCCAGGCGTGGCAGTACAGGCTTCTAAATCCAGTACCCAGGAGGCGGGAGCAGGTTCAAGATCAGCCTGGACAATCTAGTGAAACTGTCTCAAAAAGCAAGGTGGGGGGCTGGAGAGATGGCTCAGCAGTTAAGAGCACTGACTGCTCTTGCAGAGGACCCAGGTTGAATTCCCATCATCCACATGGCGGCTAAGAACCGTCTTTAACTCCAGTTCCAGGGGAATCCAACGCCCTCTTCTGACCTCCTTGGCATTGCACGACACAGCTACACAAACCTGCATGTAGACAGTACACTCAAACACATAGAAAAAATAATAAATTAAAAAAAATAATAAATAAATAAATAATTTTTTAAAAAGGCAAGGTGGGGATCAGCTCACAAGTAGCGTCTGTGCCACCCTCGGGAGGCCCTGGCTTTGACTGCAGCACCCTCCCCTAAAAGGGCTTGTCTATGAGACAGAGTCCCATGTCACCTAGGCTGCCATTAAATTTGTACATAGTTGGGGATGATCTTGAACTTCTGATCTGCCTGCCTCCACCTCCCAAGGGCTGGGATTCCAGCTGTCCACTATCACGTGCAGTTTGTGCAGTGCTAGGCATGGAACCCACGGCTTCGCCCACCCCAGCCAAGCACTCTGCCACCTGGACTGCATCCTGCCCCCATCACAAGCTTCATTTGGGGCTTCTGTTTTATTTCTGTTGTTTTTTTTTTTTTTCTTTTTGAGACAGGGTCTCGTGCAGTCCAAGCTGGAATCAACTATGTAGCTTGCTACACAGCCAAAGATAAAGATAATAACCTTGGACTTCTGACCCTTCCACCTCCACCTCCGAAAGTAGTGAGATTAAAAG
This sequence comes from Rhizomys pruinosus, assembly GCA_009823505.1. Lineage (NCBI taxonomy): Eukaryota > Metazoa > Chordata > Mammalia > Rodentia > Spalacidae > Rhizomys > Rhizomys pruinosus. The sequence goes on along the minus strand of VZQC01000890.1, from coordinate 305,113 downwards.
CAAGAGTGGCCCTCCAGTTCTGTCAGAGGAGGAAACCCAGGCTTCATGTGTGCTCACCAAGCAGGATCCCAATTTAGCTACATCCATTATTAAAAATTATTTAAAAATTATTAAAACTTATTAAAAATGATTTATTTATTTTATGTGTATAGGTGTATTGTCTACATGTATGTAAGTGCACCCGTGTCAAGCAATGCCATCGAAGGTCAGAACAGGGCCTCAAATTCTCTGGGTGTTAGCCACCATGTTGGTGCTGAGAACTGAACCAGGTCCTCTCAAAGAGCAACCAGTGTTCTTAACCACTGAGCCATTTCTCCAGCCCCCCTTATACTTTTTTTTTAATATTTTTAAATTTTATTTATTTATTTATTATTTATTTCTGTATGTGTTTGAATGTACTGTCTGCATGCAGGTTTGTGCACCCGTGTCGTGCAATGCCTCGGAGGTCAGAAGAGGGTGTCGGATTCCCCTGGAACTGGAGTTCTCCTGGAATTGGAGTTTCAGACGGTTCTCAGCCGCCATGTGGGTGCTGGGGATCGAACCCGGGTCCTCTGTAAGAGCGGTCGGTGCTCTTAACCACTAGGCCATCTCTCCAGCCCTATTTATTTATTTTTATGTGTATGACTATACTGTCTGCATGAATTTTGTGCACCCATGTTGCCATGCCAAAAAAAAAGTTGGAGGTCTGAAAAGGGCAATCGATGCCCCTGGACTTGGCAGTCAAGACAGTTTTCCTCACTCACAGGCCGCCACATTAGTGGGGGTGCTGGGGATCGAACCCAGGTCCGCTGCAAAAGGAGCGTCAGAGCTTTCTTAACCGCTAGGGCCATCCCTCAGCCCATATTACTTTTTTTAAGAAACATTTTTTTGTTTTTAACATTTTATTGTTTATGTGTATGATGTATTGTCTGCATTGTAGGTAAGTGCAATTCATGTTGACATGCTGGGAATCAAAACCCCAGTCTTCTTTTTTAAGAACAGCCAAGTACTCTTTAACTACTGAAGCTATCTCTCACCCCCTCCAATTTTTAACACTATGAATTGTTCAGATCTTGTCAGTGATTACGCAAGAAAAAAAAAAACAAAACAATGTAAAAAAAACAAAAAACGAAACAAAGAACAAAAAAAATATAAAAAAAAGAAATTGTATACGGGTTGGTGGGGGTGGCACACACCTCTTAATCCTAGCACTTGGAGGCAGAGGCAGGACGGATCTAATTGTGAGGTCAAGGTCCAGGCCTGGGTCTATAGAGTGAGTCCAGGGCATACAAGCTGGGGCTACCCAGTAGACCCTGTCTAGAAAAGAAAAAAAAAAAAACTATTGTATAGCTGGGGTGTGGAGGCACACGCCTTTAAAATCACTTTAATCCCAGCACTCGGCCAGGTAAGGCAGAAGCAGGTGGATCTCTGGAGTTTCAAGGCCAGCCTGGTCTACAATATCGAGCTCTAGGCCCGATCGACAACTACAGGGGAGACACCTTGTCCTCAAAAAAGACCAAAGAACAAAAAAAAAAATGGTAGTGTCTTTAATGGATTTATCTTTAATTAATTATACACAACTGTACTCCATTAGCGCCATTGTGGTCCCACCCCTGTTGACACTTCTAATAATGTATTTCAGAGGTCCCTACTGCAAAATGACTGGCAGGTTTATATAAACTCCCCACATGTCAGGGAGGAGGCTTAACTCAGCACAAGGGAACTCTTCAAGAAAGCCTTCCTGTTCAGGTTCCTGTGGGCTCCTTATGAACTTGGCTGGGGTCTGGCCCAGGCACCTTTGGAAATTATTTAGTATTCAATAAGGCATCTCAGAAGCCCAAAAAGGGCAGGGGAGAGGCTGCCTTTTGATTCAGTTGTTATCTCTGTCTTCGTCTCGTCATTCCTTCAGTAGCTCATTCTAGCGCCTGCGAGTTCTCTCTCCCTCTCCTTCTCCGTCTCTCTCTCGCTCCTCCTCCTACTCTCTCCTTCCCCTCTGTGTGTGTTTCTAGATTTTTTCCTGTGGCTATTCAGCCTCTTGACAGAATTGAAGGTGGCTCTGTTTCAGCTCTGGACTACGGCTCGGGTCTCAGGGCCCCCCTCCCCCTCAAGGCTGGGCGGGCTGATATATCACAGTAAACCCTCCCCCCAGCTGGGCGCTGTATATCACAGTAAACCCTCCCCCAGCTGGGCGCTGTATACCACAGTAAACCCTCCCCCAGCTGGGCACTGTATATCACAGTAAACCCTCCCCCAGCTGGGCGCTGTATATCACAGTAAACCCTCCCCCAGCTGGGCGCTGTATATCACAGTAAACCCTCCCCCAGCTGGGTGCCGTATATCACAGTAAACCCTCCCCCAGCTGGGTGCCGTATATCACAGTAAACCCTCCCCCCAGCTGGGTGCCGTATATCACAGTAAACCCTCCCCCAGCTGGGTGCCGTATATCACAGTAAACCCTCCCCCAGCTGGGCGCCGTATACCACAGTAAACCCTCCCCCAAGCTGGGGCTTATATCACAGTAAACCCTCCCCCAGCTGGGTGCCGTATATCACAGTAAACCCCCCCCCAGCTGGGCGAACCAGTACTCACCCAACTCCTATTATCGTAAACCCTCCCCACAGCTGGGTGCCGTATATCACAGTAAACCCCCCCCAGCTGGGCGCCGTATACCACAGTAAACCCTCCCCCAGCTGGGCGCCGTATATCACAGTAAACCCTCCCCCAGCTGGGCGCCGTATATCACAGTAAACCCTCCCCCAGCTGGGCGCCGTATACCACAGTAAACCCTCCCCCACTGGGCGCTAGTATACACAGTAAACCCTCCCCACCAGCTGGGTGCCGTATATTACAGTAAACCCTCCCCCAGCTGGGGCCGTATATTACAGTAAACCCTCCCCCAAGCTGGGCGCTTATATCACAGTAAACCCTCCCCACAGCTGGGCGCCGTATATCACAGTAAACCCCCCCCAGCTGGGCGCCGTATACCATAACTCAACTGGTATTAAGTAAACCCTCCCCCAGCTGGGCGTATACCAGTAACCCCCCTGTGCCCGTTATACCACAGTAAACCCCGCCCCCAGCTGGGCGTGATACCAAGACCCTCCCATGTATAATCACAGTAGACCCTCCCCACAGCTGGGGTGCCGTATACACAGTAAACCCCCCCCAGCTGGGCGCCGTATACCACAGTAAACCCTCCCCCACTGGGCGCTATATATCACAGTAAACCCTCCCCACAGCTGGGTGCCGTATATCACAGTAACCCCAGTGGCCCTACCACAGAACCCTCCCACGGGCGCCTATATATCACAGTAAACCCTCCCCACAGCTGGGTGCCGTATATCACAGTAACCCCCCACTGCCCACCACAGAAACCTCACTGGGCGCTTATATCACAGTAAACCCTCCCCACAGCTGGGTGCCGTATATCACAGTAACCCCCCCGCTGGTCCGTACCACAGTAACCTCCCAGGGGCGCCTATATCACAGTAAACCCTCCCTCACGCTCACCTCCCAGCCCTGAGGCTTTTTGTATTTTCAGTATATGTGGTAATGATACAACTTGAAGTTTTTATTATTTGAGAATTTTATAGACCCTGCTTTGATCATGCTCACCACCACTTCCCCTCAGGTCCTCCCGGATCCACCCACCTTCCTACAATTCCATGTCTTTTTTATTTTTTTTAATAACCCATGGAATCCAATTTGTGATTCCCATCTACTCCTAGATGTGGGGCCCTCCACTGAAGTGTGGTCAACCTATCAAGGGCCACACCCTTAAAGACCACCCTCCCTCTCCCAGAAGCCATCAGCTGTATATCGGTCCTCAGCAGTGAGAGCTCATGGGCCACTCCACCTCCATGCCAGAATGTTGACTGCCTTGACGATTCCCAGCACCCACATGGCAGCTAGCAACTGTCTGTTAACTCCAGTTCAGGGGATCCAAAGACCTCGTCTGACTGCCACAGCCACTGCTCAACACAGGGGCACTTAGATGCATACAGGCAACACACTTACATGGGTAAGACAAAAATAAATAAATAAATAAAATATTTTTAAAAATAAATAAAGCTGAGGCAGAGGCAGGTGGATCTTTGTGAGTTCAAGGCCAGCCTGGTCTACAGAGTGAGTTCCAGGACAGCTGGGGCTACAGGGAGACCCTGTCTTGAAAAGACCAAAAAATAAATAAATAAATAAATAAATAAATAAATAAATAAATAAATAAAGCCGGGCATGGTGGTTCATGCCTTTAATCCCAGCACTTGGGAGGCAGAGGCAGGCAGATCTCTGTGAGCTCACGGCCAGCCTGGTCTACAAAGCGAGTTCCAGGCCAGGTGGGGCTACAGGGAGACCCCATCTCAAAAACGAACAAACAATAAAAATAAAAAAGTACAGGGGGGCTGGGAAAGGTGGCCCATGCCTTTAATCCCAGCACTCAGGACGCAGAGGCAGATGGTTCTCTAAGTTTCAGTTAAGACCCTGTCTCAAAACAACTACCAAAGGGGAAAACAGTAGCTCAGTGGAAAAGCACTTGACTCACAAGCCTGAAGACCTGAGTTGGAAGCCCAGAATCCACCACGGAAGGACAGAAGCAACTCCCCAGAGTTGTCTTCAGACTTCCACGTGTGTGCTGTGGCACACACTTGCCCACACTCACATATATACACACTAATAATATTTTTAAATTTAAAAAGGTATGAGTGTGTGTGTGTGTGTGTGTGTGTGTGTGTGTGTGTGTGTGTGATGGTCCAGCAAGTAAAGGTGCCTACTGCTAAGCCTGAGAATCCGAGTTCAATCCTCAGAACCCAACATATCAAAGTTCTGCAGAGAGAGGGGTGTGGAGGGCCAGGGGGTCCGCAGGCCGCCACGGCCAGCCAAGGACCTGGATTTAGTTCCCAGCACCCACATAGTGGCTAACAGCCATCAGAGTAACTCCAGTTCCAGGGGATCCAACACTCTCTCCTGGCCTCTGTGTCACTGCAACATATAGGTGTACTTGCATAAAGTTGGGCAAAACATTAATAGACATGAAATAAAAATAAATCAATTAAAAAACGTTTAAAGCCTATCTTATATGTCAGAGCACATATGGACAAACAGGCCTTTATGGTTTGAGCCACCTCCCAACACCACACAAACTGGAAAGAATTTCTCCCAGATAACAAATTCCACAGCCTACAAAAAGAAAAGGAAGTGACAGGCTGATAGGAGATATCCTGGTGTTCTCCTACCCATGAGCTCTCAAAGTGCCACAGGGCTCTGACACTTACTTCCACACCACCAACATGGGTTACATGAGACACTGCCTCAAAAAATAAAAACCACACAAAACAAACAAAACTTGTTTCGATAATCAGAATCCAAGTTTTGTAGGCAGGAGGGAGAGAAAGAGAAAGGAAAGACCAGAAAGTGGACAGACGGTGCCACAGGCCCACGGACGGTGCCACAGGCCCATGGCTGGCCCTCACAGATCCACTGGCACAGCTGGGCTCGCCCACGTTACCTCGTCTGGGCTGGATGCCTGGTACACCCGGCATGAGTCTTCATACTGCTTCTCAGCCTCAGCCTGGTCTGTCACACCGTTGGACTCGTACACAGGTGTCACGTTGTGGCAGAGTGCGATGGCCTTTACTGCCTCGTGCACACGGCTACTCATCGTCCGCCGCACCTTGGTGGTGACAGTGGGACCTTTCTGAGCTGGTGGCTCCTGGGATTGCTACAGGAAAGAAAAAAGGCAGAGGAGATGAGCAGAGAGAGTCAGGCACTACCACAGTCAACAAAAATGACTAACGGCTTATCCATGCTCCAGGATCTGGGTTCAGTCCTCAGTGTGGAAAGAAAAGAGAGGCTGGCGAGACGGCTTGGTCAAGGTTAAGAGCACTGGCTGCTCTGGCAGAGAACCTGGGTTCAGTTCCCGCCATTGACCTGGTGGCTAATAGCCACCTGTAACTCCAGTTCCAGGGGAATCGACGCCTTCTTCTGACTTCCAGGACATGGGTGCTCTTCTATATATGCAGGAAAAGCACTCATATACATAAAAGAAATTTTTAAATAAAGTGGAAAGTGATCAAGAGACACCCACTGTAGCACTCTGGCCTGTGCATGAGTACACATGCACACACAGCAGACCCCATCTGATGGGTGGTGGGGGAACCCCTCTCCTCCTCCTCCGGCCACACTCCCAAGCTTCTCCTGCCTCAGAGCCTGGCTACTTCCAGCATGCCCTGCCTAGGACCCCATCCACAAACCTCTATATGCTCATTACACAGGACTCCATTTAAAGGTAAACTACACAGAGAGGCCATCCCAGACAGAGCCCCCCAGTCTGTGAGGCTCCATTCACCTTCCCCACAGCAAGTCTGGCTTGTATATCCTCCAGTATCTTATTGCTTGCATATCCTCCTGTATCTTATTGCTTGCATATCCTCCTGTATCTTATTACTTGCATATCCTCCTGTATCTTATTGCTTGCATATCCTCCTGTATCTTACTGTCTTTACTGCCCAAAACTGGCTCCATGATTTTCTCCCCACTGACCACCAGAAACAGAGAGGCTGTTTCCAGAGCTCAGAGCAATGCCTGGCACACCACAAATCCTTGCTGAAAGAATCAAATCAAGTACTTACTTTTGGTGGAATGTGGCTCATTTGGCAGAGTGTTTGCCTAGCATGCACCAAGTCTTGGGTTCTTTCTCTAGCACCCCATAAAAACAGATATAGTGCCACACACTTGTTGTCTCAATGCTTGCAAAGTAGAGGCAGGAGGATCAGGAATTCAAGGTTATCCTTGGCAACATAGTGCGTTCAAAGCCAGCCTGGACTACACGAAACACAATCTCAATAAATAAGTAATAAACAATTCTTGGGGCTGGAGAGATGGCTCAGCAGTTGAGTGCTGATTGTGCCAGGTGTGGTGGTGCACACCTTTAATCTCTGTGAGTTGAAGGCCAGCCTGGTCTACACAGTAAGTTCCAAGGCAGGTGGGGCTACAGGGAGACCCTGTCTCAAAAAAAAAAAAAAAAAAAAAAAGAAAAGAAATAGGATTAAAGGTGTGCGCCACCACACCCAGCATAAAATTATTTTTTTAAAAAGAGCACTGGTTGCTCTTGCAGAGGACCCATGTTCAGTTCCCAGCACCCACATGGCAGCTCACAACTATCTGTAACTCCTGTTCCTGGGGATCCACTGCCCTCTCTGGCCTCTATGTATGGGCATTGCATGTAGGCAAACAATCAAAAACATAAAAATAATATAAATAACAAAAAAAAATAAAATTAAAAAAATCCTGAAGTAGAGAGCTTTCAACTAACATGAAGAAGAAATAAACTTTTTTTTTTTTTTTTTTTTTTTTTTGGTCTTTTATCGATGACAAGGGATCTCCCTCTGTAGCCCCAGCTGGTCCTGAAACTCACTCGCTATTAGACCAGCTGGTCTATGAAACTCAAAAGATCAACCTGCCTCTGCCTCCCAGTGCTAGATTTAAAACTTTTAAGAAATAAATATTACAAAGGCCAGAAGTGGCTTTGTGATTGGATAAAGGCACAATTGTGACACCAAGCTCTGGTGACAGTTATTCAAGCCCAGGATCCCCGTGGTAGAAGTGATGAAGAATTTCCCCTCCTGCAAGTTGTTCTGACCTTCCACACACGCCACACCACAGTTGTACCACAAGAAAATAAATTGTCAATAAATATTAATACTATCAAAATCAACCAAGAGCTGAGTTACAGATCAAATTAAATTCATGGTTTTGCGAATAAAAAAAAAGTCACTGCAACAGCCTTGAATCCAGGAAGGTAAGAAAGGTTCACGGGGTTCCCTGGAATTCTATCGATTTCATTAAGCATGCTTTACGGGGCTGGAATGAGATGCTAGGCGCAGTTAGTGAGCGGCTCGACTGCTCTTGAGTAGACCCTGGGTTCGATCCCAGCACCCACATGTTTGCCGAAAATATCATACATGAAACTCAGATTTCCAGGAACTCCAGTTCACAGGGGAATCCGAACCCCTTCTGACCTCCCGCAATCGCCACGACCCGGTTGCACAAGTTGCATACACACAGTCAATTCATTACAATACAGAAAAAAAAAAAAAAAAAAAAAAAAAAAAAGCATCTTTCCCCTACAGGAGGGAAGCCACATGAGGATTAGCCTGAACGGTGCTTCACACCCATGACACACAGTTGACTCAAATAGGGAACAGATGGCCCGGAGGAACAAGAAAAATGGAGTTCATTTCATTTTTTTAATGCTATTTTTAGTAGCGACATTAGACTCCTCAGGTAATTAAACAATTACTGAATTATTCACCGTGGGGACCCAGAGCTCTGGCTTCCTGCTGTGTTAACCTTTGGTGTTGAGAGCACACAAGTTTCACTTCCGGGTCAAAAGGCACAGCCTGGTGACAATAATCCCAGTGAGGAGTCAGAAATCAGGCTTCAAGGCTCCTTCACCGTGCTTCTAATGATGAAGAATTTTAAATTATGCAGAGGACTGAAGGCTTACGGAGAGGCTCCCTCTCCTTGCAATTTACGATCTAGGTGAATGCACGTGATGGAGCTGCATGTTTTCAGGTTTGCCCTCACTCCTCGGCATCTGGACCTGATCACTATTTAAGATGGGGTCAATGGGAAGGCCTTTGACCAGAGGACTGCTGTGGATGGGGAGCGGGAGCAGGAGTGCACGGGCTGCAGCAAAAGGCTGAGCTCGGTGTCCTGAGTCAACCTCTGGGTTTTTGGAAAGCAGCAATCAGATTTCAGGGTACCTGGCTAGCTCAGCGGTAGAGCGAGAGACTCTGAAAGCAATCAGATTTTGTGTGCACAGAAGCCAGGTTCCTGACGAAGCTGACCCCAAGCTGAAGGGTTTGTGTGCCCAGTGAACAACTCCCAAGTTTCCTCACACAGCACCATGTTTTTCTGTAACCTCCACCCACTGGCCCTTTAACCTATACACATTTCTTCTTACTTAAAAATACCAGGGGAAGCCAGGCGTGGTGTGCACGCCTTTAATCCTAGCACTTGGGAGGCAGAGGCAGGCGGATCTTTGTGAGTTCAAGGCCAGCCTGGTCTACAGAGTGAGTTCTAGGACAGCTGGGGCTACAGGAAGACCCTGTCTCAAAAAGACAAAAAAACAAAAACAAAACAAAACAAAACAAACAAAAAACCAGGGGAAACAAAACCAGACGTGGCAGCCAGAGGCCTTCGAGAGCTCTGTCTGCCCTGGGGAGAACTGCCCTGGTCGTTTCATGGAGGGAGATGGGCAAAGACCCCATCGAGATCAGCAGCAAAGCCAGACTAACAGCTGAGTGAGGGGAGAGACATGAAAAGCCCTTATACACACACCTGACTTGAGGCAGCACAGAGTCATCCAACAGAATCACAGGTGGAAATGAGACACTGTGGGAAAGTCTCCTGAGCAGGACTGTGTCCCCAGAACTGCAGCCCACAGGGAAGATGAATCCAAAACTTAAAATGAGACATTGGGAAGTTTCTTTCCTTTATATATTTTATTTACTATTTTTATTTAACATGTATGAGTGTTGGCAAACATATATTGCCTCCATGTATGTTAAGTGTACCCATGTCATGTAGTGCCCACAGAGGCCAGAAAGGGTGTTGGATCCCCTGGAACTGAGTTCCAGACAGTTTTTAGCTACTGTGTGGGTACTGGAAACTAAACCCAGGTCCTCTGCAAGAGCAGCCAGTGCTCTTAACTGCTGAGCCACCTTCTCTAGCCCCTCATTATGGTTATTTTCATTGTAGTGAGGTAGGGTCTCCATACTTAGCCCACACTGGAGTCATGATCCTCCTACCCAGCCTCTTTTTTTTTTTCTCCTGAGACAGGGTCTCCCTGGAACTTACTATGTGTAGACCAGGCAGGCCTTGAACTCACAGAGAATCCACCTAAATCTACCTCCCAAGTGCTGGGATTAATGGCATGTACTACCACACCTGTCGAGGTTAATGTTCTTACCGAAGCCATCTCTCCAGCCCCTAATTGTCTTTCTTAATAAAAAAAAAAAAATTTTATTTGTGTGAACCTGCATGTGGGCACGGGCGTGAGTGCAAGTTCCCACGGAGGCCGGAAGAGGCATCAGATCCTCCCCAGCTGGAGTTCTCAACTCTGGAAGAGCAGCAAGCATTCCTAACCACTGATCCATCTCCCTAGCCCCCAATATATGGAGATTTTCTTTAAGACTGTGTGGCCAGACCAGCCAGAGTTGTACAGTGAGACCCTGTCTCAAAAAGTGAAACAAAACAAACAAAAAGGTTGGGTGAGAGATAGTTCAGTGGGCTAAGGTACTGGCTGCCTTGTGACCTGAGTTCAATCCCTAGGACCCACAGGTGAAAGAAGAGAACTGCCCTCCATGAGTCGTGCTCTGAGCTCTACACACTGGTTCACACAAAATAAATGTAAAAAAAAAAAATTAAAAGATTGGATGTTGTGCGGTTTTTGTTGGTGGTGTTTTAATGAGTTTTAGGGTTTTGTTGTTTTGGGGTTTTGCTGTTGTTGTTGTTTGAAACAAGGTCTTACTATGTAACCCTGCCTGGCCTGGAACTCACTAATGTAGACTAGGCTGGCCTCGAACATACAGAGATCTACCTGCCCCTGCTCCTGCCTCCCAAGTGCTAGGATTAAAGGCATGCGCCACCACACCCAGCCCCACGTGTTGTGTGTTTTTAATTTCTCGATTCTTGTAAAGTATTACTAAAGAAGCTAGAGAGACCTCCTTTCTGTCTTCCTAGCCCAGCAGAGTTTTATCTTATGAAACACTATTTGTACTGTTTGGCCTTATATTAATAATTTAGAGGATTCCTTCCGGAATCTTTTAAAACCACTCCTCTCTTTACGAGGTCGGTTTCGCACAAATAACATCGTTTACACTCTCACCTGGGTACTCATAAACCACAGGCTGCACTTACACAGGATAAACAATGGCACAATTCTGGTCCCTTCTGCAGGACAGGTCAAGGACTGCACCTGATAAGCGGCCATCTGATCTGTGGGGGGGGGGGGTTTCCCCAGGTCAGTCCCACAACTCTCGGGAAGTCAGTTTTGTGTGAACTTTGGAGGTAAAATAACATGAAATAAATACCCTCTAGTCCTCCTTACTGTGCCCCTTTTGCCTCTCCTCACCTCGTGCAGCCGTGCTCACAGAAGCTGTTCTGTTCTACCCATGGTCTGGTCTGCCTGTCACTGGACTCACCTTCTGAAATAGGTGTGTGGGGGCAATAAGCAGGGCTTCTGGCTCTAGCCTGTATCATCTGGTTTGGGGCTACTAATGCCTTAAAAACTATGGAGGCCAGGGCTAGTGATATCCTGTTCTTGGGAACAATAAAACAAGCAAAATAACTAAAGCAGTGTGACCTCCTACTGCTAGACCCAAAGGTCAGAGAACTGCAAAGAGAAGGAGAAGCGGTGGGAACATAGAGCCAGTTCCCATGGTTCTGCAACTCTGGAAATTCCCTAACAACCACTGGTTCTGTGCACTCAATATGCCTGAATTTTTTGGTGTATAAATTATATCCTAAAGCTGGGCGTGGTGGCGCACGCCTTTAATCCTAGCACTCAGGAGGCAGAGGCAGGAGGATCTTTGTGAGTTCAAGGACAGCCTGGTCTACAGGGTGAGTTCCAGGCCANAAAAAAAAAAAAAAAAAAAAAAAAAAAAAAAGTGAGGCTGACAAGATGACTCAGTGGATAAAGGCACTTGCCACCAAGGCTGATGGCCTGAGTAAGATTGTTTGGACCCACACAGTGTAAGGAGAGAATAGGCACCTGCAAGCTATCCTCTGACCTCTGCATGCACACTGTGGTAGGCACCCACACCCCAGCCCTCCCACAACATAAATAAAAACATAATAAAACAAAACAAAAAGAGTAAATGAAATAAGTTAGACTCAGAAGGATAAAACATATCTCCTTGCCGGGCATGGTGGCGCACGCCTTTAGTCCTAGCACTCGGGAAGCAGAGGCAAGTGGATCTCTATGAGTTCAAGGCCAGCCTGGTCCACGGAGTGAGTTCCAGGGCAGCTGGGGCTACAGGGAGACCCTGTCTCAAAAAGACCAAAAAAAATGTCTTCTCTCATTTGTGAAATCTGGATTTCAACCCCCCCCCCACACACACACACAAAGGACATGAAAGTAGAAAAGGAATTATGGGGGGGACTTAGAGACGGGAAGGAAAGAAGAGAGGGTAATGGGATGGGGAAGGGACAGGGCAGTGTGCTGGGGAAGGAAAACAATGTATCAGCATATGTGTACAGAAAGCCACAGTACAAGTAAACATGGAAAAGTCATCAAGCCTCTCATCAAAACTATGGTGGTCCACTCTCCAAAATGTTCAGGTATCAGAAGACAAGATGGCCACAGAGTTCTTGGGGTGGGGTCATCATCTGAGTTCATGCAGCTGCATATGGACCTAACCCTGCAACCGGGCCGTTTTGCATCCAAGACCAGAACAGGACTACAAACCCAGTTCTGAGCTTCCACTCAGAAGCAGGAAGGAAAGGCAGAGTTCAGGATGCGAGATGTCAGAGTCTGACTTCCAAAGCTGTATAAAGAGGTTTATCTGTGTTAGGCTAAAAACAGACCATAAAACTGGAAGTAGACAAATGTCCTGAGATAGGTAAACACCACAGGCTCTTAAAAATACCACCAGGGTGTGTCTCAGGTGGGGCTCATGTTATCTAAGTGGCTGTCTATCTAACAAAGTACCAGCAAGTTACAGACATGCTCTGGGCACGAGAGGGGAACAGCCAGCCCGTTCTGTGGACTCTGGGTTGCTCTATGGGAGTCCAACACTGCACAGGCACCTCAGAACCACCGAAGGCCTTGCTTTGTCTTACTTTGCATGTGTGTGTGTGTGTGCACATGTGTACATGCATAAGTCCAGTTGAACACACACACATGCAGAGGCTAAAAAGGCCATTAGGTTTCCTGCCTGGCGGTCTCCACCATGTCCCCTTGGGATAGGATCTCTTTGAACCTGGAACTTGTGTTTTTCTGCTAGGCTGGCAGCCAGTAAGTACCAGTGGCCCCCCTGTCTCCAATGCCTTTTAGCCTCACTTGGGGTTCTAGGCACATGTGGCAGCCACCCTGCTTTTCGTGGGGATGCTAGGGATCCAAGCTCAGGTCTGTGTGCAGGTGTTCTGACCCACTGAGCTATCTCCCCAGTCTTTGTCTTATTTTTCTTTGTTTATTATTTGAGACAGGGTCTCCTTGTAGCCCCAGCTAGCCTGGAACTCACTATGCAGACCAGGCTGGCCTTGAGATCTACTGCCTCTGCCTTTTTTTTTTTTTTAATTTTTTTTTTTATTAATTTTATTTATTTCTGTATGTGTATGAATGTACTGTCTGCATGCAAGTTTGTGCACCCGTGTCGTGCAATGCCGTGGAGGTCAGAAGAGGGTGTCGGATTCCCCTGGAACTGGAGTTCTCCTGGAGGAGTTTCAGACGGTTCTCGGCCGCCATGTGGGTGCTGGGGATCGAACCCGGGTCCTCTGTAAGAGCGGTCGGCGCTCTTAACCGCTAGGCCATCTCTCCAGCCCTGCCTCTGCCTCTTGAATGCTAGGCTTAAAGGCATGAGCTACCATGCTATTTTTTTTCCTCGAAGAGTATAATTTGCAGGATAAGATCATCCTGCCCGAGACAGTGGGCAGGATGGTAGGTGTATACAACGGCAAGACCAGGTGGAGATCAAGCCCGAGATGATCAGCCACTACCTGGGCAAGTTCTCCATCTCCTACAAGCATGTCAAGCACGTAGCCCACCACTGGCGTCACCCACTCCTCCCAATTCATCCCCTCCAGTAGCCAATAAAGACTCTCCATTGCCAAAAAGCCAAAAGTATAATTTGCAGCTGGACGTGGTGGCACATGCCTTTAATCCCAGCACTTGGGAGGCAGAGGCAGAGGCAGAGGCAGGTGGATCTCTGTGCTACACAGCAAGTTTCAGGACAGCTGGGGCTACAGGGAAAGCCTGTCTCAAAAAGACAAAAAAAAAGGGGCTGGAGAGATGGCCTAGCGGTTAAGAGCGCCGACCGCTCTTACAGAGGACCCAGGTTCGATCCCCAGCACCCACAATGGTGGCCGAGAACCGTCTGAAACTCCAATTCCAGGAGAACTCCAGTTTCAGGGGAATCCGACACCGTCTTCTGACCTCCGCGGCATTCCATGACACGGGTGCACAAACTTGCATGCAGACAGTACATTCATACACGTACAGAAATAAATAAAAATTTAATTTAAATTTAAAAAAATGTTTAAAAAAAAAGACAAAAAAAAGCATAATGTGTTTTGTTTGGGGTTTACATGTCTTTTTTTTTTTTAATTGAACATTTGCAATATTTTGTCTTACTTTTCAAACACAGCAAGCCCAGCTGATGTCCATGAAATCAGGCACAGATAAAAATGCCTTTTGGGGGGCTGGAGAGATGGCACAACAGTTTAGAGCACTGGCTGCTCTTGCAGGGGACCAGGGTTTGATTCCTAGCACCAACAAGGCAGCTAACAATTGTCTTATAACTCTAGTTCCAGGGAATCTGATGCCCTCTTCTGACCTCCCTGGGTACTGAATGAAACAGGTATACTTACATAAAGGAATTACACTCATACACATAAAATAAACACCTTCTTCTAATCTCCATGGGTACTGCACACACATGGTGCACTTACAGAAAGGAATTACACTCATACACATAAAATAAACACCTTCTTCTAATCTCCATAGGTACTGCACACACATGGTGCACTTACATACATGCAGGCAAAATACTCATACATATAAAAATATACAAATCCTGCCAGGCATGGTGGCGGATGTCTTTAGTCCTAGCACTCAGATGTCTTTAGTCCTAGCACTCAGGAAGCAGAGGCAGGCTGATCTCTGTGAGTTCAAGGCCAGCCTGGTGAGCAAGTTCCAGGCCAGCTAGAATGAAAGGGGGACCCTGTCTCAAAAAGACTAAATAAATAAAGAAATATAAATATAAAAATAAAATTCTTTTTAGGCGCTGGCTACAGGAGGAAGCACTGGCTACAGGAGGAAGCAGGGCCCTCACCTGGGTATAGATGCTGAAGATGTGGCCCTGCACTTCATCCATCGAGTCGAGGCCATAGGCCACTGTTCCCAGATGCAGCCGCTTGAAAACCATTTCATTTTGGGTCAGAGTTCCTAGAACACAAAAGAGGAGTCACCAGCCTGCATTCGTGACATCATTTTGTCCTCTGAGACTCAAGAGTTTCACACTGGCCTCAGTACAAGGCATGTTTTCAGTACTCTTAATATCAGAGTCTCTGGCCTCAGTAGGGCTCTGCTGGAAGAGACAGGACAGGATTGGTCTGTCTAGAACCCTGTCATATTGAAAGAGTATCCTACCTTACCATGGGACTAGACTGTATCAATTCTCTAGGGCTATCAATTAGTACACTTGACTTGTTCCATTGGTTGAAAGCGTGGTACAGGACACTCACTAGGCCCATCAGCCTGCACTGAGCAGGAAGAAACATACAGGCACCCAGAAACCTGGCTTTAACTGATTGGGTGAGGGCTCTGGTTCAGAAATAAAATGGCTGTGAAGGCTTGTGTGTGGAGGGCCAGTCCCAGCTGGTGGTGCTGTGGAGAGGCGTGGGCACTAAGCACCAGTAAGTTCACACTGGGTGGCTGGAGAGGCGAGGCCTGCTCGGCTTGAGGAAAGCAGACCTTGGAGGATGTGTGTCCTTTCTTCTCTGAGTGAAACTAGAGCACCTGACTGAAGGAAGCAGGCAACAGGGTGTGCGCTGAACAGTGTGTCTGTCCCAGACCCTCCCCCCCATCTCCTTGTCCTCTCCCTCTCCCCCTCCCTCCCCTCTCCCTGCCCCTGTCTCTGTCTCTCTCTCTGATCCATGGCTACCATGGGGTATGCAGCCCCCCTATTCACATTCTCACAAGATGGTGCTCTTCTCCTCAGACAGGCCTAAAGGCAGTGGAGCCAACTGGCCACAGACTGACCTCGGAACCCAGGAGCCAAAATAAACCCTTCCTTCTCTAAGTGCATGCTCTCATGTATTTTGTCACAGAAACAAAAGAACTTTGCGCAGTCAGCCACCAGCATCCTTGTGCTGCCTTCCCTCTACAGCCACCAAACAGGGAGGGGAATATTCAGAGGCCTCGCACCCCCTAGCCTGGAGTTTTCCACTGCAGCAAGCTCTGTGCCTGGAGGGGTGAGAGTTGAAGTGGGGGATGGTACAGAGGTAGGACATCAGCACTCTTGGCCAGACTGCCTGGGTCAACATGACTTGGCTGGCCCCTCTGTGCCTGAGACAGGCACTTGGTGTTCCTGTGCCCCTCATCCTATCTATAAAATCCTTCCTGTCTCACATGATTGTGTGGGAATTAACTTAGCAACTACTTAGAACACTGTGTTCAGTGCTAACACCAGTAATTGTCCTATGGCAGTGTCTGAGACATCGACATCATCGTCCTCATCATCATCATCATCACCATAACCAATCCCTCTTCATCCAGAGCAGCTGCGGCCTCCCCCACCTCCAGAGGGAGGACTCAGAGCTGTGGTGAGCACTAAACTCCTCACCCCCAACCCGAGGTGCTCACCTGTCTTGTCTGTGAGTAAGTAAGAAATCCTGCCCAGCTGTTCAGGAATCGTGCTGGAACGAACTACAGTCCCAGGGATTTTTGAATCCCTGCGAATCACCCAGCTGTACACGATTTTCCCCATGTCCAAGTTCACACGCAAACTAGGAAGAAAACCAGAAGAAACAGAGTAAAGTGTTAACAGGACAGACACACGGCCCCCGAGTCCTGTTCAATAAAGCGCACAGACTATAGAAACATTTGCGCTCTATAAAGCCACCCCCTACCAGGAGCAACTGTGGAGGACACAGAGTCAGAGCTCCAGCTGAGAAGGAGTGACATATCAGTCCACACAGCCACTCTGTGTGGAACCACGGTTACTGGCAAGTCAGAAAGGGCAGGTATCCACGCCCAGCCCAGCCCTGGGGGTTACCCTGCCAGCCCAGCCCTGGGGTTACAAGTACACACGACCATGGCCTTTCATGTGGGTGCTGGGGATCTGAGCTTAGGACCTTGTTATGGGGTGACGGTTCCCCAGTGCTCAGCTGCTGCTGCTTAAAGATTTATCGATTCAATATGTGTGACTGTTTTGCCTGCATGTAAGTGTATCGCACGCATGCAATGCCCACAGAGGCCAGAAGAAGGCATCAGATCCCCTGGAACTGGAGTTACAGATGGCTGTTAATGTCAATGTTGTGTGGGTGCTGGGAACCTACCCAGGTCTTCTGGAAGACTAGCTAGTGCTACTCTATGGCTTTGTTGGGTGGTTTGGGGTATTTGGGGTTTTTTAAATATTTTTTAAATTAATTTATTTTCTTTTAATGTGTATGAGTGTACTGTCTGCATGTAGGTTGGTGCATCCGTGTCGCGAAATGCCGCAGAGGTCAAAAGAGGGCGTCGGATTCCCCTGGAACTGGAGTTAAAGACGGTTCTTGGCCACCATGTGGGTGCTGGGAATCAAACCCCGGTTCTCTGCAAGAGCAGTTGGCACTCTTAACCACTGAGCCTTCTCTCCAGCCCCATGGGGTATTTGTTTTTAATCATAAGGCTTTTCAAAACCTTTTTCCCCCAGTGGTGGGGACTGAACCCAAGGCATTGCCTATACCGGGCAAGTGCTTCACCACTGAGCTACACTCCCCTGCCATAACCTGGATCATGGAGTGAGTCAAAATACTCAGCACTGAAAGGAAGCAGGTGCTTGCTCTGCTCACCTGATGGGGATGATGTTGGAAAACAGGAGCAGGAAGCGGATGATCTGCAGGTACCAGCGGCCGGCAAAGTGCTGCAGGCCCACCATGGCCATTGACACCAGCACCAGCGCGCCAAACAGGATCTTGGTGAGGCAGTTCACCTCCAGGTCAAACAGGCCGATCTGGGTAACAAGCACAGGGCACAGTGAGCTGCCCACAGCTGGGCTGGAGAGCAGTCCTTTAGCCTCAAACCCTACACCAGAGTGAGACAGTCACAGCCTCATCCTCATGGTGTGGTCTGAGAATATGGGCCACAGGCCGAGTTCCTAACAAACTTCCAGGACCTCCAAGAAACCATGACCCAAATTCTAATAACTTAACAAGATTTAGACTTGGAAACCCAAAAGCAAGTGGCCACTAAGTCCTGCTGTGTGCAAGCCACGGCCCCTACCACCCTACGAAATATACCAACTCGGTGTTCCTGAAAGTTCAAACCCGCACCACTGTAGAGATTGTACAAGCTGCATGAGTGATTATCATTTGACAACCATGAGCGTGGGGGCCGAGGATGTAACTCAGTTGCCAGAGTCCTCCTTTAACATGCATGAGATCCTGGGCTCACCCAAACAAAACAAAAAGCAAGCAAGCAAAGAAGACCCTGTGGGGGGCTAGAGCCATGTCTGGGCCATTAGGAAAGCTTGCTGCTCCTCCAGAGGGCCTGAGCTCAGCTGCCGGCACCCACACCCTCACAAGTCCCTATACCCCAGCTGCAGGGCATCTGACACCACAGGCGCCTGTACCCAAACATACACATATAGACACACATATAACCAAAAATAAAATAAAATCTTAAAAATGCCAAGTTTGGTGGCCCACATTTTTAATCCCACCACTCAGGAGGGAGAAAAGGGCACATCTCCGTGAGATTAAGGTCTATATAGACCTTAATCATTCTGGGCCAACGAGGGCTACAGAGGGACCCTGCCTCAAAAATAAATAAATAAATAATAAATAAATAAATAAATAAATAAAACATCTGGTGTGTATTTTCATGTGTCTTCCCCTCAAAATGGAACCACGACACCACATTCATAGCTGTAGAAATATGGCCCGGAATGAGATGAAGGTAGCAAGCTAGTCGGGAGAATGTGAGGCTGACTCCCATTCAGGGGTGAGTATAACTAGTTTGGGAAACAGCATGTGCTCGTGTTACTGATATCAAACATTCCAAAATGTTCTGGGTTCTTTTTCTGTTTTCAAGACAAGGCCCCATCTCATATAGCCAAGGATGGCCTTGAACTCCTTATCCTCCTGCCTCCATCTCCCCGTGTCGGGGTCAGATGTCCAACACCACACACAGCTTGCAACATTCTCACTTAACAGGGCTGGAGAGATAACTCAGTGGTTAGAGCATTGGCTGCTCTTGCAGAGGACCCAGGTTCGATTCCCAGCACCCATATGGCAGCTAACAACCATCCCTAACTCCAGTTCCAGGAAAATCTGATGCCCTCTTCTGTCCTCCATGGGAACTGCATGACACGGGTACATTTATGCACACACAGCGTAACACTCATGCACATAAAATAAAAATAATAAATAAAATATTTTTTAAAAACTGGAAGAAGAAAGGGGCCAGGAGGTCCCAGAACATAAGAGATGAGACAAAATGCTGATGGGGCTGTAACTGGGGGCCAGTGGCTCATCAGGGTCTCAGCACCACAGCCAACCCCACCCCTCCCTCACCTTGTATACGCTGGGCAGGCACTTCCCACCTGTCTCATGAAGAAGGCCACAAAACATCACAGTCACAGGGAGGGTATAGGAATGTGAGAAACGTATGTGAAGGCAACACACATGTACACACATGTACACATAGACATGTGCACAGACATCCACACATATACAATCACACACCTATGCACAAACACACACACATATACTCAAACACATTGGAATACATGCACATACACATGAACACGTGTACACATGCACACACACCTGGTAATCAGCCACTGCAAGATGGTTTAACTTCTGAGCTTCTAACATCCTGCAGCATCATATGGCCACACATTACATGTGCACCTATGTGCATACACGTGCTCGTGCATATATGTACAGTGTGTATACGGATGAAATCCCACTGTTGAGCTGCTCCTGCCTCTGATAGTCCACCACCCATACCAACATCATCAGGCCCAGTGTGTACCAGGGTCTCACATACCTTACTTCTGGGATTGGAAGTATTCATGACACTCCGAAGCTCTCTGCCTGTGTAAAGAACGACGCCCACAACTGTGCCTGGAAGAGAAAACATCCAAAGAAACATGAAGGCACGGAGGGGAGGGGAGGGGAGGGGAGGGGAGGGAGGGAGGAGGAGTTGATTGGACGTAAAAGAAGGACGTGAATGGAGAGGAAAGTAGAGAAAGTCAAGAGGGGGAACATTGAAGAGGAAGGGAAGGTAGTGTAGGGTATTGGGTGATGGAGTGATTTATGAAGGTGACTGAGGGTGAATGTAGAGCTGCCCTGGCAGTCAACCCATACCAAGAGCTTCTTTGGGACACCATTCCAACTTTCCTCTGTCTTGTTCTGTCACCCCAGGCTCAGGAGTGCCAGATGCCACTGAGCCACAGTCGCATTGCTCTGCCAGGTGCCACAAGCCCCAGGTGATGGTTTACACTTACATTCTGTTGGTACCACTTAGATGTGGAGCCCAGGCCACCAACTGCCCTGTGGGCCTTGACTAGCCACACGGGACTAGCACCTGCTCCACCTGCTCCGTGGGACAGTACAAATACAGCATTCCTACTTTGTCTAAAGCTCTGACCTGTGTGACCAGCAGCCTCTAGTGGGAGATGAGTCCTGAGAGAGGAGCTTATCCTTCACGCCACTGACCTTTGTGGGAAGGTACAAGCACCCTCTTCCACCAGACACATTTCCTGGAGAGCACTACTGCTTTCTACGCATCTGTGTGACCCTTTCTCTTCTGTTCCCCAGGCACACTAAGACTTCAATCCCTCCAAGAGGAGACAAGTTATAGAAAACAGCATAAACAGGGCGCCAGGTGTGGGTTGGCGCACCTCCTTTAACAAAACTGCGACACTTGGGAGGCAGAGGCAGGCAGATCTTTGTGAGTTCAAGGCCAGGCCTGGTCTACAGAGTGAGTCCAGGACAGCTGGGCTAACAGGGAGAACCCTATCTCGAAAAGACCAAAAAAAAAAAAAAAAAAGAAACACAATTTCCTACTATACTGGCATCATCTGGCACTGGCAGAAGGAAAACAGATCCTGCCATGCTCAGGCACTGGAGCATAAACTGCCAACAACTATTTTGGTAGAAATTTGACAACACTATGTCAAACATGCACCTGTCTCGCCTTTGCAGTTTGTGCTGAGAAACAGTACAGGAAGGAAGCCAAGGACCAGGATCATCAAGGCACCCAGCAAAAGCCAGCAGAGGAAGGGTCGGTCCGGAAGGAGAGAGAGTGATGTGCACTGGCCAGAGCTGAGGCCGCTCGGCTGAAACCTGACCTGCTGGGCTCTTAGGGAAGACCTGGGATGGAGCGTCCCATTAGTCTCTGTGAAAAGCCAACTCCTCCCTCCTCTTCTCTCCCTTGCACTAGCAGGAACTCAGGAACTCAACTGCAAAGGGCTCAAAGACATCTATGTGGAGGGAGGGCCGATCCCCCAGAGGCTGTGGCTCTGGACAAAGGCCAGGGAGTCTGCAGCCTGTCCGAGTCTCGTGTACCCTGCCAGACCTACAGGAAACTCACAGCTCGGCCCCTCTCTGGGAGGCTTAGCAGATGGCTGATCAGGAGAGCTGTCCCCAGCAGATGGCTTTGGGGAACGAGAGCACTCCATCCTCAGCCTGTTGTCTGAGCAGATGGTCAGTCGGTAGGATCACAGGCTGGCTGAACTGGGAGGAGTCACACAGCCACTCCACGGCTCCGACACGAACCAGGCCTGGCCTCAGCCAGGCTGCCCGGGTAAGAGGACGAAGGGCAGCAGCAGCTCTGCAAAGGGCTCGTCCCGCATTCCAGCCAAGTGTGAGACTGGAACCTGGGCTTCAGGCTCTGCGTGGCTGCTACCCAGGAACTAGGACACTCGGGAGGCCGCCGCGTGCACCTGCTCCACACCTGCCACCAAGTTTTAGAACCAGCTGCCACCTTTCCAACATGTTTTTTGTTTTAATTATATATGTTTTTTTTTCCTTTTCTTTAAAAAATTTTTTATTTTCCTTATTTATGTGTATGAATGTTCTGTCTGCATGTAGGTTTGTGCACCCGTGTTGTGCAATGCTGCAGAGGTCAGAAGAGGGTGTCGGATTCCCCTGGAACTGGAGTTCTTCTGGAATTGGAGTTACAGACGGTTCTCAACTGCCATGTGGGTGCTGGGGATCGAACCCGGGTCCTTTGCAAGAGCAGTCGGCACTCTTAACCGTTAGGCCATCTCTCCAGCCCCCAATTATATGTGTTTTATATGTATGAGTGTTTTGCCTGCATGTATGCAGCAAATGTATCAAGTGCATGCCTACAGAAGCCAGAAGGTGCTGGATGCCCTGGACATGGAGTTACAGATGAGTGCTGGGAACCAAACCTGGGTCCTGTGCAAAAACAGCCAGTGCCCTTAACTACTGAGCCATCTTTCCAGCCCTTTCTGGGTTTGAGACAAGGTCTTACTATGTAGCCCTGGCTGGTCTATGTAGACTAGCCTGGCCTCAAACTCAGAAATCTGCCTCTGCTTCCCAAGTGCTGGGATTAAAGGTATGTACCACTACACCTGGCTATGTTTTCATTATGTTTCATGTATCCCAAGCTGGCCCTAAATTCACTGTGAGTTGAGGGTGGCTTTGAACTCCTGATCCTCCTGCCTCTGCCTCCTGAGTGATGGGATTACAGGCGTGCACCACTATACCTGGTTTATGCAGTGCTGGGGATGAATGCTAGGCATTAGCAGGCTTCATGCATGCTAGGCAAGCACTCTACCCACTCAGCTGCATCCCCAGCCCCCACCTTATGTTCAAAAACTTTTGTGTACAAGGCTGAGGTCACTCATCCCTCCTGGATGGTGGAAAGGCTGGCGACACTGGGTCCATGGTTCTAGCAGCACGGCCAGCTGGGGCTAAAGGACAGCCACTGCTCAGCTCACCAGGTCCCAGCCCACCCCACTCACACAAGTGCCCTGCCATGTCCGAAATGCTAGAGACAATGACTGTCTCTGTGCCCCGACCTCTGACCTCTTCCTGAGTCACCTTCCTACCTGGCTCTGCCCTTCCCATGTTCCTCGCTCTCCCTGAGCCCTGCAGTCAGTGATCCTGCTCATACCCTCCTCCCCACCCCACCCCCGTCCTCTGCATCTTCTCATCTAAGCTCCCAGAAGAGGGTGATCCTACACAGACACAGGGTTATTCTGTGACCTGTTTATTCCTCACCCACAACCCGAGAAGGAGTGCCCAGGAACCTTTACAGCAGCTTGACATCATGGCCACATGGATCTGCAGTCAGAGGGCATGGAATAGACCAAAGACCGGATGGGCATCCTCAGTCACAGGGCACAGTGCCCAGGAGTGACTGTAGGGGTCGTGCGTGAGGACAGAACCACATTGCAGCCTCGGGGGACAACCCACAAACTGCCCCTTTGCTGCTCAGCCTGAGAGGGACCCAGCTGGAACTCTGGACTGTGACATCCATGCAGCCACCCCAGCCCAGCTCCTGAGTCTCCCCTGCCCCTCCCACCTCCATTACCCTGCAGCATGGGCTTCGTTGCCATGACAACACCACATCCTAAGGCAGCTAGACCACTGGGGTAACTTGGCAAGCTTCCCCCCCCCCTGCTTTTCTTTTCTTTTTTTTTTTGGTCTTTTTGAGACAGGGTCTCCCTGTAGTCCCAGCTGGGCTGGAACTCACTCTGTAGACCAGGCTGGCCTCGAACTTACAGAGATCCACCTGCCTCTGCCTCCAGAGTGCTGGGATTAAAGGCATGTACCACCGCGCCTGGCCTAAGATGGTTCTTAGCCGCCATGTGGATGCTGGGATTCGAACCTGGGTCCTCTGTAAGAGCAGTCAGTGCTCTTAACCGCTGAGCCATCTCTCCAGGTCAGGAGGTGCATTCTAAAGGGACCACACTGAAGAGTCCCTGTGGGCTGATCAAGCTGAGTGAATAGCTCAAGTCCGACCTCATGTCCACATCCTGGGAAACAGCTGTCTACCAGGTGAGGCAGTGAGAAATGGAGACCAACCAGAAACACAGGACATGCCCGCTCCCACTCACTCCAAATGTCACCTGCCAAAGGCGTGGCAGGCGCTATCACCTGCACGGGGCTGATGCCTGCTCTCCCCACAGAACGCAGGCCAAGGGGAAAGCCTTCTCTAAGGCTGTCATGCATTGCCCATGAACTGCTCAAAGCAAAACCATTATTAAGATCCCAGGATTTTGCCTTCCAAGACTGTGTGACCCTGAACAAGTTTCTTACCTTCTCTGAGACTGAGTTTCTCATCCACTCAAATATCCACTTCATTCCATATTATAAGAGCAGAACAAGAAAAAGTCACCAAAACTCTATCAAGTGCCTGGTACATAAAAGTCTCATTGTTAATCTCTGAGATTGATGTTAACAAAGTCTCCAAGCAACAGAGCCTGGCCTGCCGCAGGGCCAGTGAGCTGGCTCAGTAGGTGAAGGTACTTGCCATCAAGCCTGACAATCAGAGTTCAATCCCCAGGACCCACGGGGTGGAAGAGAACTGACTTCAACAGATTTTCCTCTAACCTCTACTTGAACACTTTGGCACACACATAGTTACACAGGTACACGTACACACACACACACACACACACACACACACACACACACACACACTATCAGCAGTTAAGAGTACTGGCCCTTCTTGCAGAGGACCCAGGTTCAGTTCCCATCACTTCCAAGGCAGCTAACAATCAATCATCCTAACTCCAGTTCCAGGGCATACAATGCCCTCTTCTGGCCTCTGGGGGCACTACACAACATGGCTGCACTTACATACATGCAAGCAAGACACTCATACACGTAAAATAAAAATAAGTAATCAAGCCAGGTGTGGCGTTGCATACCTTTAATCCCAACACTGGGGAGGCAGAGGCAGGTGGATCTCTGTGAGATTGAGGCCAACCTAGTCTACATGGTGAGTTTCAAGCCAGCTGGGGCCACAGGGAGACTCTGTCTTAAAAAAGAAAGGAAAGAATATAAATTAGATGAAACAAGAAAATGGAGAGAAAAATAAGACTGGAAAAATGGCTCAGCAGTTAAGAGCACACTGACTGTTCTTTTTAAAAATTTTTTTTATTTTATTTTTGTATGTGTATGAATGTACTGTCTGCATGTAGGTTTGTGCACCCGTGTCGTGCAATGCTGCAGAGGTCAGAAGAGGGTGTTGGATTCCCCTGGAACTGGAGTTAAAGACGGTTCTCAGGCGCCATGTGGGTGCTGGGAATTGAACCCGTGTCCTCTGCAAGAGCAGTCGGTGCTCTTTACTGCTAGGCCATCTCTCCAGCCCCACACTGACTGTTCTTAAAGAGGACCCAGGTTCAATTCCCAGCACCCACATGGCAGCTAATGATTGTCCATAACTCTAGTTCCAGGGGATCCAATGACCCCTTCTGGCCCCTGTGGGAATCACATGCACATGTTCCACTTATATGCAGGTAAAAGAAAAATAATTAAATCTTTAAAATAAGTAAATAAGGGGCTGGAGAGATGGCCTAGCGGTTAAGAGCACCGACTGCTCTTACAGAGGACCTGGGTTCAATCCCCAGCACCCACTTGGCGGCTGAGAACCATCTTTAACTCCAGTTCCAGGGGAATCTGACACCCTCTTCTGACCTCTGCGGCATTGCACAACACAAGTGCACAAACCTACATGCAGACAGTACATTCATACACATAAAAATAAACAAAAATTATGCCGGGTGTGGTGGCGCACACCTTTAATCCCAGCACTCAGGAGGCAGAGGCAGGCAGATCTCTGTGAGTTCAAGGCCAGCCTGGTCTACAGAGTGAGTTCCAGGCAGCTGGGACTGAAGGGAAACCCTGCCTCAAAAATACAAAAAAAAATTGCTGGGCGTGGTGGCGCATGCCTTTAATCCTAGCACTTGGGAGGCAGAGGCAAGCGGATCTCTGTGAGTTCAAGGCCAGCCTGGTCTACAGAGTGAGTTCCAGGACAGCCAGAGCTACAGGGAGACCCTGTCTCAAAAAGACCAATAAATAAATAAATAAATAAATAAATAATTAAAAAAAAAAAAGACCAATGATTGCATGTCAGGAAGTGATCTAGAAGAAGAGCTGATGGCCAGCAACCAGTGCAGAGCCATGGGGCATGGAGGGATACAGGATGGCACAGGCTGCTCCATGGCCTTGAAGGCGAGGGTGGTGAGAGGCCACTGCCGGCCCCAGACACCATGGCCAGGTCAGGGAGGCCTAGGTGGCTGCACAGAATCTTCAGCACCAATCACCCTTACTTCCTCAGGGAAACTGAGGGACCTGAGAGGTGACAACAGAGACACACAGAGGATAGAAATGGAAGACACCTGAGTCTAGGACCTCATCTCCCCAAGCCTCCCTGAGCCCACGCCTCCCAATAGCTGGCAGGCTGTGTGTGCCTCTGGTATGCCCTCATGTCAAAGAACCCCAAGAAGCCTCACCCAAGAGAAATGGGTGAGGGGTGCAGAAAAGGGAAAACACTAAGTCTTCTGAAAGTCAAAGATACACAGTTGTCCGACTGGAGAGATGGCTCAGCAGTTAAAAGCACTGGCTGCTCTTGCAGAGGACCCAGGTTCAAATCCTAGCACCCACCTGGTAGCTAACATCCATCCATAACTCCAGTTCCAGGGGATCTGAAGCCCTCTTCCTACATCCTTGAGCATTGCCTGACATGCGTGCACTTTTTTTTTTTATGGGTGCACTTATGTACATGCAGGCCCTACACTTATATGCATAAATTAAAAAAAAAAGATACAGTTGCCAAAGGGTTATAATGCACCATAATACCCTATGTCCACAACCTCACCGTGCATAATATTTTAACCGCTCCATGCCTAGTACTTGAGCTCCATTTCCAACTCTGCTTTTCGCTGGTGGCCCTGACCCCTAAGAGCAGGGCTGCCTCATCTGGATGCTGCCAGGAAGCTAAAGTATGTGACACCCAGCAGGACTGAGGTCAGCACCCTGACACTCTGCTGCACCAGCCAAGAGAAATCCCTGCTGCTGTGGCCCAGGCTCTCATCAGTGTCACTCTAGCAACCAACACTGAAGCCACCATCCCTACCTACTGCGTCTTCAACACAGAGACACAGCCTTCCCCCAGTGCCGTACTGTCCCTGCCCCCAGGGTAGACAGTCCCCAGCAGAGTGGCAGTCCCCGTGGACATGGCTTCCAGCCCAAATATCCAGGCCACCTCAATTTCTGGCACAGATTTCAATGTCAACTGAAGTAACTGCAGGTATTCCCAGTGTGGGTGCCGGGGAAAGCCCACAGGCCACGCAGGTCTGCAGTGTCTGAGCTGCAATGAGATGTCAGTGGAGACCCCTGAAGGTGGCAGGCAAATGGAAAACGCCACTCCACCCACGACTCATTTTCCCAGCTGACAGGTGGTTATTCTAATTACAGGAGGATTTTCTTTCCAGTTGAAACTGCTCTCACATTCCTCAGGCAGGCGTCTCACCTGAGGCGATGACGGTGCCGGCCCACAGCGTGTTCTCGATGCTTAGACTCTCGCTAATTGGAGGGTCACTGTCTTCCTGAAAAGAACAAATGCACATATTCATCCATGGGAACCTCTCCCCAATTTTCCACAGGGATGGAGCCCAGGGTTCCCATGGATGCCAACGTCTGAGACACTCAAATCCTTTATACAAAATGGCAGGATTTGGTTGGGGCCGTAGGGAGTGGTAGAGTACTTGTTAACATGCACCAGGCCCTAGGTTCCATCCTTGCCAAAATACGCACGCACGCACGCACATTAAGTGGTAGTTTTGCCCAGTGTACTGGCGTGCAGGCCCATAATCCTGGAACTTGAAAGGCTGAGGCAGAAGGATCATGAGTTTAAGGCCAGCATGGGCTCCCAGGAGAGACGTCTCAAAAAAACAAAATGTAGTTTGGGGGGCTGGAGAGATGGTTTAGCATTTAACACTCACTGGCTGCTCTTGCAGAGGACCTGGGTTCGAGGACCCACATGGCAACTAACAACCATATATACTCCAGTTCCAGGGGATCCAACACCTTCTTCTGACTCCACAGGCATTGCACAAAACAGGGTGTGCTTACACATTAGCAGGCAATACACTCATATACATAAAATAAAAATAATAAATACAGTTTTGTTTATGGACCTAGCTCAATGGTATAAGGCTTGCCTAACATTCATGAGGAACTGGATCTGAGGACCAAAATATGGCAGTTTTTACAAGGAATGTAGATGAACTGCAACTATATTGCCTGCATGGATACAAGTGCACCCGTGTCATGCAATGCCTGGTGATGCCAGAAGAGGGCGCTGGATTCCACTGGAACTGTCGGTTCTGGGAATAGAACCCAGGTCCTCTGCAACAGCAGCTGAGCCATATCTCCAGCCCCCAAATATATCTTTTTTTTTTTTTTTAAGGATTTACTGTTGCCAGACATGGTAGTACATACCATTAATTCCATCTAGTACCTGGGAGGCAGAACCAGGCAGATCTCTGAGTTCAAAGCCAATCAAAAAATTTTATTTACATGTGTGGGTATGTGCACACCAATGCAGGTGCCCAAGTAGACGAGAAGGGGATGTCAGATCCTCTGGAGCTGGAGTTACAGGCAGTTATGAGATGCCCAATATGGGTGCTGGGAACCAAACTCTGGTCCTCAGCAAGGGCAGTATACCCTTGGCCATTGAGCCATCTCTGTAGTCTCTACCCCTTGATTTTGAATCATTACCCAATACAAAGCAGATGCACAGGAAATAGCTGCTACACTGTATTGTCAAGGTTAAGGATAAAAGCAAAAAGCCTGGCCTCTTCTATTCAACTTAAAATACCTTCAGTGGACAGGCATGGTGGTGCACACCTTTAATCCCAGCATTTAGGAGGCAGAGACAGGTAGATCTCTCTGAGTTTGAGGCCAGCCTGGTTTACACAGCGAGTTCCAAGCCAGCCAGTCCTACAGGGTAAGACCCTGTCTCAAAATAAATAAAAAGTAAATAAATAAGGGCCAGGCTTGGTGGCCTTGAACTCACAGCAATCCTCCTGCCTCAGCTTCCCAAGTGCTGGGACATGGTGGCATATTACAGGTATATGCCACCAAGGTCAGCTAACACAGAGGATCTGTGTGACCACAGAGGACATGATTTGTCTGGAGGAAACAGTGACTGCTTTGAGATACCAGAAGCTAATGCTAAGGACAACACTTGGTGCTCCAGAGATGGGCGAGCATTCCAGCTAGGTCATTCCTCCTGAGTTCGAGGGAGGGCCTGGGTACAAAACCTCAGACACAGAAGCAGCAGCAGGCAGCCACGCTCTCTAAGACAGACTCCTGTTCCGCAGGTCTACTCACCCTGGTGAAAGTCCCCACAAAGTTGTGGATGTCGATGTTGGGCTCTTCTGCATACACATAGGAGCGGATCTGCAGGAGGTCCTGTTCAAGGAAGGAAACACAGGGTTAAGGCAAAGGCCCTTTAGGAGCCAAGATTTCAAAAGCAACTGCACTTCCCAAACAGACTCAAAATTACAAGGCAGGTGAAAGAAGAAAGTCCTCCCTCAAGTCAGTTCAGGAGTTGGTGGATATGGAATCCCACACTCCTCTGGAACACCTGTTAACCCCGTCCACGGAGCATGGTACAGGTGACACGGAAGAGCCAGGAGCAGCCTTGAAATGAGCAGAACCCCTGGGCTGACTGGCATCTCATCCAATGAACTAGTTGCTCATTTGATAAACACATATTAGGCACCTCCTGTGTGCAAGGCCCTAGGAAGGTCAGCAAAAGAAATGAAGAATGCTTCACAGACATTAGGATGGTGACCCAAGTGAACAAACACGCAGCAAACAGGAAAGGCTGCCAAGGCTGCAGAGAGGGGAACAGCTACCTGACAAGTCCTCGAAGAATTCCACAGAAAATTACCACAGGCTCCCCTAACTGGGCGTACAACCAAAAGAATCAAAAGTGTGGACTTGAAGAGATGTGTGCTCACCCATGTGGATTTGTCACGAAAGCCAAGAGCGACAAACAAACCAGTATTCCACTGTGGAGCAACATGTGATACATGCTCACTGTGGAGTATTACTCTGCCTTAAAGAGGGAAGAGGTCCTGGCACATGTTATCACATAGATGACCTTAGAGAACATTATACTAAGTAAAACAAGCCAGACACACAGACCAGTGCTGTGTAACTCCACTTACATGAGGCCCCTAGAGTAGTCAGAGACAGAAAGGACAGTGGTTCCCAAGGGTGGAGGCAGGGAGGGGGGATGAAAAGAGTTCTGGAGATGAGTGGTGGACGCAGCTCCTCAATGTCTGTGTGTTTAAGCTCCTTTGAAGGGCTTATGATGGCAAATTTTAGGGCCAGGTGTGGTGACGAACACCTTTAGTCCCAGCACTTGGACTTGGGAGGCTGCAGAGGCAGGTGGATCTCTGTGAGATTGAGGTCAGCCTGATCTATTTAGCATGTTCCAAGACAGCTGGGGCTATAGGGAGACCCTGACTCAAAACCAAACAAAACAAAACAAAAAGATAAGTTTTAAAGATTTTTATTTTTGTGTGGGCATGTATGCATGCCTTGTGTGCGCATGTATGCATGCCTTGTGTGCATGCCCTGGGGCCAGAAGAGGGCTGATTCCTGGGGCTGGAGCTGCAGGCATGGATGCGAGGAACTGAAACTCGGGTCCTGTGGAAGAGCAGTGTGCGCTCTTAACCACTGAGCCATTGAGCCAGCCCTCAAGATGGTAAATTTTCTATTATGTATATATTTTTTTCAAGTAAGAAGATGAAAGCGAGGGAAAACATGAACATCGTGGGAACAGCTCTGAGAAGGCTGTGTGAATGGGGGCGGGGACGACACTTCTAGAACAAAGACAGGTGGAGGAATGGGAAGGCAGAGAGGGTGAGGCTGGAGGGAGGGTGAGGCAGGGAATGCTGCGAGCTGGGACAGGGGTTCCCAAGAGGAAGTGGCAGGGTGGGGTGTGAAAAACTAAAAGGATCACTATGTCCTGTGGACAGCAGACTCCACACTCACAGTGACCTCCCATGGCTGCCGTAGCCTGTGGTCAGCCATAAGCCAAAGAAGCTAATTTGTCTTGACTCTCGTAACAGCTCAACACAACCATTAACATGAGATATTACTTTACTTTTGTTTCCCGTAGCCCAGGCTGGCCTTGACCTCACTATGTAGCTGAGCTGACCTTGAACTCTGGATTCTCTGCCTCTACCTCCCCAGTGCCAGGACGACAGGCCTGCAGCCCCACACCTGGCCAGCAGCATGTGGTATAACTGCTTCCTCCTTGTTGCCTGCTGACCCTCATTCACACTTAAGTGTTATCACAGGTGTAGTAGGAAAAGCAGAGGTACAGGCTCCTGTCCACTCGGGGTCTCAGGATCCACAGAGGGACTGGGCCTGTGTTCTTGAGATACATGTGACTGGATTGCAGGCTACAGACACTTCTCCTTTTGTCTTTTTGAGACAGGGTCTCCCTGGAACTTGCTATGTAGACAGGGCTGGCCTGGAACTCTCAGAGATCTGCCTACTTCTGCCTCCTGAGTGTTAGGATTAAACATGTGACCAAAAATTTTCTTACATTTATTTCTTTATTGTGTGTGTCTCTGTGTGGGCAGGCACATATCACATGGGCATGTGGAGGTCAAAGACCAACTTATAAAAAGCAGCTGAGGGCTGGAGAGATAGCCTAGCAGTTAAGAGCACCAACTGCTCTTGCAGAGGACCCGGGTTCGATCCCCCCAGCACCCACATGGCGGCTAAGAACTGTCTGAAACTCCAATTCCAGGAGAACT
The DNA here is from genome assembly GCA_009823505.1 of Rhizomys pruinosus. Taxonomy (NCBI): domain Eukaryota; kingdom Metazoa; phylum Chordata; class Mammalia; order Rodentia; family Spalacidae; genus Rhizomys; species Rhizomys pruinosus. The sequence goes on along the minus strand of VZQC01000890.1, from coordinate 273,377 downwards.
CCAGTTCCAGGGGAATCCGAGACCCTCTTCTGACCTCTGCGGCATTGCACGACACAGGTGCACAAACCTACATGCAGACAGTACATTCATACACATACAAAAATAAATAAAATTTTAAAAAAATTTAAAAAATAATAAAAAAAAATAAAAACCAGCTGATTCTCTATCACGAGTTCCCGGGACTCGAACTCAGGTTGCCAGGCTCAGCGATGAACACTTTTATCAGCAGAGCCATCCTGTCAGCCTGCTGTGGATTGATCTTATCTTCATTTTTTTCAAGCTTTTGTTACTGCCTAACAGGAAGGCCATCTGATCTGAGAGCTTGAGTTCATGTCGTGGTCCATCACCCGCTGGTCACAGGTGCAGCTGTGCACATTTAGTGCCAAGAGCCAATCCCAGCATGCTCAGCACTGAGAGTCTGGACCATCGTGGGCACTCCTGGCCACTCTGTCTCCTTACCTGTGGTGAGGCGGGACCACACCACTACAGCTCAGAGGAGCAGCAGAAAGCAGTGCTCAGGGTCCCGCAGCTGTCCTGTGGCAAGGGCTACCACCATCCTCAACAGTGTCCACAGGATACCATCTTCCCCGGGGCCGAGGCTCTTCCGGCTATCACTGTGCCCTGCTTCCCTCGCACGCATTTATCTAACGTGGCTCTTCCTCCCTTTCCTCATCCTCGGACTTTCTCTTTTTACATTTTACCTGTCTCTGTCTCTCTCTCTCTCTCTCTGCTAAGCACACATGCAGAGCTCAGATGACAACTTGCAGAAGGAGTTTATCCTTTCCTCTTTATCACATGGGCCCCGGGGATCTAACTCCAGTCATCAGCCTTGGCGGCAAGCTCCCTTACCCACAGAATCATCTTGTCATCCTTCACTTCTTCTAAACAAAAACCTTTTTAAAAAACATTTTATGGGCTGGAGAGATAGCCTAGCGGTTAAGAGCACCGACGCTCTTGCAGAGGACCCGGGTTCGATCCCCAGCACCCACATGGCGGCTAAGAACCGTCTGTAACTCCAATTCCAGGAGAACTCCAGTTCCAGGGGAATCCGAGACCCTCTTCTGACCTCCGCGGCATTGCACGACACGGGTGCACAGACCTGCATGCAGACAGTACATTCATACACATACAAAAAAAATAAATAAATAAATAAATAATAAAAAACATTTTATTTCCTTTTATGTGTATGAGTCTATTGCCTGCAAGTATGTAAGTGCACCTGTATTATGCGGTGCCCTTGAAGGTCAGAAGAGGGTGTCAGATCCCCTGGAACTGGAGTTATAGCCGTTGTTAGCTGCCATGTGGGTATTTGGAACCAAACCTGGGTCTTCTCTGAGAGTAGCCAGTGATCTTAACTGCTGAGACATCTGTCCAATCCTTAACAAAAGTCTTTAAACTAGTGCTATGGTCCTGCCCACCTGCCCTGGGGATTCAGGAGGTCCTACAGGGGCCAGGCAAGCTAAGGTGGTTTTCTCCCCTAATAATGACAGTGCCCCAAAGCAGTTGTTTAGGAGTGTCCCAGCCTGGCCTTTTAGAATTTCTTGGTTTTGTTTGTTTTCTGTTTAACTTAATGTGCATGTGTGTGTGCCTGACTGTATGCATGTGTACCGCAGGTGAACAGGCAGTTGTGAGTCACCATGTGAGCGCTGGTAATTGAAACCTAGGTGCCCTGGAAGAGCAGTAAGAGCTTAGACCTAAGCCATCTCTATGGTCCTAGTCTTGATTATTTTTTAATTTGTATGTTTTTGTGATACTAGAGATGAAGTCTGGGACACACACAACATGTTACCCAAGCCCTCTGCAACTGAGCCCCCTACACTATCCCACACCCTCAGAAAGCTGCTTACTTCCACATCACTTGATAGTTCAAGGAGACATAGGGAGAGATGGTTTATAGGGAAAAGGGAAGCAAGTTTGCTTATTTAGAGAAAGGGTCTCATGTAGCCTAGGCTGGCCTCAAACTCACTATGTAGCTGAGGATGGCATCAAGCTTCTGATACTCCTGCCCCCACCTGCCAAGGGCTAGAATGACAGCTATCATACAGAGCTTATATGGTTCTGGGGATCAAACCCAGGTCTCTATGCATCTAGATAAGCACTCCACCAACTGAGCCACATCTACTGCCCCATGAATCTTATTTTAAAACCAACATGCAGCCGGGTATGGTGGTACCAACCTTTAATCCCAGTACTGGGGAGGCAAAGGCAGGTGGATTACTATGAAATCAAGGCTAACCCTGGCCTACACAGTGAATTCCCAGCCAGCTGGGGCTACAGGGAGACCCTGTTTCAAAACAACAAAACGGGCTGGAGAGACGGCCTAGCGGTTAAGAGTGCAGACTGCTTTTGCAGAGGACCCGGGTTCGCTCCCCAGCACCCACATGGCAGCTGAGAACCGTCTTTAACTCCAGTTCCAGGGGAATCTGACACCCTCTTCTGACCCCCAGGGGAATCCAACACCCTCTTCTAACCCCCACGGCACTGCAAGACACGGGTGTACAAACCTATATGCAGACAGTACATTCATACACATACAAAAATAAATAAAATTTAAAAAATATTGAAAAAACAAAACAACAAAACAATCAAAGGGTAATGGGGCTGGAGAGACAGCTCAGTGATTAAGAGCACTGGCTGCTCTTGCAGAGGACCTGGTTTGGTTCCCAGTACCCACATGGCAGCTAACAACTGTCCATAACTCCAGATCCAGGGGGCATAATGCCCTCCTCTGGCCTCCACGGCCACTGCATAAATATAAGTGTACCAGAAGTATACCATCCAGACAAAACACATACACATAAAAAATAAAAATAATAATGAAAACCAACATGCACTTGAGATGCAGTCCAGTGACAGAGCTCTTGCCTAGCCATACGAGACCCTGGGTTCAAGCCCTGGTAACGTGACACAGACAAAGAAACCAACAAACCAAACATGTGCAGGGCCTGAGTTTAATCCTGAGTAACACGCACACACACATGCACGCACACAAGCGTGCGTGCACACGCACAGGAAATGGACAATTTACAGTAGTCCTGAAATACTGTGCAAAAGCAAAAGAGACGGGGCCTGTGCTCTGAATTTTCCACGAACTATCCATGTGAGTATTTGAATGATTTGAGATTGGACATGGAGGGCACGCCTGTCACCCCGGCAGCTGGAAGACAGAGTCAGAGGGATCAAGAGTTTGAGGCCAGCATGGGTTACACAGGGAAACTCTTTCTCAAAAACATAAAGGGGAAAAACAGTTCTGTTCCAAAACAACCAGGCTGTCAGGCAGACTGGGGCCAGCCAGCAGCAGGGGGTTCTGGTACCTAGTGGTGGCTACAGGCCGGCCCTCGGGCAGGGCCTACACTCCTGATAACCACCTAGGAAGCATTGGAGTTGCACAGTGGCCTCTGGAGTTGATAAGTAAAAGCCCAGAGATTCCTTAAACCTGGAGCTGGGGAAGGTCCCAGAGTACCAAGGACAGTCTGGTCCCGTCTACACAGAACCGCCATCACAAAGTCTACATCCACATGGAAGTACACTGAGAAAGATCCCCTCTGGGAAGAAGATAAGATTTGGGGCAGAGGCTGTGAGCAAGACTTCACATTTCTCGTCTATAGCTTTCCGAACAGTTTGATTTATTCATCTGTTTTGAACAAGAACACACCCACATATTTAGTCAGGAAAGTTTTTTATGCAATTCTTTTACTCTAAAATGATATTAAAATGTTGTTCCCCTTCATCCCCCGTGGCCCAGTAAGACAGAGACTGCTTCGAAGACATCAGATCCAGCAGTTTCTTATCTATTTTTAAACCCCAGGCAAGGCCTGGGCCGGATAGGGGCACAGTGAGTGTCTATCAAGCCAGGGTGCTTTCAATCTGGGGCTGGGGACCACACTGGCATCTTTGACTCACACACAAAGCCCCTGCAATCAATTTAAGGGTCATATCCCTTTCCCTGGGGAAATTCCTTCCAGGAAATAAAACACATGCCCAGATAAAATCAGACCTCCATCCTTAGATTAGCTACGAACCGCAGGCAGGGAGGTTTCCAGGGCTCCTAGATTGCAGCTACAAACTCGTTCTTCTGGAATTCCTGGTTTAAAAATTAATAGCAAGCAGGACACATCTTCACATTTATGAGCCGTGGTGAATTGTATGAGGACCTCGTTTATTAGAGCGCGGACACCACTAAGACTCAGCACTTGCCCCTCCCACGCCTCCCTCGACACACTAAGCCGGGAAGAGCAGACACATTCATTCCTGGGGGGGGGGCACACTGGTCTCTGGGCATTCAAACTGCTTTTGGCATGGACCAGTGCGATGGCTCAATGGGTAAAGCAACTTGCAGCCAAGCCTGATAACTGAGATTGGTCTCTGGGGCTCACATGGTGAAAAGAAAGAACTGACTCCTTCAAGTTGTCCTCTGACTTCTACCAGTGCTGTGGCATGCACACCCATACCAAAAAAAAAAATGTAATTTTGAAAAGAATTATAGCCAGGTGTGGTGGCGCATGCCTAGAATCCTAGCACTCGGGAGGCAGAGGCAGGTGGATCTCTGTGAGTTCAAGGCCGGCCAGGCCTACTGGAGCTACAAGGAGACCCTGTCCCAAAAAAAAAAAAAAAACCACACTTTTTTAAAAGAATTACATTTACCAGGTGCTGTGGTACCTCTCTGGACACCTGGTCCTATGTACTAGGACACAGCAAGACACACATCAGATAGTGCCTGCTAGTGGGGACCCTGCCTGGAGGGAGGGGAGGGGGGAATGCCAAGTGAGGGTGATCAGAAACTGTGGCCACTGCTGGGGTACAACTCGATGATAACAGACTAAACTCAGCACCCACAATGTCCTGGATTCAATCCCCAGCACCACCAACGAAAACACCACCAAACCAAACCAAAATAAAGCCTACATGCTGAGCCCAGCCAGGCTGACCCTGGGGAAGAGCATTTCTCACAGGGGACTCAGCAGGAACTGTCCCAGGCAGCCACACAGGCGGTTGGGGACAGAGGGACAGCTCGTGTAGCTGAGGACTCCAGCAGAGGCTGCAGACCTGGACCTCAGCATGAGAAGACGCCCTGGAGACTGTTGGCAGGGGGCCACAGCTAGCGGCATCCCTTTCAACCTGGGCCTCTGGACAGGTCGTCATGGGAAGAACTCACTCCCTGTGTGGGGAGTCTGCTCCTACTACAGCCGTGGCAGCCAATGAGAGGCTGAGGTTCTCAGCACCCCTCCAGCCCCACTTCGTATGTCATAGGCCCAGTTCCCAAGTATATCTGAATCTGAAAGCTGGACTGTGCCTTGGCACCAGCATGTGGTTCTGCAAGACAAGCTACTCACAGCAGCCGTGGGGAGCCTCTGCGTGCAGGCCACAGGCAGCCGCAGCTTCCAGTCCGTCTCTCCATCTAGCTGATCCGTGCGCAAAAAGCAGGACCCTGCAGAGAAGAGTTGGACACTGTGTGAACCTGACTCAGGCCTCCTTCCTTTGGCACCTCTGGTCCTTGTGAAGATAATGGCCAGAGATCAAAGGGAACGCAAATCCCTAGTTCCCGCCCTCCACAAGCTCTAAGTTCAAATCCTCACTGTGCCATTCACTTGCTGTGGATCTATTCCACCCTCTTATGTAAAAGGGGGAGAAGCCATCTCAAGTCTGTTGTAAGAAGCCAGTAGAGTGGTGGACCAGTGAACAGTGACCTGAGGGATGGCCACCTCTGAGACCATCCTGGGCATTAGGACCTGGGACACTGGGGTTTGGGTCCAAGGTTTGTCACTTACCAGCTTGGTGTCTATGAGCCTTGAGCTCCTATGGGTAGGAATGGAAATAATAAGAACACCCTCAGAGGTGTTGTGACAGCTGAGGAGCTGACCCTTGGACTCGGGACCTTACTTCTGGAAAGAACCATCCCAGTATCTGCTCTCATTGGAGAGTGGGCCCCACTGACACAGAAACCCCAAATTCACAATGCTCCAAACTTGGAAACAAGTGACCAATTTAGAGACAATAATGTCAAGCAAGCCCAGCTGCCCTTGAACTTGCTATGTAGACAAGGATGACCTTGAACTTCTGACCCTCCTGCCTCTGTTCCCTGAGTGCTGGGATCACAGGTGTGTGCCATTACACCTGGTTTTATGAAGTGCTCGGAACTGAACCCAGGACCTATAGCATACATGGCACCAGCCTGCGCCACTCTGCCAAGTGAGCCACATCCCTACAACTCGTTAAACAACTGGAAGGTCACAAATGGAAAATCCCGCACAAATAAACTTTGTATCAGGCACAAAAATTCCAACTCTGAAACCCCTCTGGTCCCAGGTGTTTGCAATAAGGGACACAGACTTGGATGGACTTCTACAGCTTCACCCTGACACCGTTCATGTCATTAGCTCTGTGACAGTGATCAGACAGGAAATGAGTTCAGTTCACTGATGTGCACTGGGACTGGGGGATGGCTCAGAGGTAAAGTGCTCACATAAAGCTAGACACAGTGCAGAACCCACATAAGCTAAATATAGTACAGTACGTCTGTACCCCAGCTTTCCTACGCCAAGATGGGAGGGGCAGGCAGAGTTCCTGGAATCTCATTGGCCAGCTAGTCTGGCCGACACAGCAGTGAATGAAAGACACTGTCTCCAACAGGGTGGAAGATGAGGACTGACCTCCCAGGCTGTCCAGTGACCTCCGTACATAAACATGAACATGCACGCAGACACAAAGACAAAAAGCAAGCCTGAGCACTAAGACCCAGCACTGATAATGATGCGTGGTTGTCCTCTTTGTTTTGTGGGTTTTGGTCTTTTTGAGTCAGGGTTTCACTATGGAGCCCCGTGAGACCAGCTCCACGCAATCCTGCCTCAGCCTCCTGAGGTGACACACGGTGTGAATCGCCATGCCCAACTTTATTTATTTATTTGTATGGGTACATACACGCCACATGCCAACCTACAGAAGTCGGGTCTCTCCTTCTACCATGTGGGTCCCAGTGATTGAACTCAGGTCGTCAGACTTGACAGCAAGCACCTTTACCCTCAGAGCCATCTTGTCAGTCCACTTTTCCATTTGCAATGACCAAAATCTGTTAATCTACAAATACCCCAAATACTTTTAGCTGTGAAAGAATGCTCTACCATGACGTTTCCTCATGTGCTTTTATGACACCACAATGCTATCTAGTTCTTTCTGTGACATTTTCTAATGTCACTGAAACGTTAGCGGTTATTTTCCAAATTGATCTCAGATGTTTTACCGTTTTTCTCTGACGTTCGCAGGAAGATCATATCAGCAGGGACCCGCTGGTTCTGGGGAACAGAAAGGAAGGAGTTAATGTGAGCAGCCACGTGCGGGCTCTGCCCAAGCCCCCGTGAGGAGCAAAGTGCTCACAGCCCACCCGTCTTTTAAGCGGCAGCCCTCATGGATAACTGTAGGGTGATTTTTGTCTGGAGGCTGCTGGAACTTTATTAGTCACCGCCTCCCAACACCTCGGCAAGCCCCACTCTCACCTCCCCACCCTGCAGCCAGAGCTGCTCCAGCAGCTGCCGCCGCCCTCCCAGCCAGGGGCAGCCTCAGCAGATCCTTGAGTGCTGTCAGGCGGGGCTTCTCACTTCTGCCAATTTTCCAGTTTCATGTTTAGCTTTTTCCCCTCTTTTTTTTCTCTCTCTGTGTGTGTGTGTGTGTGTAACACGTATGCACATGGGTGTGGGTGTATGCGTGTGTACATATATGTGCACATCTACGCATGTGTGAGTATGGAGGCCAGAGGTCAACCTCCAGCATCCTTCCTCAGGAACCATCCACTTTTTGAGACAGAGTCTCCCTGCAGCCCTAGCTGTCCTGGAACTTACTATGTAGACCAGTCTGTCCTTGAACTCACAGAGATCTGCCTATCTCTGCCTCCTGAGTGCTGGGATTAAAGGTGTGCACCACCAAGCCCTGCTCACCTTAGTGTTTTGAAGAAGAGGCTCTCATTGGCCTGAAACTTGCCTAGGAGGCTGACTGGCCAGCGCACCTGGGGACCTACCTGTCTCCGGCTCCCTAGTAGGGTATGCCAGCATGCCCAGCTTTTTCACATGGTGCCAGGGACAGGATCCTTGTGCTTGTGTGTGGCAAGCACTTAACCAACTAAGTCCCCCGTACTCCTGTGTGGATTTCAGTAGAGCTTTCATGAAGCAGTGAGATGTAACAAAAGCCACTGTCAAAGAGGGAAAGGCCAGGTGTGGTAGTACACGCTTTTAATCTCAGCACTCAGGAGGCAGAGGCAGGTGGATCTCTGTGAGTTGAAGGCCAGCCTGGTCTACAGAGTGAGTTCCAGGCCAGCTGGGGCTACAGGGAGACCCTGTCTCAAAAAGACAAAAAAAAAAAAAAGGAGGGGGGAAACAGAGGAACAGAGGAGGGCTGGCTCACAGCTTTGGTCCCAGCATCCAGGAGAGTTTGAGGCCAGTCTGTCTACACAGCAAGTTCCAGGGCATCCAGGACTACACAGTTAGAACTTATCTCAATACAAATAAAAATTTAAAAAGAAAAAATAAAGAGAGAAGCCAACAGTAGCCCATGTGGTTACTGTCAGACAACCATGTAACAGCAGACCAGCCTGGGGCTCTGACAACCCCCAAGAGTTCCCGTTTAACTAAAGCCAACTGAGTGCTTTTAATCCTTTGAAAGAGCACAGTTCAATTTCTACAAAAGCAAGGTAAGATACAGAATCCTATTCTGACCAAATATTATCCCAACTCTGTCCCACCCATCCTAAATTGCATGTTCCAAACACACAGCCAAGACGTGCCATGTTTGCTGAAGTAACGGATGTCAACACTGCCAGTTTTAAAAAGCACTTGTGACTTTTTACACTTCTCTGCTGGGCTTCACCCCTGCTCCCCATAAAACGGTTGTCAGGCACCGTGTGTGTGTGTGTGTGTGTGTGTGTGTGTGTGTGTGTGTGTGTGTAAATCAGGTTAACATTTCTCTAAAGGTGAATTTGGTAAATATTTTCAAGTGTCAATGTGGCAAAGTGACTGGTAGGGAGACTTTTTGCTGAAGAGGAGAAACACATGAGTACTTGTGTTTATGAGCAGGTCCTGGCTCTCTGGCACACAGGCACCTTGGAAACATATTTTTGTATTTGTCTCATAAGAAAGAGGTTCGGGGCTGGAGAGATGGCCTAGCGGTTAAGAGCACCGACCGGCTCTTGCAGAGGACCCGGGTTCGATCCCCAGCACCCACATGGCGGCCGAGAACCGTCTGAAACTCCAATTCCAGGAGAACTCCAGTTCCAGGGGAATCCGAGAGACCCTCTTCTGACCTCCGCGGCATTGCACGACACGGGTGCACAAACCTACATGCAGACAGTACATTCATACACATATGGAAATAAATAAAATTAATTAAAAAAAAAAGATGTAAAATAAAAAAAATAAATAAATAAAAAAAGAAAGAGGTTCTTCTCTCCTAGGCAGAGCTGTTAGCCACAACCCTGAAGAGCATTGCTCAGTCCGTCTAACCAGAGGCACACGGCGCACACAGGCCTCACCAAGTCGTGGGCCACTTCCCAGCCACTGCTGATCCTCTAGCAGCCTAGCCCCCGAGACGTTTCCAGATTCCACTCACCTTTTCCACAATTATGAGATCTCCCACCTGGATGTTGGAACTCTTCACCTTCACTGTCCCTGCAAAGCAACAGATCCAATATCACTGCCTCAGTTCATCAGAATTCTGTGCTAGCAGCAGAGCACAGGGGTACGCAAGCACCTCCCAGCACCGCCTGCCTGCAGGCAAAGGCTGCTGTGGCTGCAGAGGACAGGCTATCATCTGCCCCGCGGTGGTGGCTTGGTGTTTCTACATCGACAAGAACCCAGAGCAAAATTTAAAAACCACCAAAATGAAACGAGCAGAGGTGAGCGACAGCTCGGTGGATAAAGCCCTGGCCACTCAGCCACGGGGGCCTGAGTCCCAGCCCCAGAAACCATGGAAAAGCCAGGCGTGGGCACTGAGGGGTTCCATCTGTAACTGCAGTTCTATGGGATCTGATGCCCTCTTCTGTTTACTCTGGAAGACTCTCTCTCTCTCTCTCTCTCTCTCTCTCTCTCTCTCTCTCTCTCTCTCTCTCCTAAAGAAGAGCCAGGTGTAGCACCTGTAACTCTGTAACTCCAGTGCTGAGAGAGAGGAAAATGCTGAAGGCTCACTGGCCAGCCGGAACTGTTGAATCTGTCAGCTCCCTGGTCCAATGAGAGATTCTATCTCAATGGAACAATGGGGAGAGAGGACACCTGACTTCTTTCTGTGCACACACCACAGAGATCACATCTGCATGACGTCTAAACCCTGATACAATATAAAGGATGCAAACAGCTATATTATATTGCTCAAAGAAAGACAAGATAAACTCTGTACCAGTTTAGTATATATCTAACCATCACATAGCTAAGAGCCCAGCACATAGCACAACATACCAGCAATAATATATCATTTGGGGCCTGTGAGCCAAGGTCCTGGCCAACATCCCGAAGACCTGCACTGAGCTCCTGGACCCACAAGACAGTCAGAAAGAGAGAACCATTTCCCACAAGAGTTCCTCTGGCCTCCCTGCACACACAGAAACACACACACAGATACATGTAAAAAAAAATTTTTATTATTTTATTTTATGTGTACGAGTGTACTGCCTGTATGTATGTAAGTGCACCAGTGTTGTGCACTGCCTGCGGAGGTCAGAAGAGGGCTTTGGAGGTCCTGGAACTGGAGTTAGAGATGATTACTAACTGCCACCTGGGTGCTGGGATTCGAACCCAGTTCCTTTGCAAGAGCAGCCAATGCTCTAGCCTGGTAAAAAATAAAAAGTTATAAAGGCAGACATCAGGGCACACATCTTTAATCCCAGCACTTAGGAGGCAGAGGTAGGTGGAGTTCCAGGCCAGTCAGGGTTACAAACTGAGACAATGTCTCAAAACAAAGTTTAGAGAAATCATAAAAAAGGCTGGAGAGATGGCTTAGTGGTAAGAGTGCTTGCTATTTTTCCAGAGGACCCACATGGTACCTAACAACCATCTGTAATTCCAGTTCCAGGGACCCACTACCCTCTTCTGGTCTCTGTGGGCATTACATACACATGGTGCACTTACATACATGTAAGGCAAAAACACTCATACATATAAAACAAAAATAATAGAATAAAATAAAATGTATCAGTTTGGTTCAGGGTCAGTCCAATCCAGAGATGGAGAGACTGCAGCTACTTAGGGCCGACCCAGTAGAATCTGAGCAGTGTAAAGAGGAACGGGAAAGAACTCCCAGCCCCTGAACCACAACTCCTGCTCCACCAGAGGGCATCACAACAGCAGGCAGGGTCTGGTTGGGCGCAGGGCTCTGGGCAGCATGGCCTGGAGGCAGATCATAAATCAGGCCACCCTCAGCTCCAGGAAACTTCCCCCTGATATGCACCAGCTTTCCCAAGCATAAATTCACAGCTCATCTTTGCTTTTACTATCAAAATTTACGCTGCTGGCCTGACTCAGATAATCAGTCCTGGGTTCAGATCTTAGTTAAAAATGTTTAAGTCGGGGCTGGAGAGATGGCTCAGCAGTTAAGAGCACCAACTGCTCTTGCAGAGGACTGGAGTTCGATTCCTAGCACCCACATGGCAGCTAAGAACTGTTTTTAACTCCAGTTCCAGGGGAATCTGACACCCTCTTCTGACCTCCATGGCACTGCACTACATGGGTGCACCTACCTACATGCAGACAGTACACTCGTATACATAAAAAATAACAAATAAAAACTTAAAAAATGTTTAAGTCTAACTTACTGCTCAATCACAATTACCCACAGACCTGTGATTGTGTGAGCCCAACAGAGAACAGAATCAGAAAAGCTGTTTTCACAGCCCTGACAGAGATGTGTTCTGTCAACACTGGGGTTTAGTTCTAAATTCTTCATACTTTTTCTTTTTATAATAAGCATGACTGATTTTCTAACTAGAGAAGTGAAAATTAAAATAGTTAAAGTTACTTACATGACTAGGCCTTCTGCAACTGGGTCTTTTATCATCAGTTCACTTGAACTCTGCCTCTCTCTATCTCTCGTACCTCAGAAAAACTCTATTTTTGTTGTTTGTTTGTTTGTTTGTTTTGTCGGTCTATCTTTTGGACAGTGTCTTTCTGTAGCCCCAGCTGACCTAGAACATACTATGTAGACCAGGCTGGCCTTGAACTCACAGACATCTGCCTGCTTCTGGCTCCCGAGTGCTGGGATTGCAGGTGTGGGCCAGCACATCCAGCTTCCTTTTTTGGTTTTTTAAAATCACATTTATTTGTGTATGCACACACATGCAGGAGTCGCTGCACGTGTGTAGGGGAGGTCAGAGGACAGCTTTTCTCCCTACACTGTGTGGGTCCTGAGGATGGAACTCAGGGGGAGGAGGAGAGGGGGTCAAGCTTGGTGACAAGAGCCTTTCTCCACTGAGCTATCTCACCAACCCTGCTTTGTGATGGTTTTCCACTGGGACCTGGGCTTCCAACTAGGCGGGGCTGGCTGGCCAGCAAGCCTAATCCAGCCATCTCCTCCTCCCCAGTGACAGGATTACACCAGACTGGACTGGATTACATGTAGAGCTAGGGGTGGAACTCGAGACTTCATGAGTGTATGAGTGTGTGTGTGTGTGCGTGTAGCACTCTACCCAACAGAGCCCATCTCTCCTCTCCAGCCCCCATCATGTTATTTTTTACTGATCAAAAATACATAGTTCCAGGGGCTGGAGAGAGAGCTGGGTGTTTACTGCTCTTCTAGACAAACCAAGTTCCCAGCAGTCACATCAAGCAGCTTACAACTGCCTCTAACTCCAGCACCAGGGGACTGCACATTCTCTTCTGGTTTCAATGTGCACTGCATAGAGTATACAAACCCCTACACAAATATGCATATAATTAAAAATGCATATACATGCAGTTCCAAGGGCCGGGGATGCAGCTCAATTGGTAGGGTGCCTAGCATGCATGAGGCCTGGGTTTGATCCCAGCACCAAGCCAAGCATGGCAGTGCACACTGCAATCCCAGAACTCTGGAGGAGAAGAACAGAGGATCAGAGGTTCAGGGTCATCTCTGGATGCACAGTTCCAGGCTTGCTTGGGTTACATGAGAAAAAAATATACCTGAGTCTTATAGTCTAGACATGTGTATACATGTGCACATGTGCTTGTGTGCGCACACGTGTGTGGACACATTCTGATGAAGAAAAGAGGGAAGAAGATGAAGCACCAGGTAAAGAAGGAAGCCAGTATGGACATTTACAGTCTAGCACTTCCTGGGAGTCTCCCACCAGCGGGGCATGAGCATTCCTTCTAGAATCTAAATAAAGTAGCCATCATCTACTGCAACGGACGGCTGAATGCTATGGACGGAGAATGGAGAGGAAAGACAGACCCCGACTTAGAAGTGAAAAGATGGGAGCTGGGTGTGGGGGCGCACGCCTTTAATCCTAGCACTTGGGAGGCAGAGGCAGGTGGATCTCTGTGAGTTCAAGGCCAGCCTGGTCTACAGAGTGAGTTCCAGGACAGCCAGAGTTACAGGGAAACCCTGTCTCAAAAGACAAACATAGATGATTGATTGATTGATGGATGGATGGATGATAGATAGAAAGATAGATAGACAGACAGATATAGATGTGAGAATGGCTTGGAGATGTGGCTCAGTACAGAGTACCTGTCCAGCATGCATGACGCCCTAGGTAGCAAGCTAGCACTGAAAGAAAGTGGAGGCGGCTTCAGTGGCTGAAATACAGGGACAGCTGGCAGAGTTTGCGACCGGAGGCATCCATTCTCTCCTTCCACCCCGTGGGTTCCAGGCACTGAACTCAGTTCATCAGACTTGCACACCCAGCACCTTTACCCGCTGTGGCATCATCTTAAGACTCTTAACACTTTTTAGATACATTCGCCACAATACCAAAAGAAGGTGGGAATGAGATTCTTGCAAAAATGAAGTGGAAATCTCCACTCCATCCGAAGCTCACAGGCTGGCTGTCAGTTTAAACGGGGGGCGGACTTCCAAGGAGCATGGCTGTTTATTTCTCTTACTCTGGACCCCCAGCCTTTTATGCGCAAATCCAGGAGTCCGCAGGCGCCTTTCATGGATGAGGGCTGCAGAATAAGAGCCGTCTGTTGAGGTGCGGAGGCCAGATGGTCCCCGGGGCTAAAACATGCAAATGGAGATTCAAAAAGGTCTGCACACACTCCACCCCCCACCCCACCCCCGTCACCCCCAAAAAGAAGAAAAAAACCTTAAAAACAAAGTCCAGGGCCTAGTTTTTGACCCTTAACACTTGGAGTTGTACTTCCATCTTCCCCATGCACACTGGACACTGACTGCTTTTGTAGATCTGTCTGCAATCACCCTGGTTAATGGATGACTCTCTAATCTAACTGTGACAGTGCAGAGCTGTAAATCTGCTCCTGTGTACATTTCCTGGGGCTGACATTAAAACAATTCTACAGGCCCAGGGGAGTTCAGAGTTGTTTAAAGGTGAAATTTTCATATTCAGATACAGAGTCAACTTGAAAGCCTAGGAAAAGACAGATTTGAAAAACAGGCAAAGGTTGAAAAGTGTAATTTTAAGAACCTCTCTGCCTGTTTTCCATCCACTATTTTTGTTAAAACAATGAGAACTTTTGTTAAAAAAAAAAAAAAAAAAAAAAAAAAAAAGAAAAGAAAAGATAAAAGATTCGGGTTTAATGTTACAAGTTTATAGTCAACAAAGGCTTTTCAATTAAATATATAGTCAATACCAGCTGATGGTGTCCCAGAATGACAAAGTAAGCTAACAGCCTGGCATTTGTAAGTGGATTTGGGGAAAGATTAACGGTGTGGGGGTGGGAGAGATGGCTTAGCAGGTAAAGATGCTGACCTCCAAGCCAAAGGACTCGAGTTTGATCCCTGGGACCCACAGGCTATAAGAGAAGCAGTTCCTGCAAGTCATCCTCTGACTTCCACTGGTGTGCCATACATTAACATGCATACACACACACACACACACACACACACACACACACAAATCTGAAATAAATATAATATAAAAAAGATTAACAATGTGATTTGCATGTGAGATACTTCTGTTTTTCTTTTCATTGAACAAACAGATCGATTTACTTGCAATAAAGTGGAACTGAGCATAAGCAAGAAAAAGCTGAGCAGCCACCTTGCATCTGTCAAACAAAATGAGAAAGTATCTGGGAAAATCTGTTTTAAGAAAGAGAGATGGCTCAGTGGTTAAGCGTGTGTGCTGTTCACCCAGAGGCCTCAAGATGGGTTCCCAGCACCCATGTCAAGTGGCTCTTAACCACCGCTGGCTCCAGTGCCAGGGGAGCTGACACTTCCTTCTGGTCTTCGCGGTCACACACACACACCACACATTCACACAGACACATAAAGAAAAATAATAAAAAACAATGGTGGTCCAGTGTGCACCACCACCCCGGGCTAAGGATAAAGTTGTTGCTGTCTTTTTGAGACAGAGTTGCCCTGTAGCCCCAGCTGGCCTAGAACTCAATATATAGACCAGGTTGGCCTTGAACTCACAGAGAATAAATTTTTTAAGCAAAAAGTTTAAAAAAAAAAAAAAAAAAAAGAAAGAAAAGATAAACTCAACTATACTGCACTCTGAACCTAATGAAGGGAGAGTGGGAAGGGACATTCTGAGCTCCCAGGACAGCATTCCGCAATGCCTGAAGGATCTTTACAAGAGTTTTGTCACTGGAACATCAAAAACTCCATCACTTGCTGTTTAAGCCTGTTGACCTGAGTTAAAACCCTACCATGTGCCATGCACCCACACTCAACACCCTCTCCTCCCCGACATACACAGACAGACCATAATAAATAAAATTAGGGGGAAAGAGTTTTTCTAAGTATATCACTGTAATTATCTCCTTTCAAAGAAAACACACAGCTAAGTGTATACCCGTTAAACTCAATTTATACCATGAAAACAAAAAGCAGTCCTTCCTTCAGTCTACGTATATTAACTGAACAAGTTCCCATTAACAAATGCATCTCGCCCACATTAATGAACACAAATGGAACAGAACTCCTTGAAAAACAACACACAAGTATCCTCAGGTCTCAGAAGGGAGCCCCATTCATTACAACTCCAGAAAACAGTCCAGAGTGCATTCTGAATTAAACTGAGAAAGCTCTTCAAAGGAAGATGAGCTCATGGGGTCATAGGTGACTCACTGCAAACAGTGCACACAGAGCTTCAGAGCACGTGCGGGGAGAGTGTGAGGAAAGTTGAATTCTCAGTTTAGAGCCCACACTTGAGAACCGAAGATGCAAGGGCGTCGTCTGTCTGTCAAGCATGGGCCTCTGGCTCAGAACTAGTCAGCCATCTGTCGAGATGGACCCAGCAGGCCACAGCCATTCACTCATTACTCTTCTGCCGGGAATTTCTTGCGAGGCTAATTATCCCGGCTTCATTCTGCCCTTCATCAGGATTTAGTCCTAGAAGGCTCTCCTGGTATGAAGAGCCAGGGAATTCATCTTGTGAAAATGCAAATCTGAGCCCCTTGTCCCTCGGCACCTCTCACAGGAGTGCCACTTCCCAGAATCAAACTTTTGGCAAAGGAAAGAAAGCGTAAAGAGATGTCACTTGTTCATCCGCTAATTCTTTCTGGACCCAAACCAAAGCTTTTGTGCCTTTGTCGTTGCTTGTGGCAGTTGGGATCAACCATAATTCCTTCAGACTCTTCCTTGCCTTCTTCCAGTGCCCCAGACCACTGTTAGATAAGATGGCCAAGAACCTGACTGGAGAAGTAGCTCAGTGGGCAAAGCGCTTGCTGAGCATTCAGAAGGCCCTGGGTTCAATCCCCAGCACCAAGTTAAACTAGGTATGCTGGAGCCACATGCCTGTGATCCCAGTACTCTAGAGGTAGAAGCAGGAGAATCAAAAGGATTAGAAATTCAAGATTATCCATGAGTCAGCCTGGGCTACATGAGACCCTGTCTCAAAGTAAATAAAGAAATAACCCAAGGGGGAGAGGTGGAGGGAGGGGAAAGGAAAGGGAAGAAGGTAGAGAGGAAGAGGAAGGCAAAAGACCTAAGAACCTTGGCCCTCTGACCCTGAATTTCAAGGTGTATAGAAAAAAGGTACCTGCTCATTAATTTTTAAAATGTATTTGTGGCCGGGCGTGGTGGTGCACGCCTTTAATCCCAGCACTCGGGAGGCAGAGCCAGGCGGATCTCTGGGAGTTCATGGCCAGCCTGGTCTACAAAGTGAGCTCCAGGACAGCTGGGACTAAAGGGAGACCCTGTCTCAAAAAGACCAAAAAAAAAAAATGTATTCGTTATTTTTATGTGTGTGAGTGTTATGCCTGCAAGTGTGTAAGTGCACCCATGTTATGCAGTGCCTGTGGAGGACAGAAGAGGGTATTGGATCCCCTGGAATTGAAGTTAGCTATCATGTGGGTGCTGGGATTAGAACCCAGGTCTTCTGCAAGAGCAGCCAGTGCTCTTAACCACTGAGCCAGCTCTCCAGCCCCAGGAAACATGACTTGTACTGGCTTTAGATAGTTGGTCCATCTTAGAGCAGAGCCCTGGATTGGCAGGTGTGAGGTGTGGTGGTTTGAATAAGAAATATCCTTCACAAGTTCCAAGTATTTGAACACTTTGTCTGCAGCTGGTGGCACTTTGTACAAGGCTGTGGAGAAGTTCGGTGTGGCCTTGCTGGAGGGAGCACTTCGCTGTGGACAGGCTTTGAGAGTACACAGTCTTACCCCACTTCTAATTTGCCACCTCTCTGCTTCCTGCAAATGACTGAAGATCTGAGTTCTCAGCTTGGTTCTGCACACGATAGGTCCCTGGATCTAGAGGTGAAGGTCTCATGTTCAGGCAGGCCTGGGCTTGCATCTCCTCAGCTCTGCCCTGTCTATCTCACTGCATCCTCATTGATGCCATGCTGGTCTCTGTTCTTCTAGGACCTCAGCCATGACCTGAGCAACATGTAAGAAAAAGAAAGCTCTCTCTATCCCCCTCCACCCATAACTGCTATGCCTGTACGGCTGCTTAAAACACCACTGATCAGACTGGGCTGGTGCCCAGGTTGGGCAATCTTCCTCCTCTTCCTCGTCTCCTGTTCTACTTCAAGGCCATGACAGCATTTTTCCAACCAACACCTATGTCCCTGTCTCTCTATGCCATGCCTTGTATACATGCTCTGAGATTGCTCCAAGATGACGGAATCATTCTCAGAGCCCCAGGTCCTCACTGGTCCAATGGGCTTTTCTTCTTCTCTCCCAGGAGGGAGAGGCTCTGGAAACAAGGCCTGTTGGGGAAGAATAAGATGGAACTGGAAGCCGGGCTTCTGAGCCCACACTCACAGCTGCACCTCTGCTGCCTTGCACTCAATCTGATGTTATTTTTGGAGAATTCTTTACCAGGGGTGACTATGTGCACACGACCTCTGGATACCATCATGGGACCCCTGTTCAGAAGGTCCCAACCTGGATGCTATGCTCCGTCATCGCCATCTTGATTTCTTTTGTGTGTGGGATAGGGAAGGGTGAGACAGGGTCTCACATAAGCCAGTCCCAGATGCTCTATTTACAAAAGCCTCCTGGAAGCAACCTCAATGTCCATCAGCTGAGGAATGGAGAGTAAAAGTGTGTGCTACATTTACACGATGGAGAAAAACAAAATTATGAAATTCGCAGGTAAATGGAGGGAACTATAACAAACATCCTGAGAGAGGTAAGGCAGACCCAGAAAGACACATCCCATGTTCTCTCTCAAATGTGGATGCTCTACAGGGAGACCCTTTCTCAAAAAGACCAAAAAAAAAAAAGTTTAGCGGGGCGTGGTGGCGCACGCCTTTAATCCTAGCACTTGGGAGGCAGAGGCAGGCGTATCTTTGAGTTCAAGGCCAGCCTGGTCTACAGAGTGAGTTCCAGGACAGCTGGGGCTACAGGGAGACCCTGTGTCGAAAAGACAAAAAAAAAAAAAAAAAGTGGATGCTAGCTTTGAATCCTTAGAAATGCATGTTCCAGGGCTGGAGAGATAGCCTAGCAGTTAAGAGCTCTGACTGCTCTTGCAGAGGGTTTGATCCCCAGCACCCACAAGGCAGCTGAGAACCATCTTTAACTCCAGTTCCAGGGGAATCCGACGCCCTCTTCTGACCTCTGCGGCATTGCACAACATGGGTACACAAACCTACATGCAGACAGTACATTCATACACATAAAAAATTAATTAAAAAAAATTTTTTTAAAGAAATGCATGTTCCGGCTGGGCGTGGTGGTACATGCCTTTAATCCTAGCACTTGGGAGGCAGAGGCAGGCGGATCTCTGTGAGTTCAAGGCCAGCCTGGTCTACAGAGTGAGCTCCAGGCCAGCTGGGACTAAAGGGAGACCTTGTCCCAAAAATACCAAAAAAAAAAAAAAAAAAGAGAGAGAGAGAAAGAAATGCATGTTTCAACTGGAAATCCATAGAGGTCGGGAAATTATTAAAGAGTTCATGGGGAGGGGGCTTCACGGGAGGAGAGCCAGACTGCAGTGACAGACGGGGGAAGGAACCAGTGGAGCAGTATGGGCTGAAGGGGTGGGAAGAGGAGGAGGG
This sequence comes from Rhizomys pruinosus, assembly GCA_009823505.1. Classification (NCBI taxonomy): domain Eukaryota; kingdom Metazoa; phylum Chordata; class Mammalia; order Rodentia; family Spalacidae; genus Rhizomys; species Rhizomys pruinosus. Next base: position 253,798 of record VZQC01000890.1, on the reverse strand, counting down.
GGCGTGGGGAGGAATGACGACACAGGCTTGTAGGAAAAGTCATACGGAGGCCCTCCACTACTGAAGCTTCTTTAAATTATATACATGTACATTATCAAAGTGGCTAAAGGGAGTTGCCTTGTAAGAGAGGACCACGTCCCCATCAGACACTAGGGCAGCAAAGTAAAAGCCCAATGGCGGGAATGGACTCCCTCCTTTGAAGCTGTTGACCAGGGGTCTCGCAGACCCTCAAACAATTCTGGCCATTGCCCTTACTCCCAGTTACCCTCAAGAACTTGATGGTAAGTCCTAGTTGCTGAAGACAGATAGCTGAGCTGTAGAACAAGCAAGGAGAGATCAAGCTGCTGTGGGCTTCAAGGCTGCATCTCTATTGGCTAGCGTTCAGGGCTGGAAGGTATTGTACATGCTACTTGAAGAAAGAAGTAATCATTAACCTTACCAGCTGTGAATCCTGTGTGCTTCAACAACTGGCCTGGCAACATAGGACCTCTGGTTCAACAATGTTGGTGTTATTACAGGAGTAACCTATTATTTTTTAACTGGATTTAAAGTCTGCTTTGTAAGACAGAGCCCATGCCTGGCATTGATAGCAGACCAGGGACCTATAGTTGGACAGGCCACAGGCCACAGGGGAGAGCTTACTGCTGCTAGATTGGCACAGTATTAAACTGAGTCCTAAAGACTCATTGCTAGACCCATAGACTCTCACCAGAGAAGCCGCCGCATGAAGCAGGTAGTGATTAACACAGACACCCACAACTGGCCAAATACGGAGAGACTAAGAGGCTGCAGAGTGCTTATCTCTGAAGAGAACAGCTATTTCAAACCTCCGCCTCTCCCAAGGCTTGGGGATCACTGCGAAAGGGGTCCGGGGGCGGGGGAGATTGTAAAAGCCAGAGGTGCACAGGGAACAGAGTTTTCCGACTGCTGGTTAGTTACTCATGAACTCACAGCAGCGGTGACAGCATGCACAAGACCCATGTAAACCTTAGCCAGACAAAGATCCCAGCAGAGACGAGAGGAAGCTGGGGGCTGGAAAGATGGCTGAGTGATTAAGAGCACTGGCTGATCTTGCAGAGGACCCAAGTTCAATTCCCAGCACTAACATGTCAGCTAACAACTGTACATAACTCTAGTTTCAGGGGATCCAAAGCCCTCTTCTGACCTCTGCAGGTATTGCACAACACAAGTACACTTACATTCAGGCAAGACACTCATATGCATAAAATAAAATTAAAATAATAAATAAAAGTTTTTTTTTTTTTTTTTTTTTTTTTTTTTTTTGGTCCTTTTCGAGACAGGGTTTCCCTGTAGCCCCAGCTGTCCTGGAACTTACTGCTGTAGACCAGGGCTGGCCTTGAACTCACAAAGATCCGCCTGCCCTGCTCCCAAGGTGCTAGGATTAAAAAGGCGTGCGCCACCACGCCGGCTAAATATAAGGTTTTTTAAATAACTTTATTATTTATTTATTTTTATTTCGTAGGTGTATCAATGTACTGTCTGCATGCAGGTCTGTGCACCCCATAGTCGTGCAATGCCGCGGAGGTCAGAAGAGGGTCTCGGATTGCCCCTGGAGCTGGAGTTCTCCTGGAATTGGAGTTTCAGATGGCTCTCGACCACATGTGGGTGATGTGCTGGGTAAAAGATCTCCTGGTCCTCTGTAAGAGCGGTCGGCGCGGCTTAACCGCTAGGACCATCTCTCCAGCCCCGCAATAAAATATTTTTTTAAAAAAAGAAGTGGGAGGGGCTGGAGAGATGCCTAGTGGGGTTAAGAGCAACCGACATAGCTCTTTGACAGAGGACCCGGGTTCGATCCCAGCACCACATGGCAGCTAAGAACCGTCTGTAACTCCAATTCCAGGAGAATTCCAGTTCTAGGAGAATCTGAGACCCTTTTCTGACCTCCGCAGCATTGCATGACACGGGTGCACAAACCTACATGCAGACAGTACATTCATACACATACAAAAAAAAAAAGCAGCTATTAATGCAGATGCTGACAAGCAGGAAGACAGATTTCACAAGGGATTGTGGTTAGTTAATGTTCACAGTTCATAGTTCAATGAAACTGTGTTTCTGGGGCTGGAGAGATGGCCTAGCAGTTAAGAGCACCGACTGCTCTTGCAGAGGACCCGGGTTCGATCCCCAGCACCCACATGGCGCCTGAGAACCGTCTGTAACTCCAATTCCAGGAGAACTCCAGTTCCAGGGGAATCCGACACCCACTTCTGACCTCCGCAGCATTGCACGACATGGGTGCACAGACCTACATGCAGACAGTACATTCATACACATACAAAAATAACTAAAATTAAAAAAAAAAAAAAGTGGGGAAGTGGGTTAGGAAGCCCTAACCTTAGCTGAGGAACTACTGGGAACCGATACCTGCTGGAAGACAGAGAGCCAGGTTTCTTTGGCTCTGACGCTGGGCAGGCTGACTAGGCTCCAGTGGACGGACCCACATCGAAGGGCATCTGTGGACACAAACTTGGCCTGCTAGGTGTTAATATATATGACAGAGTACATAAAATTGGATGGGGTTATTAAGGAGAGGGTGCAAATGCAGGAGGGGCCTAAATATGATCAAAATATAAAGTTTGCCACATTTCAATAAAAGATTTTTATTTTTAACCATTTATGGAAGGGAATTACAGACACATGCGTGCAAAGCCCATGGAGGCCAAAAATGGGCATCAGCCCCCCCCCAAGGTAGAGTTACAAGTGGTTGTGAGCTGTCTCCCATGGGTGATGGGAATTCTGCAAGAGCAGCCAGTGCTCTTAACCACTGAGCCATCTCTCCAGCCCTTGTTTTATTTTTTATTTATTTATTTATTTTTTTTCTTGGTCTTTTTGAGACAGGGTCTCCCTGTAGCCCCAGCTGTTCTGGAACTCACTCTGTAGACCAGGCTGGCCTTGAACTCACAAAGATCCACTTGCCTCTGCCTCCCAAGTGCTAGGATTAAAGGCGTGCGCCACCACACCCGGCTCCTTGTTTTATTTTTTAAAGTCAAGGCCTCACTACATTGCTCAGCTGGCCTTGAATACCTGAGATCAAGGGATCTTCTATAACAAGAGCCTTCCAAGCGTCCAGGGCTACAGATATGCACATGTCTGCCCATGAAATTGCTACAGGTGTGCACACAGTACCCGCTCCTCCAGTTTGAATGTGACAACACACATAAAGAAGACTGTCCTTATGTTAAGTTAATATGTCCCATATTAACTTTTAATTAATTTTTTTTTGGTCTTTTTGAGACAGGGTCTCCCTGTAGTTCTGGCTGTTCTGGAACTCGCTTTGTAGACCAGGCTGGCCTTGAACTCATGAAGATCCGCCTGCCTCTGCCTCCCAAGTGCTAGGATTAAAGGCATGCGCCACCATGCCTGGCAACTTTTAATTAATTTTTAAAATCAACCTTTTTATTCTCTAAGTTTGAAGTTTTTTCAACTAAAGACTCTAAAACTGTGGCTGTACCCCAATAAGAATCTGTCAATGGAAGGGGTTTTTTGTTGTTGTTGTTGTTGTTGTTTTGGGGGTTTTTTTAGGTTTTTTTTTTAATGTGTATGAGTATATTGTCTGCATCCACGGAAGTGCACCCGTGTCATGCAATGCCTGTGGAGGTTAGAAGAGGGCATCAGATACCCTGGAACTGGAGTTACAGATGATTTTTAGCTGACACTCAACAAAACCAGGGTCCTTTGCAAGGACATCCAGTGCTCTTGACTGCTGAGCTATCTCTCCAGTCCCACTAGCAGGGTTTTTTGTTTGTTCGTTTTAAACAGGGTCTCATTATGGCCTGGAACTCTTTATGTAGACCAGACTGGCCTTAATGTCACAGAGATCTGCCTGCCTCTGGTTCCTGAGTGTTGGGATTAAAGGCAGGCACCACCACACAGCCCTCACTAGCATCCTTAATAGCATACTAATTCCAGCCCCAAACAATGCCATGAATCAATACTATGGCGACATTAGACATATAAATCAATACTATGGCGACATTAGACATATAAATCAAGGGCCAAGCTGCAAAGGAGCTGTCTGGGAACCAGCTTGGCCTCTTCAAAAAGAGCCAGTGCCAGGCAAGACAAAGATGTGCCAGGTGAAGAGTCACATGTTTGGAAGTATGGATGTCCTCCCAAGTAAGGGAGAAGGAATTCTTGAAGCCCTCTGCAGAAGAAAATGGCGAAATCCAAGAAAGGCCTGTGAGTTAGATCTGTGGCCAGGCAGCCATGTTAAACTTCCTGATATGGGCAAACGTCCTGAACAACAAAATGCTCTACTGGGAATTAAATGCTGAAAGATTTAGGGATAAACAGGAACTGTGTCTATAACTTAACTCTCTAATGACACTGTGTGTATGTGTGTGTGTGTGTGTATGAGAGAGAGAGAGAGAGAGAGAGAGAGAGAGAGAGAGACTTATAAAACAAATTTCATCACTATGATGGACCATACCTTGAACGATGAGTTAAAATAAACCTTCTCCTTAAGTTTCTTTTGTCAGAGTATTTTATCACAACAGGAAACTAAGACATAGGCCAAGTGTTAACACCGGTACATCTGGCCCAGGTGGTACACGCCTTTAATTCCGGCACACAGAAGGCAGAAGCAGGCAAATCTGTTTGAGTTTGAAGCTAGCATGATCTACATAGTGAATTCCAGGTCAGACAGGGCTACAGACTGGGACCTTTATATCAGAAAGAAAAAATTTGGGAGTTGGAGAAATGGCTCAGTGTTTAAGAGCACCAGCTGCTCTCGCAGAGAACCTGGGTTCATTTCCCAGCACCCACATGATGGCTAACAACTGTCAGTAACTCCAGTTCCGGGGGATCTTGTGTCCTCTTCTGGCCTCTACAGGCATTTCATACATGTGTTGCACTTACATACAAGCAGGCAAAACACTCATATGTATAAAATAAAAATAAATCCAAAATAATTTTTTGATTGATCAGGAAATGGCATTAAATGCAGGTAAGAATCATGGCCTGTAATCTACAGATCTAAGTACTGTGTTTACAAAGTTCTGAGCCTCCACGATAGCACTGAAAGTACATGTTGAGATTTCCTCGGGGATTCCATGAGGTCATGTCCATGCTGGGGGGTAGGACCCTGCAGTGACGAAGCTCTTTAGTGGTTACCCACAATCCTGTAAATAACACCTCACGTGGGCTCAGTAAGCAAGCCCGGTCTCAAAGAGCTAGACTTAGAAAAAAAGACAGACAGACAGACAGACAGACAGACAGACAGACAGACAAAAAGATTTCCTGTAATGAGAGTCTGGTGAGATGGCTCAGCAGGGAAAGGACTTGGTGCTACAAAGACTGACCTCCTGGGTTCAATCCCTGAAACCCACATGGCAGAAGAAAAGAACTGACTCCTACAAGTTGTTCTCTGACTTTCATTGGCTGGCGCGCGCAAGCGTGCGCTACACACACACACACACACACACACACACACACACACAAGCACTAGTGCACAGACACAAATAAACATATAAATAAGTAAAGAAATGAAGATTTCCTGTGATCAAAGGTAAAGTCTCCTTTGTGAATGGCCCACACACACTGGCTTCCTCTGCTATAGGGCTGACTCAGTGGGATGTCTGGGGTGGGTGGGGGGCTTCCCTGAAGGAAATGTTAGTTCAACATTGAGGAAGGCTGACTCCCTGCTCTCCCTTCTCCCTGAAACCATTCAGCCTCTCTTGTTCCTCAGGCCCTCCCTCCTAGCCTCCTAGCAAGTGTCAGTCAGCTAACCCTGCCTGGATTCCCATCTAGGCTGACAGTTTCTTGCAGGTTTGGTTGGGCTTTTGAGATGAAATGGGGCCTGGGTTAATGTTCACACATGCCTTGTGTCCTTCTGCTGTTTCGTTGACGTGACAAGGAGGACTGGGGCCACGAAAGTCAGAAACAAAGGAAGACACATTTTTCATGCTGCAGCCATCTGCCAATTCTCCTGAGCATCTTTTCAACAACTGAGCAGAGTCAAGGCTCTTGCTGGAGTGGGGTGCAGTGGGGAGGGCTGAAGAATCAGTCACAGGAAGAGGGGGCTGCTCTGTGAAAAGGGCCCTAGAAGGGTGGGAGGGTGGCTGATGGGTTTTTGTCAGTTGGCAAGCATTTTAGGGTCATAATAAGAAAATGTCATTAAGGGGGATTTAATATATGGAACCCCAGACAGTACCCGCACCAGGGGTCTTTCGATGGCCCCTCATGGAAAGTCCAAGTCACCTCCCTCTGCAAAGATCTATATCTTTAGGTAGCATGATGTCCTAAATATAGTAGCTGTGCATTGGTAGGCCATTTCTAGTCCTAGACTATGAGCCTTGAAACTGTACTGGAACAGGGAGCATTTCCAAGGCACATCACCCCAACGTGTTTCCTAAAAGCTAACTCTCCCAGCAACTCTGAAGCAGTGGACGACAGCTTGCCAAGCCTGCGTACGAAGCTCAGCCCTGGCTCTGGTGCTAAGCCTCTAAGCATCCCCTATCTTCTCTCTCCCACAATTCCCAATTTCCTGAAAACAAGACCCATTCTGGATGCTCGGCCCCTTCTAAAACAGTGCTCCTCTGAGAGTGGGGTCAGTAATCTTAAACAATCAACTGCTTCTGTCTGGAGCCAGCATCCTTTTATCCCCAGTGCATACACTTAAACCCATTGGCTAGGGATCACAGCTGGGCTTCTCAAGGCTGAATGTAGGCATTTTTAGACTGGCAAAATGGCTTGGTGTGGTGGCGCATGCCTTTAATCCGAGCACTCTGGAGGCAGATCTCTGTGAATTCAAAGCCAGCCTGGTCTACATAGTGATTCCAGCCCAGCAGAAAGAGATACCTACCACAGAACCTGACAACCCGAGTTTAACGCCTGGAGCCCACATGGTAAAAGGAGAGAAGGGACTCCCCTCAAGCTGTTCTCTGAGCTCCAAAGACACACACAAAATAAATCAATAAAAATAAAATAAAATTTGGGGTTGGAGAGATGGCTCAGCAGTCAAGAGCACTGGCTGCTCCTAAGGAGGACACAAGTTCTATTCTCACCACCCACACAGTGGCTAACGACATTCTGTAACTCCAGTTCCAGGGTGTCTGACACCCTCTTCTGACCTCTGTTGGCACTGCATACACACGGTGCACTTAACATACATGCAGGCAAAACACCAATACACATAAAAGAAAACTAATCCACTAGCACTTGGGAGGCAGAGGCAGGCAGATCTTTGTGAGTTCAAGGCCAGCCTGGTCTACAGAGTGAGTTCCAGGCCAGCTGGGGCTACAGGGAGACCCTGTCTCAAAAAGACAAAAAAAAAAAAATCTAGCCAAGATTCCAAGGCTGGAGAAGTCATAAACTCTAGAGAAAAACTTACCAGTACCATTTTGCTAAATTGAGAGTGTCCAGCTGCCTTCTAAATACTCATCCTCTACTCATATAAGAACGGCTCTCTCTCTCTCTCTCTCTCTCTCTCTCTCTCTCTCTCTC
>VZQC01000890.1:224939-244268 GCA_009823505.1 Rhizomys pruinosus | reverse complement strand
CCAGCTCCCGAAAGCTGCCTTTAAAGTTGCTCAGGAGAGGCTGGAAGCATGGCTCAGCTGTTAAGACTGCTCACTGCTTCTCCAGAGTCCAGGACCCACATCCAGCAGCACACAACTGCCTGTAACTCCAGCTAGAGGGGATCTGACACCCTCTTCTGGAATCCATGGGCACCCGCTCACACGTAGCATTCATTCACAAACACACATATACACACATAAAAATAATAAAAATAAAAATAAGCCATTCAGGAGCTTATGAAATGGCTCAGTATATAGAGGTCTTCAAACTGAAGACCTGAGTTCAGTCCCAGGACCCACATGGCAGAAAGAGAACAGTTGTCCTCCGACCTCCACATGCAGTCCACGGCCTGCTTGGTTTTTTTTTGTTTTTGTTTTTTTTTTTGGGTTTTTTTTTTTGTTTGTTTGTTTTTTATTTCTGTATGTGTATCAATGTACTGTCTGCATGCAGGTCTGTGCACCCGTGTCGTGCAATGCTGCGGAGGTCAGAAGAGGGTCTCGGATTCCCCTGGAGCTGGAGTTCTCCTGGAATTGGAGTCTCAGACGGTTCTAGGCCGCCATGTGGGTGCTGGGGATCGAACCCGGATCCTCTGTAAGAGCGGTCGGCGCTCTTAACCACTAGGCCATCTCTCCAGCCCCCCACGGCCTGCTTGTAACCCATCACATAATTAACGAACGAATGAATGAATGAATGAAAATACAATAAAGCTGTTCAGGGATCACTTGAACAGGTGCTATCTTCCTTCTCAGTCAGCAAAAGAAAGGAAAGGAAAGGGGAAGGAGAAGAGGAAGAAGAAGACGGGCGTGGGGGAGTGGGAAGGGAAGAGGAAGGGGGAAGGGGAGAGCCATCGAGCCAGGTGCAGCCCACGTTAACTGAAGGACCAATTCTCAGAGGACAGTGGCAGCAGCCTGGGCCTGGGATGACTCTTAAACCCTCTGGTGTCTAAGCAACTGAGTATGTGTCTTGCTGCACCCAAGGCTAGATCCACAACTCTGCTCACCTGTCAGGAACAAGTAACAGAGTTACAACCCGGCTGCCCTAGACCCAAGAGGCTGACCTCGAGCTGTGAGACGGCTGTAGACGTGGGAGTTGACCTCCTTGTCACGCACGTAGCATCGGATCTCCTCCACTGCTTCACGGATGACAGTGACAGCCAGCACAAAGCCCTGTGAGAGAAGACACAGAGGTGAGCCCTGCTGAGCCCAACCGCACTCTCCTGGTGCGAAGGGCTGACAAGATCAGCAGCCTCTGGGGGGGGGGGGGACCTTGCCAGATGCCCATGCCCCACAAGCCCTTCCTCTGGATCTCAGAAACAATGTTCACACACACCCTGGAGAAGCACTCACCAACACACACCATGAGCATACAGTGTTCCCACTGGAGGTGGGGGCACAATATCCCTCCTCAGCAAGGGACAGTGTCTGTGAGGCACTAAAGAAATGTGTTTCATCAAACTAGTTACTGAGACTCCCACACAGATAAGGAACACAAAGCTGCCAGGTGACAAATAGGTTCTGGAGGGAACAAGTTTCTTTCTGTGTGTATGTATGATGTGCAGATGTGTATGCATGTTCCCATGTGTACGGGTGCATGTGCAGGTGCACATACATGTGTCAGAGGTTGATATAAAGTATCTTCCAACAGTTCTCCATCTTGTATGTCGAGGCAGGGTCTATCCAATCCAGCTAATTTAGCTAGACGTGTGCCCTGGGAGTCCCCCAGCTCTGCCTCCCTGCTGCTGGGACTACAGACAGGCCACCACACCCACCCAGCATTTATATGGGTCTTAGGATCTAAACTCAGGTCTTGACACTTAAGCAAGCCCTTTACCCACCCAGCCTTCTCTCCAGCCCCCCAGAAAGGCTCTTTCTCTCTGTCATTTACCCAGGAGGTTAGAAGACCACAAGTAGATGACCAAGAACAAAAAAATACATCCTTCTGAGGAGAGAGAAGGAAAGTCGGCCTCGCTGAACACACAATGTGACCCTGAACAGAGTGCAAGCTCTACCGAAATGTTCAACTTCCCCAACTTCTTATTGCTTAGGCCCTCTCAGAGGAGGGAGAATGGGGAGCACTAGGAGGACATTTAGCTTATTCAGAATGTTCTCTAAGTTTCAATAAAGAAGTCAGGTTATTGCTTGTACAAGCACTAGTCAGTAAAAATTAAAATCTGGGGCCAAGCATGGTGGTGCATTGCCTTTAATCCTAGCACTAGGGAAGTAGAGGCAGGTGGATCTCTGCGAGTTCAAGGCCAGCCTGGTCTAAATAGCAAGTTCCAGGTCAGCTAGGGCTACAGGGAGACCCTGTCTCAAAAGACCAAAAATAAATAAATAAATAAAATCTGGGGCCTGAGAGGCAGCTTAATGGGTAAATGCACTTTCTGTGCAGACTGAGGCCCTGAGTTCAACCCCAGAACCTACACAGGAAGAACATCGACTCTCACATGTTGTCCTCTCACCTAGACATATGCCGTGGCATGTCTGCCCAAACACATACACACAGGTAAATGTGTGCAATTTGAGAAATATTTTATGTGTATGAGTGTATCGCCTGCATGTTCATATCATGCCTATAGAACGTTTTGTCTGCATGAATGTAAATGAACCATATGTGTGCAGTGCCCTCAGTGGCAAGGGCACGTTGGATCTCCTGGAACTGAAGATATTGATGGTTGTTAGCTGCCATGTGGGTGCTGGGAACCAAACCTAGGTCTTCTGCAAGAGCAGCCAGTGCTCTGAACTGCTGATCCATCTCTTCAGCCCCTGATTTAACAGTGTTTGACAGTGCTCTAGCAATGTTTAACCTTTTCCCACCTTAACGCACAGGGAGAAGTGGGTCCCTGTTCTGTTTTATCACTATTTATGAAACTGGCCTCAAAATCTATGTATAATGTAGTGATTCTCCTGCCTCAGCCTCCTGAGAAGGGCTGGGTTGTTTGTTGTTAGGATTTGAACTCAGGTCTTCATGCTTGGGCAGGGCCTTTATCCACCCAGCCTGCAGTCTCAACTGGCTGGAACTCGCTATGTGCTATGTAGACCAGGCTGGCCTGGATCGCAGAAATCTCACATCTGCCTCTGCCTCCTGAGTGCTGGGATTAAAGGTATGTGCCACCCAGCCATACATATTTGATGTATACTTTCTTTTTTAAATTTTTTTTTTTTTTTTGAGACAGGATCTCCCTATAGCCCCAGGCTGTCCTGGAACTCACTCTGTAGACCAGGCCAGCCTTGAACCCACAGAGATCTGCCTGCCTCTGCCTCCCAAGTGCTAGGATTAAAGGTGTGCGCCACCATGCCTGGCTTAAAGACAGTTCTTAGCCACCATATGGGTGCTGGGAATCGAACCCGGGTCCTCTGCAAGAGCAGTCAGTGCTCTTAACTGCTGAGCCATCTCTAGGCCTTGATATATAATTTCAAAAGGAGGCTTAGCCCCTACAAATTTGCTTGGCCGGATGATTCCTGCATGTGGTTTCTTCACAAGTTCAGACAGCCCCAGGTCCCCCTCCCACTGAAACTCTTCCTAAATACGTGTGGGCGTCTAAAACCTCCGAAAGTGGGGGCTGGAGAGATAGCCTAGCAGTTAAGAGCACCGACTGCTCTTGCAGAGGACCCGGGTTCGATCCCCAGCACCCACATGGTGGCTAAGAACCGTCTGTAACTCCAATTCCAGGAGAACTCCAGTTCCAGGGGAATCCGAGACCCTCTTCTGACCTCCGCGGCATTGCACAACATGGGTGCACAGACCTACATGCAGATACACATATAAAAATGAATAAAATTAAAAAAAAACAAACTCCGAAAGTGGACATTTTGGGTTTATTTCTGCATCTCTTTTGATGCAGTTTCTAGTTTGAAGGGGTGGCAAGTCCTCCAGAATCTGTGACAGCTGTGTATGTGTGTGTGTACATACATACAATTGGCTCGTACAATTACTTTAGTGGATCCCATTAACTATCAATGGGATTTAGCCAGGCCCAAGCAGAGAAAAGCAGAGAAACCAAACAATAGCCAGTTCTCGGGTTTTGGCATAGATCTACAAAACAGCAAGATGGAGTGCAAGTGGCGGGGCAGGGGCGGGGCAGCAGCGGGGCAGTTCCTTCCAGGTCTGTTTTCTCTTTCCTTTCTATGTGGTCTGGTTTGGTGTTATCATGAAATGTGTCTGTTTTCCTTTGCTAACTATGGTCCCATCTGGTTAGAAGCAGGAATGATCCTTTTGATAAGAAGAGGTCTTTGGAGTTTACACCAGATTTAAAGTCCTTTGTGTTGACAGTAATGTAGGTCAGAGAATAAACGGTAGGAGGATTTCATCGAATCATAAGGAAAGAAAAGAAAAGAAAAGAAAAGAAAAGAAAAGAAAAGAAAAGAAAAGAAAAGAAAAGAAAAGAAAAGAGAAAATAAAAGGGAAAAGGGAAAAGGGAGAAAGAAAGAAAGAAAGAAAGAAAGAAAGAAAGGAAGGAAGGAAGGAAGGAAGGAAGGAAGGAAGGAAGGAAGGAAGGAAGGAAAAGGAAAAGGAGAAGGAAAAGGAAAAGGAAAAGGAAAAGGAAAAGGAAAAGGAAAAGGAAAAGGAAAAGGAAAAGGAAAGGCCTGAACAGGAATTCTAACTTTATTTCAAAGAAAGAAAGAAAATTCTTCTGGCAAGCTGTGAAACTGGAGAGGGGGTAAGAGGAATGACTGAGTGTGAGGGTGAGAAGAACAAGTGAAGGGCTGGCTTTCCTCTGTTTCTTAGCCACCATGTGAGGGCTGGGAATCGAACCCAGGTCCTCTAGAGCAGTTGGCGTTCTTAACAGCTGAGCCATCTCTCCAGCCCCTTGTGAAATAATTAAATTTTTTAAAAAAGAAGCTAGACGTGGTAGCACACAGCTTTAATTCCAGCACTCAGGAGGCAGAGCCAGGTGGAGTTCTGTGAGATGGAGGTCAGCCTGGTCTACATATCTAGTTCCGTGCCAGCTAGGACTAAACTCAAAGCCAGCCTGGGTCACAGGAGGATTCTCCCATGAAAGCATTCTCTAGCTTCCAGCATCCTACCTACCTCTCCTACAAGTGATTTAAAACAGGCAAAACCTGTTCTCTGGCCCCCAAATGACTTCTGAGGCTTCTCTGGAAGAAACCGTCCTCCTCTTCTGAGCATAAAGTACCTGACAACTGGGCATGCACAGTGACCAGTCACCAACCCACGGGTCCCTTAGCAACGGGCTCTCTGTTTTACAAATGCTTCTCACCAAATCCCAGCCATCTCTCACCCACTACAAACACACACACAGACACAGACACAGACACACAGACACACACACACACAGACACACACACAGACATACAGACACACACACAGACACACACACAGACACAGACACACACAGATACACACACACACACACACACACACACACACTTTGTTTCAGAACACTGTGGTTCTATCACAGGACCCCAGTTTGCTTCCCAGCACCCAAGTGCCTAACAATTACCTGTGACGAACTCCAGGGACATCCAAGGCTTCCAACGTTCATGGGCACTAGCACTCATGGGCACATACCCACAGACAGGTACCCATAATTAAAAAAAAAAAAGCTGGGCACAGTGGCATATGCCTTTAATCCCAGCACTCAGGAGGCAGAGACAGGAAGATTTCTGTGAGAGGAGGGCCAGGGGGACCTACACAGCAAGTTCTAGGCCAGCTGAGACTATAGGGAGACCCTGTTTCTCAAGAAATAAATAAATAGATAGATAGATAGATAGATAGATAGATAGATAGATAGATAGATAGATAGAAAGATAGAATCTCTCTTTAAATTTTTATTTTATTTTATGTGTATGAGTGTGCTGCTCGCACGTAGGTAGGTGCACCGTGTCATGTAATTACCCCTCAGAGGTCAGAAGAGGGTGTTGGATTCCCCTGGAACTGGAGTTAGGGATGGTGGTTAGCTACCATATGGGTGCTGGGACTCAGACTCAGGTCCTCTGGAAGAGGACTTAACTGCTGAGGCATCTCTCCAACCCCCCCATAAAATCATTAAAAAAAAATTTTAACAGAATATTTGAGAATCCAAGGATTCCCCTTGGATCCACTTTGTGGGAAATAAGCAGCAATTATGTGTCACAATGTCTCTCTGGAGAAAGAGGATACTGGCTCCACCCTCTCTTCACCTCAGGCACACCGGGCTTCTTTCTGTTCCTCAACTGCTCTCCATGACTATCCCAGGACTTCACAGGACATGCACTGCTGCCCCTGGAACACTCCCGTCAGCCTCTCCCCATCACCTCCTTAGGAGGCCTTTCCTGCCCGCTGAGGCTCAGGTACCTACATTTAACACTTTCCACCTTCATCCATACTATCAACAATTAACTGTCTCTCCTCTGACTTAACTCTGTCAGCTTCAGAACGTACCAAAGTGTGTGTGTGTGTGTGTGTGTGTGTGTGTATGCAGATGCCTGTATGTGCATATATGCACCAGTGTGTGTGTTCATGCATGCCCGTAGGTCAACCTCAGGAACCATCCACCTAATTTTTTAAGATACAGTCTGGCTGAGACCTGGAGCTTACCAGTTCCGGTAGGGCAGACTGGCCAGCAAGTCCCAGGGAATCTACCTGTCTCCACCTCCCCAGCCTACCTGTTTTTTTTTTGTTTTGTTTTTTTTTTTTTGGTCTGTAGCCCCGGCTTCCTGGAACTCACTCTGTAGACCAGGCTGGCCTTGAACTCACAAAGATTCACCTGCCTCTACCTCCCAAGTGCTAGGATTAAAGGCGTGCAAATTCTAGAGATTAAAGTCAGGTCTACAGACTGAAGTATCACCTCAGCCCACTTTCCACAACTTGAATCTATTTTCTCTCTCTACTTGTGGTCTAGCCTCAGCTTCAGCCGCACAAGGCAGGATGTCCTGTCTATCCCCATCACTGCTGCCCATCCCCCACATCAGCACCCAGCACAGTGCCTGGTGCACAATAACCATTTCCTGAAGGGCAAGAAGAGGGAAGGAGGTGGTCAGTTCTGTTAGGCTCCGCACACATCAAGCATGCATGGTCCTTTTCCAACCGACCCCTTCACACTGCAATACTGGGCAGAGAACAGAAGAAAAATGTGAACTTGGAAAGCCATTACAGTAATACCATCCGCAGAGACAGACAGACAGACAGACAGACAGACTGACTGACCTGAAAAAAACCAGCCAGGCATTGTGGCACACACCTTTAATCCTAGTACTATGAGAGGCAGATCTCTGTGAGTTCAAAGCCAGCCAGGGCTACATAGTGAGACTCTGTCTCTAATCATAATCATCATCATCATCATCACCACCACCATCATCACCATCATCATCCATGAAGACTAAGCACTTATCCTCACCATCTGCATGTGTCAAGTCAGAACCACACTACTAGAGGCGAGATACTGGGTGACAGCAGGTGACAGTGGGTGGACAGCATTGATCCTGGTGCTGTATGACACGCAGCATTCACAACAAAACCTAGGCAGAGGACCTGGGTTGGGTTCCCAGCACCCACATGGTACCTCCCATCGTCTATAATTGTAGTTCCAGATCTGGACATGGTGGCACATGCCTTTAATCCCAACACTTACGAGGCAGAGGCAAGGATATCTCTGTGAGTTTGAGGCCAGCCTGGTTTATATATCAAGTTCCGCCCCAGCTGGGGCAACAGGGAGTGAGTCCCCGTCTCAAAAAGGAAAAAAAGGCCAGGTGTGGTGGTGCACACCTTTAATCCTAGTGCTTGGGAAGCAGAGGCAGGCGGATCTTTGTGAGTTCAAGGCCAGCCTGGTCTACAGAGTGAGTTCCAGGACAGCTGGGGCTACAGGGAGACCCTGTCTCGAAAAGACCAAAAAAAAAGGAAAAAAAAAATTCTAGTGCTAGGACATCCAACACCCTCTCCTGACCTCCACTGGCACTGCACGACACAGATGCACTTACATACATGCAGGCAACACACTCATACACACAAAATTAAAATTAAAAAATTAAATAAGGGGGCTGGAGAGATCTGGCTGCTCTTGCAGAAGACTCAGGTTTGAATCCCAGTGCCTACATAATGGCTAACAACTCCAGTTCCAGGCAGTCCAAAACCCTCCTCTGACCTCCATGGCCACTACACAACACAGATGCACTTACATACATGCAGGCAGTATACTCATACACTAAAAATAATTTTTGCCGGGCGTGGTGGCGCACGCCTTTAATCCTAGCACTTGGGAGGCAGAGGCAGGCGGATCTTTGTGAGTTCAAGGCCAGCCTGGTCTACAGAGTAAGTTCCAGGACAGCTGGAGCTACAGGGAGACCCTGTCTCAAAAAGACCAAAAATAAAAAAAAATAAAAAATAAAAAAAATAAAATAAAATAAAAATAATTTTTAAATATTTTTAAAAAATAAAAAGATAAAAATAACCAGGCGTGGTGGTGCACACCTTTAATCCCAGCACTTGGGAGGCAGAGGCAGGCAGATCTTCATGAGTTCAAGGGCAGCCTGGTCTACATAGCAAGTTCCAGGCCAGCTGGGGCTACAGGGAGACAAAAAAAATAAAATTTTAGAAACCTAGGAACTCTTGGTATGCTGACTTAAGAGCACCATGCCCCTTGCCCCTTACAAAGGCCCAGAAACAAGGAATGTTCTGTCGGCGAACCCCCAGTGCCGACCTACTCACCAGGGGAACCCAGTAGGTGTAGAGGGCTCCAAGCCTCATCTCAGGAACAAACTGGGAGCAGGCGAGAAGCAGGAAGTAGAGGTTGAAGAAGTACTTGAACTGGTTGAACAGCACCTGGACCACAGAGAACAGAGTCAGAGTCCTGCAAGGGTTTGGAGGTTCCATGGGAGAGACGCAAAAGCCTAAAAGGTCTACAGAGAATGCCTCTGCAGTGTCCCGTGTGAGCCAGGAAAACAGGGATCAAAATACCAGCTGCAGGGGCCGCGGACATAGTCAGTGGGTGCAGTGCTTGCCCAGCATGTGCATGGGACACCGGACGTTCCCATCCAACTTGCATCTTGCATAACATTGGGTGTGGTTGTAACCTCAGCGAGGTGGAGGTCAGGAGGGGAGTTCTTCAAAGGTGTGTCTCAGCAAACATGAGTGAAGATCAGGCCAGCCTGGAGCACAAAAGACCGAGTCTTGCCGGCCCTAGTGGCACATGCCTTTAACACTCTCGGGAGGCAGAGCCAGATGGATCTTTGTGAGTTCCAGGCCAGCCTGGTCTACATAGTGAGTTCCAGGCTAGCTGAGGTACAGGGAGACCCTCTTCTCAAAAAGTCCAAAAAAAAATTTTTTTTGTTTTTTTTTTTTTTTTTTTTTTGGGGCTGGAGAGATGGCCTAGCTGTTAAGAGCACCGACTGCTCTTGCAGAGGACCGGTTCGATCCCCAGCACCCACATAAAGCGGCTGAGAACCGTCTGAAACTCCCAATTTCCAGGAGAACTTCAGTTCCAGGGGAATCCGAGACCCTCTTCTGACCTCCGTGGCATTGCACGACACGGGTGCACAGACCTTGATGCAGACAGTACATTCATTACCACATACAGAAACAAATAAAATTAATAAAAAAATAAAAAAATAAAAAAATAAAAAATAATAAAAAAGGGATTAGTTGAGCCAGGTGTGGTAGCACATACCTTTAATCCTAGCACTCCTGGAGGCAGAGGCAGAGGCAAGTGGATCTTTGTGAGTTCAAGACCAGCCTGGTCTACAGAATGAGTTCCAGGACAGCTGGGACTACAGGGAGACCCTATCTCAAAAAGACCAAAAAAAAAAAAAAGAAAAAAAAAAAGGGGGGGGGAGGATTAGCAAAAATATAAATTCCTACTCTAAATGGCAGGATTTTTTTTCTACGCATACTTTCATCCCCCACGTTCCCTGTTCCTAGTCTCTATTTCACGTGGTCACAGGGGTAACTTAAATACTGAGTAACCTTTTCCACATTTTGGTAATAACATTATCTCAAAACTGCCAACTAAGCATGAAATTATTCTGACACGTGACAGTGGTGGCCTTGGGGCAGGAGTGGTCCCATCCAGGTGCTCAGACCAGCGAAGAACAGGGCGGTGGCATACGAATTCTACCAAGGGACCAGAGTCTGCTGAGACAGGACGGTTGCATAAAGTCATGGTGGGAAAAGAAAACCTGAGCTCCTGCACGTACCCCGGGGAGGAAGGTGAAGAGGTTGTACTTCCGGTTGTTGATGACATTTCGAGGGTACCGCTGGTCCCTCTTCTCTGGGTGTCCCAACCAGACAGTGCGGGGCCTCGGATCCCCTCCACCGCAGCATCTCAGCCACTCACAGCACCTGTGGAATAGATAAGGACACAAGATCTGGGCCACGCCCACACAATCAAGACCACCCATAAGCATAGGCCAAGCCCACACCACCAGGGCCACACTCACAAACCAAGGCCATGCCCAACAACCAAGGCCACACCTACAACCTTAAGTCACACCTACACTATCAAGACTGCACCTATAAACTGAAGACATGCCCACAAACCCAGGCCACACCCACACCATCAGGGGCAGGCTTAGAAACCTAGGTCACACCCATGCCATCAAGGCCACTCACATACATCTAAGCCAATCCCATAAATCTAGGAGATATCCATACCATCAGGGCCAGGCACATCCATCTAGGCCACACCCATACCATCAAGGCCACTCACATGAATCTAGACCATGCCCACACCCTTAAGGTCACACCCACAAAGCTGGTCACGCCCATACCAAAGGCCAGGCCCAAATGTGCCCATGCCTGGTACCAAGATCAATGGTAAATCTACATCATCAAGGCCACACACATATGGTCCACTATTCTCACAATG
This sequence comes from Rhizomys pruinosus, assembly GCA_009823505.1. Classification (NCBI taxonomy): domain Eukaryota; kingdom Metazoa; phylum Chordata; class Mammalia; order Rodentia; family Spalacidae; genus Rhizomys; species Rhizomys pruinosus. The sequence continues at coordinate 233,451 of VZQC01000890.1, read as the reverse complement.
CTTTCTTCTAAAGGGCCCTGGCCAGGGCAGGACCACAGCCCTATTTAGGGTGTCATCCTTCCGAGAGATGGAAGCGCAGAGGAGAGGTACCTAGAAGCAGCAGTCCATGCAAGAGATACTGGGTCCCTGGGATGGTTCATCTTGTCAAATGGGGAATTTAGAATCACCAGGAAAACAGACCTCTGGCCTGTCTGTGACAAAGTTTCTACATTAGGTGAACATAGGTGGGAAGATCCGCCCTAAACCTAAGCAGCACCATTCACCTGGGCTGAGGTCCCAGACGGAATAAAAAAGAGAAATGGAGCTGAGCACCACTATTCATTGCTCTCTGCTTCCTGAGTGTGCACACAAGGTGACCAGATGCCTCACAGTCCCACCACCACGGTTTCCCCATGAGCCAAAAACAACCCTTCCTTACGTTACTTTTGTCAGCTACTTAATCACAAGAAAAGCAAATAATACAGCCCCCAACCCCAAATGATTTTAAAAAGAAGGATTCATTTCAAAATAAAAAGGTTTTGAACTAATAAAGTTAATATACCTCAATAAGCTTTACTGTTAAGCTTCATGTCTTAGAGAAGAGAGAGGGACATGCAGAATGCAACTTAACTAAGATATAAGCCACAGCCACACCTAACTGTGACCTGAGTGAGTCCCCTGCTCTCCCAAAATTATTCCATAAAGGCCAAGGGGGGATCTGTTTGCACCCAGTTCTCCTTTTAGTAATATGTTGAAGGCAGAAGACAACTGAGCTAGAATCTGGAGACAGCCAGTGCGCTGGCTGCTGGCACACAGACCCCAAATGCCCCTCCCAGCCCAGCCTTCCCGAAAGGGAGGTTCGTTCCCACCAGCCCACCAGCATCCAGATCCTGGAGTTTCCATGTCACCTCACAGAAGGCAAAGGAACTCCTGGGACTAGCACTGGCACGACGAAGCCACTGTGTGCACCTGATTCAGGAGAGCTCGTAAACCGGCTGGAGAATCGCAAGCCCCCTTAAGCAATGCAGTGAGCCCCACCCACCCCACGCTTCATGCTCCACGCTCCAGGATACCCAGGCTGGGAGGGGGAAATTCCCAGCCAGCTCTGAGTGGCTGAGCAGAGTGAAACCAGCCAGATAAGACAGCTGACTCACATAATGACGCATCCTCTATGGACCCTCCTTCTTCCTTTCCTCCTGCAGGTCAGGTCTAGGTGGGATGCTGGGGCACAGAGTTAAGCCCATAGGTTCCCCATGTATTGGGACCCCAAAGTGCAGAGCCCGCCAGTAAGCTGCCTGCTCAAATGCTCAAAATATCCATGATGAAACACAATGCTTTCTTAAAAATAGCATCATTGTTCCAGTAAAGCAGGCTGGGTGGAGCATGCTCGGATATGGACAGGTATCCGAGCCAGTAACTCTCGATTGCTGGCCCCTTTCTAAGTTGTTCAAAGGCACAGGGAGAAGCCTGGGGGAATTCCCCTTCTCCCCATGCTTGTTATCAGGAACAATCATGCAGGAACACTCAGTGAGGCTGTGTGCCAGGACAGCTAGGGAGCAAACAGAGGAGAGGGAGGAGGCGATGGGGTGGACAGGTAGCAGACCGCTTCATGTGCAGATCGCTTCCTGAGAAGGACTACTTCAGAGCTACAATTCCCCATCACCCTACAACAGTTCTGTAACACCCCAGCTAAACACAGGTGCAACGGCTCTGGGGATAAAGCACTTGCCTTACCAGCCTGCTGAACTGAGTGTGTTCCTAGAACTCCCGGTGGAAGTAGAGAACTGACTCCAGAGAGCTGTCCTCTGACCTCCTCACACATGCACACTAATAATAAGTAAAATAAAAATAGATGAATTAAAACATTGTCTATAACATCTAAAATTAAAAAAAAACACAAACCGTTGTCAGTTCATACAAGTTGGCCACAAATCAGGTAAAGGATTGCGCTGTTCATTAATGACCTACAGTCATGTGTGTATGTGTCCACAAGAACCCACAAGCAGCCCAAGTGTAGTAGCAAATGCCTTTGATCCCAGCACTCAGGAGGAAGAGACGAGCAGATCTCTGTGAGTTCAAGGCCAGCCTGGTCTACACAGTGAGTTCCAGGCCAACTGGGGCTACAGGAAGACCCTGTCTCAAAACAAGAACAAGATTGTTCTAGTCCCAGTCCTGTGAGGACCGAACCCTGGGACAGGACCCTTGCCTTCTCCTTCCTCAGTCTCACTCCCTAACAGGGTGCTGTGAGAATTCCTACCCTGAGAGATGTCAACAAGGTCCGCCTTCTCCTCCTAAGGACCCAACCACAAGCCAAGGACTGGCTCCATGAAAGCTCACCCTGGGGACCCAGTGAGTACACGGGCTTATTTACAGAGCTCAGGAGACAGGTGCTGGCAGGAGCTTGACTGACCCTACCATCCAGGGCAAATGGCATACAAATGGCTGGAGGAGTGGCTGGATACCTGGGTGAAGGGCCACTGAACCTTCCCAGGCCCTCCTCTGAGAGAACACAACAGGCGGCAAGGCTGATTATGATGGTCTCTGGTAAGCCCTCACAGCTGAACTGAGGAAGATGGCTTTTGGCAGGGAGGAGGGTGCAGGGTCTACAACACAAGGCTAAGTGTCTGGTGCAGGATTAAATGAGGACTCTGAATTATGTGAGTGCAGGATGATCGGCTCCAAGCCCAACTCTTCTAATCATTGCTTTTCAACCCCCTCATTCTATTTCCACCTGTAATGAAGAGAAATAGCTTGAGTTCAATGTAGATCTGTTTGCCTGTGGGTAAACAGTATTTTTTTTTTTTTTGGTCTTTTTGAGACAGGGTCTCCCTGTAGCCCCAGCTGTCCTGGAACTCACTCTGTAGACCAGGGTGGCCTTGAACTCACAAAGATCCGCCTGCATCTACCTCCCAAGTGCTAGGATTAAAGGTGTGCACCACCACGCCTGGACTGGGTAAACAGTATTTACTGAGTACTTGGCAGTAACAAGGCCCAGTGGCCACAGCTTTTTGCCATGATTCGCGCACCAGATATCCCGAATGTACCAACACACCAAAGTCTTCCTCTTACATAGTTTGTGGTCTGGAGGAAAGGCAAGAAACAACTCCTCAAGCTGGGTATTTCAAGAACTTTCCCCAGGGAAACTGGGAGCTATAAGCAAATGTCTGCTCCCTCCAAACCAAAGCAGGATTCCACCAAAGTCCACCTTGGGAACCAGTGAGTTCACCGGCTTTACTTAGATGAGTGGGTACTTACAGGACTGTGGGTGACCCCAAAGCAACCACACCAGAAGTCTCACCCAGCATGGATGATGACTTCCCCACAGCTGCATAGATGGAGTCCTCCCCTCCCCCCCTTCAGTTGACCTTCCACAGTCTGTACACTCTAGCACCTCCCTAGACCATGAGCCCACATGCAGTTAGGTCAGAGTTACATAAAAAATGGCCAGGAGGCACCAAAAGGAGTAACCGGAATCTCAGGTGAGTGTCCAGTGGCCTCCCCAACCCTCCTTCTAGGAGGGGCTTTCAACAGTCAATAAGTCAGATCTTGAGGACCTCTTGCAAGTAGTCACAGCTGCACTGATGTCGGCTAGTATGCTCGGAGGATGGCGCTGCATAACACTGGGCATGATGGCACACACAAGATCCCTAAAAGTCAGGGGGCTGAGGCTATCCTGGGTTATATGGGTGAGACCTCTCTCAAGATATTAAACATTTACTTTATTTTTGTGTATGTGTGTGAGTCTGTGTGTCTGTCTCTCTGTATGTCTGTCTGTCTATGAAGGGGTATGTACACATAAGTTCAGTTGCCCCTGGAGACCAGAACAAGGTGTCAGATCCCCTGGAGGTAGAATAACAGACAGTTGTGAGCTGTCTAATGTGGATGCTAGGGACCAAGAAACTTGGGTCCTCTACAAGACCAGTGTGTCCTCTTAACTACTGAGCCATCTCTCCAGCCCCATCAAAATATTAAAAATGGCAACCAGGCATGGTGGCACATGCTTTTTAATCCCAGCACTTGGGAGGCAGAGGCAGGAGGACCTCTGTGAGATCGAGGCCGTCCTGGTCTACATAGTGAGTTCCAGCTGGGGCTACAGGAGACCTTGTCTCAAAAGAAGAATTTTTAAAATAAAAATGGATGCTACAGAGATGGCTCAGCAGTTAAGAGCACTGGCTGCTCTTACAGAGGATTCAGGTTTGGTTCCTAGCATCTACACAGTGGCTACAAACCATCTAAAACTCCATTTCCAGGGAATATTCCAGGAAATTCCGGACTCTGTAGGCATTGCATGATATGCATGCACCTACATACAAGCAGGCAAAACACACATATGCACTAAAAATAAATTAATAAAAAAATACCTAAAAATGAAAATAAAGCCAGGGGCAAGAACGTTAAGTGGGCGACAGACATGGCTCTGGGAGAATGGTTGGCAGGGAGGCTCAGGGGAGAGTTGGGTGACTAGAAACAGATGCCATGTGACCACACGGGGCGATGCAACCCAGGCAAATAGAATGGTAAGAGCAAAGAGCCACCGGTGGGAGCCCAGGATACAAGAAGCAACCAGTATGACCAGTCCATATGCAACCTCCTGTCATGATGGCAGAGTGGAACTGAGAGGTTAAAGGAGGAAGAGGAAGAGGAGGAGGAGATGACTAGGTTTAATCACAAGGCAAGGAGTCTGGGTTTTACTTCATACACAGCAAGTCACTGAAATTAGAGCCTGGAAGTAGCAGAATTTGATTTACATTGTTAAATGGTTTTCCTGGGTCTGGAGACATGGTTCAGCCCCCAAGCCAGCCAACCAGGGTTGGATCTCCAGCAGACACATGGTGGCTCACAACCTCCTATAACTCCAGTTCCACGGACCCCAACACTCTCTTCTGGCCTCTGTAGCCACCTGCACTCACACACTCTATCTACACATATATACATAATTTTGAAAAATAATAAATCAGGACTGGAGAGGTGGCACTGGCTGGTCTTGGAGAGGACCCGGGCTCATTCCTAGCACCCATATGGTGGCTAACAACCATCTGTAATTCCAGTTCCAGAGAATCTAATGCCCTTTTCTAACCTCTGCGGGCACGTGCACAAGTGCACATACATACATTACACGCAATATGTTCATAGACACAAGATAAAAATAATAATTTTTTAAAATAAATGCATTATATGAGCCAGTACTCAAACCAACCTCATAAGCCAGGTGCTGGCACGGTCCTCATCCTCATGGTGGGTAAACGGAGCCCATGAGAACTCAGTGATGGGCCAACATCCACTGCTCCCTCTGCTTCATCTAGGACTGAGGGGGGTGGGGGAAGTAAGCCCAGAGCTCAGGCCTGATTAATTGATCCCAGAAGCCAGGAGCTCTCAGTACCCTATACAGCCTGCTCTGCTTCTGTCTGTGTATGTCTAAGTCACAATCTGTTTTCTAGCTCTAGCTTGCCTTGAACTCACATCTTTGTGACTCAGTCCACACCTGGGTTTGGCTGTTGTTACTTTATTGTTTCGTTTTGCTTTTTTAATATTTTTATTTATTTATTTATTTATTTATTTATTTATTTATTTATGTGTATGAATGTACTGTCTGCATGTAGGTCTATGCACCTGTGTCGTGCAATGCCGCGGAGGTCAGAAGAGGGTATCGGATTCCCCTGGAACTGGAGTTCTCCTGGAATTGGAGTTACAGACGGTTCTCAGCCGCCATGTGGGTGCTGGGGATCGAACCCGGGTCCTCTGTAAGAGCAGTCAGTGCTCTTAACCACTAGGCCATCTCTCCAGCCCTATTGTTTTGTTTTAACACAGGGTCTCGTGTAGCCCACACTGGTCTTAAACTCACTATACAAGTGAGGACAGCCTTGAACTTCTGATCCTCTTATCTCCACCACCCAAGCACTAGGATTTCAAATGTGTGTGCCATATGTCCAGTCTATACGGTACTATGGATCCAATCTAGCCACCATACCTGCAACCAAGAATTGCCAACTGAGCTACACCCCAACCTTGCCTTTTATACCAACTGAGCTATCTGACACCTGCTGACTACAGGGAACAGGCCATCCCACATTCTAGACAGACTGGGAGGTGGGCTGGGAGACAAGAGTCCTTAAGGAGGAGGACAGGCTGATAGAGCAGCAGGACCCTGTGGGCTGGGTCAGGTTTTAAGCTAAACAGACCCGGGTGGGAAGTCCAGCCCTGTTCAACACTGACTGTGCAGCTTTGGGCTACCCATCCCTGATTCCCAGTTGTCCTTTCTAAGGAGCAACAGTAGTTAACCTCTGCCCTGCCGACTCCCTTGACAATGGGGAGTACTTGGAACGTGACAAGAATCCAATTAGTCATGGGTATTATTCTTTCTTTTCTTTTCTTTTTTCTTCTTTCTTTCTTCTTTCTTTCTTTCTCTCTCTTTTTTTTTTTTAGACCCAGCTGTCCTAGAACTCCCTTTGTAGATTAGGCTGGCCTTGAACTCACAGAGATCTGCTTGCCTCTGCCTCCCAAGTTCTGGGATTAGGGGCGTGCACCACCATGCCCAGCCTATATTTTTTTTTTTAATTAAATGCAAAACTACAAGTGATTTAGTTTGTCCTACTTCCTTATTGTACCATTTTATGTCAGGGAACCATGATGGATTTTCTTAGTTAATTCTCAGATCAGTCCTTTGCCCATCCAGCTGCTACGCAGAGGGCCAGCCTTGTGTGCCATGGGAGAGATGGTTCTGAGACAGGGAAGTCATGAGACGTGGAGGTGGGCTCTCTGCTCCAAGCATCCCCACAACCACAAGGCACAAAGTAAACATTTGCTCAGGCCTGGGGTTGGAGTTCAGCATGTGTGAGGCCTTGGCTCCCTCCTAAGTACTGCACAGACAAAACAAAACAAAACAAAATAAATTCTGGAGTTTTCTGAATGAGAAGAAAGCGGCTCTGGGCTTCCCACCCCCAAGACGTCTGGTCTGTTTCCCTGCAGACCAGGATAGGCGAACTTCATATTTTCAAATTCCCAAGGGCCCAGAAAGCTTCATACAAGAATAAGTAAGACCAGACATCCCCAAGAGGTCAGGTTCCTATGCACAGCCTGCTCAACAGACCATCTTCGTGTGTGTGTGTGTGTGTGTGTGTGTGTGTGTGTGTGTGTAGGTCAGAGGACAACCTTGGGTGTCACCCTCAGGAACCTGGTCCATCTACTTTGGGATAGTCTTTCTTTGGCTAAAAGCTCACCAATTAGGGAGACTGTCTAGCCAGTGGGGTCCAGGGGCACCCCAGTCTCTCCCTCCACAGAGCTAGAATTGAGGATTTTGACCTGGGTTCTGAATTCAGGTCTTTATGTTTGATTGGTAAACTTGCTGAGCCATCTCCTCAGTCCCAGACCATCTGATTTTTTTTAAAGAAAAAGATAAAACAGATTCTGAGGCAGAAACAGATTCCAATTTTTAAAATTATGGCAGACTACACCCACTCTGAGACCTTAGGTTTTACTCAGGAGGCTGGCCAGGACACAAAGCTTAATGACATCTCTACTCCTAAGGACCAAGATGCCTCCAATCGACGTGTTACCCCTAGCCATTAAAATTGCAAACGTGAAAAAATTACAAATGCTAATTATAAACGTACATTCAGTTCACTCTAACGCTTCAGGATATTCCAGGGGCTGGAGAGATGACTCAGAAAATAAGAGCACTGACTGCTCTTGCAAAGGACCTGGGTTCAGCTCCCAATACCCACATGGCAGCTAACAACTATCTGTTATTTAACTTCAGTTCCAAAGGACCCAGCACTATCTTCTGGCCTCCAGAGGCACTGCCTGCACAGGTGCACTTATATACATGCAGGTAAAACACTCGTACATGTAAAAAATAAATAAATAGCCAGGCATGGTGGCACACTCCTTTAATCCTAGCACTTGGGAAGCAGAGGCAGGTGGATCTTTGTGAGTTCAAGGCCAGCCTGGTCTACAGAGTGAGTTCCAGAACAGCTGGGGTACAGGGAGACCCTGTCTCTAAAAAGAGCAAATAAATAAATACATAAATAAATAAATCTTTCTAAAAAGATATTCTATACAGTCTAGCATGAGCACAAAAGGCTTATGTTCCAACCATTCACTATACTGCAGCTAATAAGAGCAAACCATTGGAAATAACTGAAATGTCCACTAGGATAAACTGATTAAACACCCTATGGTACATCTGTTCAGAGGCTCGCTATGAAGACATTAAAGTATTCCTAAACACAACAGCCAGTGCTGGCCACAGTGGCACACGGCCTTTAACCCCAGCACTCAGAAAACAGAAGCAGAAGGATCTCTGAGAATTCAAAGCCAGCTGGGGCTACAGGGAGACCCTGTTTCAAAAAATAATAAATAAAAACAGAATGGACAGCTGGGCATGGTGGCGCACGCCTTTAATCCTAGCACTTGGGAGGCAGAGGCAGGCAGATCTTTGTGAGTTCAAAGGCCAGCCTGATCTACAGAGCGAGTTCCAAGACAGATGGGGCTACAGGGAGACCCTGTCTCAAAAAGACCAAAAAAAAAAAAAAAA
>VZQC01000890.1:198851-222750 GCA_009823505.1 Rhizomys pruinosus | reverse complement strand
TTTTTTTTTTTTGGTTTTTTATATATATATATATATTATACTAGCCAGGTGTGGTGGCACACGCCTTTACTCCTAGCACTTGGGAGGCAGAAGCAGGCGGATCTCTGTGTCTATAGAGTGAGCTCCAGGCCAACTGGGACTAAAGGTAGACTCTGTCTCAAAAACACCAAAAAATAAATAAATAAATAAATAAACAAACATATACTATAGCTAGGTGTGGTGTACACACCTTTAATCCCAGCACCCTGGAGGGAGGCAGGCATGAAGCCAGCCTGGTCCATATAGCAAGTTATAGGCTATCTAAAACAAACAAACAAAAAACATACACTGTGCTGTGTAAATGATATTAATAACTGGATTATATCTCTGCTTGAGGGGCTGGAGAGGTGGCTCAGTGGTTAATAGCACTGGCTGCTCTTGCAAAGCACCTGGGTTCAGTTCTCAGCACCCACATGGAAGGTAACAACCATCTATAACTCCAGCTCCAAAGGATCTGACACCCTCTCTGACCTCTGCAGGCACTGGGTGCACTTAACATGCAGGCAGAACTCTCAGATACATAAAATAAATCTTTTTTTTTTTTTCTTTTGGTTTCTGCATTCCTCTGCCTCCCAAGTGCTGGGATTAAAGGAGTACAACACCACACCTGTCTCAAAAATAAATCTTTTTAAAAACAATCCCCCAGAGGGTTGGGTATTCAGCTCAGGGGTAGAACATCTGCCCAGTATACACAAGGCTCTGAGTCCCACCCATCCTCAGCACTCCAGGGAAAAACAAATGGTATTTACATTTATACATGTGGGGGGGTTGGGTTTTTTGTTTTGGGTTTTTTTTTTTTCTTTTTGAGACAGGGTCTCCCTTTAGTCCCAGCTAGCCTGGAGCTTGCTCTGAAGACCAGGCTGGCCTTGAACTCACAGAGATCTGCTTGCCTCTCCCTCCTAAGTGCTGGGATTAAAGGTGTGCACCACCATGCCCGGCCTAAAATGGTTCTTAGCCACCATGTGGGTGCTGGGAATCGAGCCCAGGTCCTCTGCAAGAAATGATTAAAACTTTTTTCTAGATCAACACAGAAGTTGGTGGGCATGCCTTGGGAGAAGTACAGGGTGGCTAATGAGGGGGGAGAGGAAGACTTCTGAAGACAGTTCTGTTTCTTTTAGACTTCATAAGAGGTCAGAGACATGTCTCAGTGATAAGAGTGTTTACAAAGCTTGTGTGGGGCTCTATCCTCAGCCTTGCAAAATAAAGTCAAATTAAACCCTGCTGCCCAAATACCACACTGCTAAGGGCTGTCAACTTCAGATTTAACTGTGCATTCCCAGGTCACAGATCAGACCCCGTTCTCTTCTGCCCTGACCAGAGTGCCATCTGTGCCATCAGAGTGCCAGCACTGGTCATGCCTGTGGCTGATGATTAACTCTCCTGGGCCCTTTCGCATGCCCCAAGGCGCCCAGCACTCGGTCTTTACTGCCTGTACTTCTCCTTGATCTATCTAGGCCATTTGGTCATAGGTTTAACAATAGGTGTAGCATATGGCAGGAAGCCAGGAGTGGGTACAGCAGGAGCCTAAAAATGCCAGCAACACAGTACATGCCTGTGATCCCAGCGCTTGGGAGGTGGAGGCAGGAGGATCACAAGTTCAAGGCAGCCTGGGCTACAGGATGAGTTCAAGGCCAGTCTGAGCTACACAATGAGTTCAAGGCCAGTCTGGGCTACACGATGAGTTCAAGGCCAGTCTGGGCTACACAATGAGTTCAAGGCAGCCTGGGCTACACAATGAGTTCAAGGCCAGTCTGGGCTACACAATGAGTTCAAGGCCAGTCTGGGCTACATGAAACCCTATCTTGAAAGAAAACTAAATAACAACAACGCCCAAAGTAAAAGAATTCCATGGTAATTCCCCTGGATACCAAAATAATAAATAAAAACAAGTCCTAGGGGCTGAAGAGATGGCTCAGCAGTTAAAAGAACTTACTGCTCTTGCAGAGGACCTGAGTTCTGTTACTAGCACCCACATCAGGCAGTTCGGATCACCTGTAACTCCCATGCCCTGTCACCTCCATGAGCACATACCTGATGCACATAAACTCATGAAGGTACATACACATACACATAATAAATAGATAAATAATCTCTAAACTAACCAAGAGCTGGAGAGATGGCTCAGTGGTTAAGATCACTCTCTGTTCTTACTGAAGACCTCAGTTTGGTTCCCAGCACCCACCCAACACCATCAGTAACTCCAGTTCTAAGGAATCCAGTGCCCTCTTCTGGCCTCTGTGGGCATTGCATACACGTGGTGCACTTATATACATACAAGTAAAATACTCATATGCACAAAATAAAACTTTAAAAAACAAAACAAAACAGTGTGCCCAAACCGCATGGCAAAGCTCTATGTACCAGTGGTTCCTGGAGTCCCCAGAGCAGCCCTAATGTGTGACTTTCATCCTCTTCCTCTCGGTCAAGAGAAACTGCATCTCAGAGACTCCAAAGTGGGAAGACCAGTGCCAGACTGTTGTCCAAAGGTTGGACCGTCTGAGTCTGATTTCCATTGCTATGACAAAACACTCTGACCAAAACCAAGGTGGGGAGGAAAGGGTTTATTCATCTTACACCTCCCAGGTCACAGTTCATCACTTAGGGAGCCCAAGGTAGGAACTCAGGGCAGGAACCTGGAGGTAGGAGCTGAAGCACAGGCCATGGAGGAATGCTGCTTACTGGCTTGCTCCCCTGGCCCATGCACAGCCTGCTTTCTTATACAATACACAACAAGTTGCCCAAGGGTGGCACCACCCACAATGGGCTGGGCCCTCCCCCATCACCCAACAATCAACTAAATGTCCTACAGACATGGCCCCAGGCCAGTCCAATGGAGCCAATTCCCCAGTTGAGGTTCCCTCAACCCAGGTGTGTCAAGTGGGCAACAAAGCTATCCAGCTCACAGAGCTACCTGATGTAAGCCAGAGTTTGCCCATGTCACTCTGCTATAGAATGACAGCATCAATTCTAACCTCCTGGACTCACAATTCAGAAGGAACCTAAGGTCAGAGGCAGAAGCATAGCAGGGATCCCCAGCACAGCCCCCCACTGCTAGCCCCAGCCTCACAGGGTGTCCGCCACTGCCTCTGTATTTCCATGGTGCCACATTTCCGAGTCCAAGGACTCTGTGCAGGATTTCATCTTTTTTTTTTTTTGGTCTTTTCGAGACAGGGTCTCCCTGTAGCCCCAGCTGTCCTGGAACTCACTGTGTAGACCAGGCTGGCCTTGAACTCACAAAGATCCACCTGCCTCTGCCTCCTGAGTGCTAGGATTAAAGGCGTGCGCCACCACGCCCGGCTAGGATTTCATCTTTACGACATTGAGCGGCCACTTGTAATTCCAGTATTTTGGGCAGGCTGAGACAGGAGGGTCATTGCAAGTTCCATGTAAGGCTGAACTACAGTGAAACCCTGTCTCAAAAAAAAAAAAAAAAAGCTAGTTATAGTGGGCTATGCCTGTAATCTCAGCACTTGGGGAGGCAGAAGCAGGCAGATCTCTGTGAGTTCAAGGCTAGCCTGGTCTACAGAGTAAGGTCCAGACTAGGCAGAGGTATACAGTAAGACCATGTCCTAAGAGAACAAAAAGAAGGCCAGCAAGATGGCTCAGCAGATAAAGGTGCTTGCTGCCAAGCCTGATGACTTGAATTCGACACCTAGGACCCACATGGTAGAAGGAGAGAATTGATTCACATAAGCTGTCTTCTGACCTCTGTTACACATAAGCTGTGGCATGTACACCACACACACACACACACACACACACACACACACACACACACTAAATATAAAACAAAAACAACATGGCCAGCCAGCATGGCACCACACATCTTTAATCCCAGCACTCAGGAGGCAAATGCAGGCAGATCTTTTGTAAGATGCAAGATGGAGCCCCACTTGGTCTACATAGGGAGTTCCAGGCTAGCTAGGGCAACAAGGAGACCCTGTCTCAAATAAATAAATAATAAAATAAACAAATAAATCAAACAAATGACAAAAATATCAACAACAAAACGTGGATCCAAATCAACTACAGCCTTTTTCGGAAGGGAACTCACTGGTTCATTCAAGGTCATAAAGGAGTTAGTGGCACAGCCCAAACCAGGTTCTCGGAAGCCAGCAGGTGCCTTGGGGAATTACTACCTCCAGGAAAAGCTTTGCTCCCTCCTGCTCCCATGGAGACCCAGAGCTACAGTAAAGCTCCGCCTTGGGCATGGCCTTAGCACCCAGGCGCCTGAACACCACAGGGAAATTCAAACCCTGTAAGGGCAGGCACGCTGACTCATGCTAGAACTCAACACAGGAGGCCAAGGCAGGAAGATTAGTTCAAGGTTGTCTTCAGCTGCATACTGATGTATATCTGTCCAGTCATGGTATATGCTTTTAATTCCAGGACTCAGGAGGAGAGGCAGGTGAATCTCTGTGAGTTGAGGCCAGCTTGGTCTACATAGTGAGTTCCAGGATACATAATAAGATCCTATCTAAAAAATTTTTTCTTTTATTAAAAGAAAAGAAAGGCACACCTGTCCTTGGCAGGAAGGAGGTTGCCCCTAGAGACTGGGGTGTGGGGTTTGAGTGTGAGGTCAGCTCAAGCCTATAGACACATGCAGCAGGCAAACAGTTCCTGCTGTAAGGGACACGGCACCCGGGGCTCCAACCACACTGCAAACCCCACTTTTGTAGAGAAGCCAAACATATGGCCCCTGACCTACAGCAGCTTTGTCTTGACAAACTGTTACAGACTTCCAGCCAGGCACAGTAGTACATGCCTGTCACCCCATCTGTGGAGAAGCTGAGGCAGGAAGATCGTTGAAGGCCAGCCTAGGCTACATAGTGAGACCCTGTCTGGAAAAGATAGATAAAACTTCCTTTTATTCATTCAACTAATATATACTGAATGTTCACTGACTCCCATATAACCACTCAACCTGCCACTATAAGCTAAGCTCACCCAGTAGGTCTACAGAACAGTTACTACTCTCGATGGCAGTGGGGAGGCCATCACCCAAATCCTAACCCTCAAACACGGGGAAATTCAAGTTACCCAGACCGGGTGCTGGCACCTGACACCAGACACTCCACCAGGTTTACCGAAGCCCTCCCATATGTCACACGAGCTGCTAGGGCTTTGTCCCCAGCGCTGAAGCTGCCAGCAGTGCAGTCGGTGAGGAGTAAACATTTACGGTGCGTGAACGGATGATCACAGGAGCTATTTTTAGTTTGCATGCTATAAATTTCAGTTCGCTTTTGGGTGAATGTGAGGCGTGTGCAGATTGGAATCCTCAGCTGGCAATCCTCTGAAATGCCCTGAACCCACAGCTGCAGTTCAGCAGTGCTGGCTCTCTGTGGAATGGCTGTACAACACTGGGCTGTGTCAACCGGCTGTCCAGCCACCAGCAGTGACATCCCCTACTTCATCCTCCATCCCCTTATTTTCCCTCTGCTTGCCTTTGTACTGACTGTGCTTACCAAGGTCAGTGTTTGGAATGAAAACATTAATCAACTTGGGAAGATACAAGGTTCTGGTAATTAACTAGAAATATAATGGGTCCCTTGTGTTCCATGGACCTAAGGCTTTGACCAGGTGAAACAGGCTCTACCACTGAACTGCCATTTAAAATGTTATTGGTGTTGGGCGTGGCGGCGCACGCCTTTAATCCTAGCACTTGGGAGGCAGAGGCAGGCAGATCTTTGTAAGTTCAAGGCCAGCCTGGTCTACAGTGTGAGTTCCAGGACAGCTGGGGCTACAGGGAGACCCTGTCTCGAAAATGTCAAAAAAAAAAAAAAAACTAAATAAAATGTTATTCATGGGGCTGGAGACATGGGTCAGCGGTTAAGAGCACTGACTGCTCTTGCAGAGGAACCGGGTTCAAGTCCTGGCACTCATATGGCAACTAAGAACCGTCTTTAAATCCAGTTCCAGGGGAATCCGACACCCTCTTCTGACCTCTGAAGCATTGCATGATACTACTTACNAAAAGAGAGAAAATGAATTTTTTTCTCCCACTTTACAGATGGAAAAATCAAGGCACAAAGAAACATGGTGAATGGACTAGGTGATGCAACTAGTAAGTGGCAGGGTTAGTGTTGATTAAGTTGAGGGAAAAAAGTATACAACTGTGTGGGCTGGAGAGATGACTCCAGTGGGTGAAGAGCACTGGCTGGCTCTCCAACTGCTCCTACAGAGCGACCTGGGTTCATTCCCAGGACACATGATGCAGCTAATCAAACCACTTGAAGCTTCAGTTCCAGGGGAATCTGACGCCTTCTAACCTCTGTGGGCACTGCAAATGACATGGGTGCACTTACATACATGAGGTAAGTAAATAAATAACTGAAAAAAATAATCTAAAATAAAAATAAAAAAATAAAGCTGGGTGTGGTGGCACACCCTTTAATCCTAGCACATTTGGGAGGCAGAAGGCAGCAAATCTTTGTGAGTTCAAGGCCAGCCTGGTCTACAGAGTGGAGTTCTCAGGAACGGTTGGGGCTACAGGGAGACCCTGTCTCGAAAACACCAAAAAAAAAATAAATAAATAAAAATAAAATAAAAAATAAAGCCGGGTGTGGTGGCACATTGCCTTTAATCCCAGCACTCAGGAGGCAGAGGCAGGTGGATTTTTGTGAGTTCAAGGCCAACCTGGTCTACATAGTAAGTTCCAGACCCAGGGGCTACAGGGAGACCCTGTGTCAAAAAGAACAATACTACTACTACTGCTACTACTGCTAATAATAAACTTGAGTTGGGGCTGAGATGTGTTGTAAGTACCACTCACCAAGATTCCCAAGACTTGTTATGAAAAAAAAAAATAAAAAATAGCAATTTCATAATTTTGTAAATATTGGTTACAAGTTGAAAGAATATTTTGTATATACCAGGCAAAACACAATCTCTATTATTTTAATTTTAATAGTTTATTTTATTTTTTTTATGTGTTTGACTGTTTTGCCTGCAGGCATATAAGTGTACTGTGTATGTAGTGTTCACAGAGGCCAGAAGAGAGCATCAGATTCCTCTGGAACTAGAATTTCTGATGGTTGTAAGCTGCTATGTGGGTGCTGGGAACTGAACCTGGGTCCCCCTGGAAGAGCAGCCAGTGGTCTTATCCCCTGAGCCATCTCTCCAGCCCCACAATCTATATTAAGATTGGTTTAACCTGTCTCTACTTTTCTGAAAAGCAGCTTCTAGAAACTTTGCCACTTGGTAAATAAGCCCAGTTTAGCCCCCTCTCAGACACCTCCTTCTTATTTTTTTTATTTTTTTTTTTTTTTTGTCTTTTTGAGACAGGGTCTCCCTGTAACCCCAGCTGTCCTGGAACTCGCTCTGTAGACCAGGATGGCCTTGAACTCACAAAGATCCGCTCCTGCCTTCTGCCTCCCAAGTGCTAGGATTAAAGCATGTTCTTCACTCCGCTAGTTTTTTTTTTTTTTAAGATCATTTTTTTATTTGTTTATTTGTTTTCATCAGCCCGATGTTGGAACTTTAGACCATGCCAGATTTGCAGACCAGCCTACCTCTGCTTAATCTTTGAGATCTTTTATAAAATTGAATACTAGGCTGGTTGACAAAGCCTATAATCCCAGGAGTAAAGAGCTGAGACAGATTTGGCCAAGAGTTTGAGGCTGGAATTGAGCCATGTTTAGCTGCTCTTAACCGCTAGGCCAGTCTCTCCAGCCCTCCTGGAATTAGAGCCATGTACTGAAGCCAGCGTGGACTATATATAATATGACCATGTCACCATAACAATAAATAAATAAATATAAATAAATAAATAAATAAGCATTTGCCAGCTTGTGGGGAGGTCCTGAGTTTGATTCCAAGTGCCACAAAAATTATTCCCAGGATGGGGCTGGAGAGATGGCTCAAGTATGTTAAGAACGGGCTGCTCTTGCAGACCACCAGGTTAAGTTCCCACCCAGCAGCTAAAGACCATTAGTAAACTCCAGCTCATGAAGGGGATCCAACACCCTTTCTGCTCCTTGGGCCCTGCACACATCCAATGGGAAATAAATTCACACCAAGCATCACATAAATTAAAAAATCAATAAAAGCCAGGCAGCACACACCATTAATCCCAGCATTTCTGAGCAGAACGCAAGCAGATCTCATGAGCTTGAGGCGCCTGGTTCTACACAGTGTGTTCCAAGCCACTCAGGGCTACATAGTTAAGACTCTGCCTCAATAAATAAATCTTTAAAAGAAAAAAATCAGGTCTGATAAACGAAGAGGAATATGCATCTGGCTGAATGTTTCATAATGAAACTGTTCCTTCACCCAACACCTTTAGCCTTTCCAGGAGGTGGAAGAGCCCCTAACCCTCAGAAAGCTTAAGTCCAGTGGAAGAGGCAGACATTATGCACCAGAGTAACTAGCTTCAACTCTATGCGTTTCAAAGGATGAGGAAGTGGAGGCCTCTTGGTGACATTCAGGAAAGTGTGACCTGGTCAGTAATCAGATGGGAAAAGACTTGCATATCAGAAAGTCTCAATTTTTGAAATTTATTTATTTATGTTTATGTTATGTGTATGAAGTGGTTTTGCCTGTGATATGTTATGGCTCCTTGTGTGATGTTCACTGCGAGGTGCCAGAAGAGGCCTGATTCCTGGATTGAGTTCCCTGGAATATTAGTCTGAGATGGTTTTTAGCGCTCCCTGTGGGTACTGGGAACTGAATCCCAAGTCCTCTGCAAAGCAGCCAGAGCTCTTAATCACTGAGCCTCTCTCCAGTACCTCTCATGCTTTTTACATGTATACATGTATGCTTCTACTATGTGCTTGTAGTTCTTTTTGACCTTCAAGTATCCAGTGAAAACCGTCCACAATCCATGCATCCCTCAGTCTTCAGAGTCGGAACCAATGAATCAGAAGCAGCGTCCCTGCCGTGCTGCCTCACCCAGCCACTCTCATGATGGCTCCATTCAGGACCGACTTTCTTGCTTTATTAAATCGTCAGGAAGCAGGATCAGAACACAAACACCAGGGATGGTCCTAGGAAAGCCAGGCAGGTTTGAAAGGGGAAGGCTCCTGGGGAGGACTCTTCCCTCCTTCCCCCAAAGTTTCAAATCTCCCAGGAGCCTCTCACCCCATTCCCCAGGAGACATCCCAGGACCACTTGGAGGGCTTGGCTCATTTGATGTGTGCTACATATGAATATGTTAAAAAAAAAAGCATTGGGCTGCCCGGAAACCCTGCAGAATGAAAAATCTAGAATTGCAAATGTTAAACTGTGAGCCCCTTGGACAAAGACCTCTGCTGTAGAAAGCAGCAAGCTGAAAAACCTAGAGCCCCAAAGACCTGATGCGGGAAAAGCCCAGAAGGCAGGCGCTGACCGCACACCACCACCACCACCACCACCACCACCACACAACTACCACCCCACCCCCTGCCTCCCCATCCTGACTGGGGAATTTTGCTTCCCTGCAAGATTCCAGCGGTTTCTACTCTAGCTTTGGGCTCACTGCCCTTTGGTCTCCTTCCTCCCTCCAAGTCAACCCCCTCCTCTGCGTCCCCAATCTATCTTCCCTGCAGTGCAGTGCTGTGTCCATTACCTGGTATTCGGCCTGTGGCCTTCCCCAGGTGGCTTATTGTAACTTTACTCGACAATTTGGAAAAACAAACAAGTCCTTGCTGACCTCTTCCATTTCTTTGGCTTCTGCGTCCCCTCCCCAGCCTCCATTTGTTAGGACCCCGTTATTATAAGACTGGAAGCTTCAGTGCTGGCCTTGGGGTTGAGTCTAAAGTTTCTCTCTCCCTCTCTCTCTCTCCTCTCTCCTTTTTTTTTTTTCTGCTTCCCCACCTTAAAATGCTAACTTGGCTGGTGACTGATGAGAATTATAGAAACTGGTCTTTGTTGGGACTTATCTGATCTTTCCTCCTATCAAGGGGTTAATCTCAGTGTTCCTGGAAATTTCATTGTCACTGGGTGGAGGTGGTCCTAATCTTCAACTGCTGTTTCTGTGGCCATGCTGGGAAAACAACCAAAATCGAATTGGCTTTTTGTCTGTTACTCAACTGTAAGGAGAAAGTATGGCTGGAAGTTTACTGAGCATTTTTAAATTTTTTATTTATGTATTTATTTATTTATATTATTTATTTATTGTTCTTTTTTGAGACAGGTTCTCCTTGTAACCCCACTGTCCTGGAACTCACTAGGTAAGACCAGGTTGGCATTGAATTAAAATTCTTTTTTATAATCACTTTTTTAAATTTTTATTTATTTTCGTTATTGTATAATGTTACTGTCTGCATGTAGGTTTGTACACCTGTATCGGCAGAGGTCATAAGAAGGGGCGTCAGACTCCCTTGAAACTGGAGTTAAAGATAGTTTTCAGGCACTGTGGTGTGCTGGGGATTAAGAACCTGGGTCCCTTGCAAGAGCAGTCTGTGCTCTTAACAGCTAGGCCATCTCTCCAGCTCCGAATTAAAATTCGTTTTAAAATGTGTATTATGCCAGGCGTGGTGGCGCATGCCTTTAATCCTAGCACTTGGGAGGCAGAGGCAGGTGGATCTTTGTGAGTTCAAGGCCAGCCTGGTCTACAGAGTGAGTTCCAGGACAGCTGGGGCTACAGGGAGACCCTGTCTCGAAAACACCAAAAAAAAAAAAAAAAAGTATTATGTGGTGCAGGTGTGCACGTACATGCACAGGTGGAGACCAGACAACTTTTGGGAGTTAGTTCTCTCCTTCCTCTATGTGGGTTCCAGGAATTGAACTCAGGTTGTCAGCTTGACCTACCTTTACTTCCTGAGCCACCTAGCTGGCCCAAGTCACTGTATTTAAATTTCTTAGTTAAGGGAAAAAAATTTTTTTATGGCTCATTATATGAGCCATTATATGACTCTCCTCCAGGTGATAGATTTGGATATATAGGAATTTTATATCAGCATTGAAATCTGAATACCAATTTCAGCAGCCTTATCAGAACACCTCAGATATCTTTGCTGGTTACGTGAGTGACCACTTTATAAAAATTTGGGAAAGGCCCCAGAAGGAAGGAATAAATACCTCTGCCTGGGCTGGTGATGTGGCTCTCTATGGCTGAGTCCCTCCCTAGCAAGTGTAAGGTCCTAGGTCCCATGGGGGAGGGGCGAGCACTGGAGTATGAGTCCCTCCTGCCTTTTCTATGGTGAGAACCATTTTGAATCTGTGTTGACCAACCACACTTGCTTTCTCTCTGCTCAGGCAGCTTTGTCGGTGTCCACAGGCTCTTTCAAACAGCATTTTAGAAAAATCCCCCCCCCCTTTTTTTTTTTTAAAGGAAGGGGAGGGGAAAAGCGTGGGTAATTGACAAGGCTTGATGGTTTCCTTCTTTATGACTACGCCCCTCCCCCAGCCTCCTCTCCACTCTTACCTTCCCCAGGAAGGTCCACTTTTTTGTACCTGGGAAGAGGGGAGGGGAAGTTTCGGCCCTGGATGGAACTGTTGGGGTAGATTTATTCTGTGGCGGGGAGAGGGGGGGTTGCATGGCCATAGTAAGTCCTGGCGTCATGATAATACAGTTTTGTATGTTAAATAACAGATGTCAAACAGAAGAAAGAGACAGAGCCCAGCTTTTCTTCTCCTGTCGCCCTCTTTACCCCAAAAGCAGCCATTTTTTTTTCCAGTTGCCATGACAGTGTGTAGGAGTTTATCGTTTACCCAAGCCTTCTGCATGTTAATGTGGACTCGGTGCATGAATGTTATGTGGATAGACTAAGAAAGGATCAGAACTGCAATCTCGGGGTATCCTGGAGATGGGGAGCCTGCCTGGGTGCTTTCCTCTTCACCCCCATCCTCAGCTTCCAGTTTAAGGAGCTCTTTAGGTAAAGCACAAGTTTTATTTGCCAGTCTATCAACGTATCAGTGACAATGGAAAAGTTCTTGGCCCCATGTTTACAAAGCACCTTGGCCATTGCTACTTTGGAAAGAACAGAGATGACCTAGACAGAGGACATCACCTGTAATATCTAGAAATCATATTTATATAGTATCTAAGCCAATTTCACCCTTTGATCATAACTTTGAAAAATCAGACCCAGACATACAGTGAAGAGGCAAAGAAAGCTCCTTTGAAACACCCACAAACTGAGAAAATATTTCATGTAGAAAATTTTTATATTTATAGAAACATTTATGTCTAATATATATTTTATAAGAACACTTTCAATGAACAAAGTCAATGGACTTAGAAATGGAGAAAAAAAATCTCCAGTATGAAGAAAATTTCTTCTTTAAAAATTAATAGGAGAGAAAGTGAGGCCTGTCACTCGTTTGTAGGTATGAAAACTTCTGTCGTTAATAAAAGAATCTGTGAATCTTTCGGTTAGGGCCTTAAAGTTAATGTGCTTCACCCACAGCCCAGCAAAGGAGAAAGTTTTAAAAGAAGAAGCAATGGACTACGAGAAAAGCAAAATTAACCCCAAAGTGATTGATAGCACCTTAGGGTTATTTTTCTCTTAATTTCCAACAGAATGCTGCGGTGACTGCATTCTCTTCCACCACAAACACCCCATTTTCCCCCCTAATCCTTTAAAAAAAAATCTTGCATCGGTTGCCTCCTAAAATGATTGCTTCAATTTTCAATAGTTTCTTCTCACTGCAACGAGAGGCTTTTCTTCTCTTTGTCCTGGTAAAGGCATCTGGCACGTTTTATTCGTTTTTTGTTATTTTGAGTTGTTCTTTTATCATTTATACCCACAGGAAGCAGCATTAGCAGGCTGCAGATAAGACCTGGTATCCAGATGTGCATATCGAAGGGTGAACAGCTACTTATTAAGAAAAACTTTTCTTTTTAAGGCCAGCTTTGGTTCAAAGAGAAGCCCAGGAAAGC
The DNA here is from genome assembly GCA_009823505.1 of Rhizomys pruinosus. Taxonomy (NCBI): domain Eukaryota; kingdom Metazoa; phylum Chordata; class Mammalia; order Rodentia; family Spalacidae; genus Rhizomys; species Rhizomys pruinosus. Next base: position 209,909 of record VZQC01000890.1, on the reverse strand, counting down.
TGGTCTACAAACTGGTAACAATGCCCCATGTAAATCCAAAAAAAAAAAAAAAAAAAGAGGTCAAAGAAATTGGTAAAGGTCCATGTTTGAGAGAGTCGAAAGACTGATCTAGTGTAAGAGTTCACCTTCCCAGATGTGGGCATTTACACCCTGCTGGGTTTATTCTGGGGGAAATGAATGCACCCCAAGTGGGCCAGCTGCTATGAAGAGGGTGAATTTTGAATTACCAAAATGGTTTTTAGAAGTGTGACTGCATTTGCATGAAAAGCATTGGATTTCTACATCCCTCAACCTGCACCTCCAGAGCCTGAAAATGTGCTTGATACAAGACTCGTAGAGTTGGGACCATCGCGTTGCTGAGGAGACCACTAGTTCTGTCCAAAGCTTTAGTTTTCCCTTTTTTTTTTTTTTATTTTTGAGACAGGGTCTCCCTTTTAGTACCAGGTGTCCTGGAGCTCACTCTGTAGACCAGGCTGGCCTGGAACCCACAGAGATCCACCTACCTCTGCCTCCGGAGTGCTGGGACTAAAGGCGTGCACCACCACGCCCAGCCTGTCCAAAGCTTTAAAGTTGGACCACTACATCCAGTGTGAGCCTCTCATGAAGGATTGAAGTACACAAATGCATGTATCTATGTTTTATTTATTTATTTATTTATTTATTTATTTATTTATTTATTTATTTATTTTTGTTCTTTTTGAGACAGGGTCTCCCTTTAGTTAGTCCCAGCTGGCCTGGAGCTCATTCTGTAGACCAGGCTGGCCTTGAACTCACAGAGATCTTCAGGCCTCTGCCTCCCGAGTGCTGGGATTAAAAGCATGTGCCACCATACCCAGCACATGGATTTTTTTTTTAGTAGCTATCCAACTCTTAAATCTGTTTGTGAGTTTATCTTTTTTTTTTGAGAAAGTCTTTCTCTATGAAGCCAGGCTGGCCTCCAAATCTCCTTCTTCCTGCCTCAGCCTCTTTACTGATAGAAATTATCTTTTCTCTTTAATTTCCCTCTTCATAAACCCAGCATGGGTCTAATCCCAGCACTCAGGGAGGAGCCTCTGTGAGTTTGAAGCCAGAGCTATAGGACAGCCAATGTGACATGACGAGACCCTGTCTCAACTTCCAAACCCCCTCAAAAAAAATTCTGTACTTTGTCTCAAAACCTGAGTTTCCTTCACTGTTAGCTTGTGTGTGTGCCCTCGAATTCCTGTGTATGAACCCAGGTCCGAACAAGTATACAGTGAACATAGGAATGTCAGAGGACAACCTTGGAGGTTGGGTGGCACCCTGCACTTAGAGACAAGGTCTCTGTTGTTTGTCCTGTGTGCACCAAGCTAGCTGGTCTATGCATCTTCCTTTTTGGATGATTTTAACCACGTTCAAGGAAAGGTATCTATGTGCACATCCGCATACATAGACTCTGCACTGCGCTTGTCTCTGTAATGTATAAAGGGAATACTTTTTTTTTTTTTTTTTTTTTTGTCTTTTCAAGACAGGGTCTCCCTGTAGCCCCAGCTGTCCTGGAATGGAGTTGGACAGCAGTAAGGGTTGTAGAACAGAGAAGTCGGAAATATGGAGGAAGACAGGGGTGGGTGGACAGATACCGGAGGCTGCAGTGACCATTTATTCTGGGTTTTAATTGGTGGCACAGCCCAAGGCAGGGCCCCAACCAGGGTCAGCAGGGCCCTCCCGCAGAAGTGCCATGACTGTTTAGTTTCCTGACTTTGTAACTGTTGGCACAGTGCCGCCTGCCGCAGCCCCACAGACAGCTCTCCAGAAACTTTCACTTCAGTGCATTGGATGTTCTCGTGATAAGACAGCTAAAAACACAAAAGAATTACAACTTTCTGTTGTTATGACGAAATGCCTAGGAGGGCTGGGGAGATGCATCTGTCCATAAAGTGCCTGCCGCACACGCAGGGGGACCTGAGTTCCATCCCCAGAACCAACATCAACATAAAGGGAGAAGCTTTAGAGGGAGCCTTACGACTGGGATTGGTATCTGACTTACTTTAGAAATTATTATTATTATTATTATTATTATTATATTATTATGGTGTGCACCACCATCTATATGTTAGTGCAGCCAATAATAATAATAATAATAATAATAATAATAATAATTTCTAAAGTAAGTCAGATACCAATCCCAGTCGTAAGGCTCCCTCTAAAGCTTCTCCCTCAAGCCCTCAGTTGACTGTGTATGGGACGGACACATCCTCTTTGCTTTAAATTACATCAGGAGTTAAACACAAAGCCCTCAGTCTCCTACTGTCCTCTAGTATTCTGACCACCAACACGATCATCTTTGTTCGATAAAGCCTGTCTGGTAGGTCCCTAATCTGGTACTGAGGCACAATCCAGACATGGGGATTCTTAGAACATGGGACACCCTTGCTTTTTCCTATCAAAATATGACTGGGAGTAACCCGTCCTATGTTAACAAGCTCCAGGATTGGAGCAGGAGTATCTGCCTCGAGTTTCCAAAGAGGTCAAATGACCTCCAGATTTCATTTAAGTTTTCTATTATCTGCTTCTGAAACGGACAATGGGGCTCCTGTTTGAACAGCTTTGGTGAGCCCAAAGGAAAAATTGGTCCTTATGGGATGCACAAAAGACTTTCGGCCCATACATTAGGCTGTCAATTGCTTACTGGATGCAAAGTTGGGTGTGGGAGCTGAGACAGCAGGGGAGAGAAGATTATCTGGCATCCTCAGGGAGGTGTCAATAATTGACAGGAATAGGAATAGTTTCCTCTCATCTTTCTGCAGAGGTGAAGACTGTGCAACTAGGAAATCCAGCCTGGTTTCTGCCTCCATTTCCACTGGCCTTTAGCCATCTGCATGAGCATTGGGTCATGTTTGTTAGATCAACAGAAAGACAATGAAGGAGAAATTCGAGGAGCTGACTTTGTTGAAATTTTAGCTGCTCCAGTGCCTTCAAAATAAAGAATATACAAGCACAGGAAAGCCTGCTTAAAATTTCAGCAGTAACACCAGTAACAGAAAGAACCACACATCGAAGTTGTAATTTTTATAGTTGTCTAAAAAAAACAAAACAAAAACAAAAAACAAGCCAGACATGGTAATATATGCCTTAAGTGCCAGCATTTATAAGGCAAAGGCAGGTGGATCTATAGGTGAGATAGAGGCCAGCCTAGTCTACATAGTGACTTCCAGGGGAGCTTGGGCTACAGGGAGACCCTGTCTCAAAAAAGTAATCGATAAATATAAAAGTAATCAATAAAATTAAAAATATAAAATAAATATAAAACCCAAAATTAAATAAATAAGAAAACTAAACAAAAGACAAAAGGAAAAGGTGACAGATTCCTCTCTTTCTCCTGGAGAAAAAATTATTCAAATGAATCCACTCAGAGTAGTAACTGAAATTCCACAGTACACAAAGGGAAGACATTTAACTGTGACTATTTAGCCTAAATATAAGAATCAAAGCTACAAAAATAAACTTCCTTTGTGTTGCCTTTAACTACACAAAAGGTCATCACAGGCTCCTTGTAAGCTCTTTTGTTGTCTTGTCTGGGGGCCTGGGCCAGTTCCCTGACAGAGATGTAAGACAGCATCATAAGGGGCTGGAGAGATGGCCTAGTGGTTAAGAGCACCAACTGCACTTGCAGAGGACCTGGGTTCAATTCCCAGCACCCACATGGTGCCTGAGAACCATCCTTAACTCCAATTCCAGGGGAATCCACACCCTCTTCTGACCTCTGCAGCACTGCACGACACAGGTGCACCAACCTACGTGCAGACAGTACATTCATACACATAAAAAAAAAAGACCAAAAAAAATACATTTTAGCCCAGTGTGGTGGCACACACCTTTAATCCTAGCACTTGGGAGGCAGAGGCAGGCAGATCTTTGTGAATTCAAGACCAACCTGGTCTACAGAGCAAGTTCCAGGACAGCTGGGCTACAAGGAGACCCTGTCTTGAAAAAGAACAACAACAACAAAAAAGACAACATCATAAGATATTCTTTTTTTTGGAGGGGGGGGTCTTTTCGAGACAGGGTCTCCCTGTAGCCCCAGCTGGCCTGGAACTCGCTCTGTAGACCAGGCTGGCCTTGAACTCACAAAGATCCACCTGCCTCTGCCTCCCAAGTGCTAGGATTAAAGGCGTGCGCCACCATGCCCGGCTTCATCTCCTTTCTTAAGACACTAGCCAGGTTGGATCTGGGCCACCCTAAAAGTCATGTTTTATCTCTACTACAGTTTTATATATTTATTTTGTGTGGGGTGTATGTGTGTGTATGTGTATGTGTGGGCTTATGCATGTCACAGTACATGTGTGGAGGTCAGGAGACAATTTGCAGGACTGAGTTCTCTCCTTGTCCTCTATGGGTCCAGGGATTGAACTGAGGTCATCAGAGTTGATGGCAGGTGGCTCTACCTGCTGAGCCACCTCACAACTCAGTCTTGTTTTATCTTAATCTTTAATGACTTTACTTCCAAAATACAGTCACATTAAGCTTTAGTGTTTCAAATGGGAATTTGGGAGTGGGAAACAAAACACATCTCTTACTACTCCTCAAATGTTCCCTGCTAAGAGCTCAAAGCTCCCTTAGAAGCAGAACTGGAGACACAGGCCTGTCAGCCTGGCTATTCTGGAGGCTTAAGCAGGGTCACATGTTCAAAGCCAGCCGGGACTAAAAAGTGATTTTTTTTTTTGAGACAGGGTCTCCCAGCTGAACACCACCCCAGCCCCTGCAAGGGAGTCCTTGGTTAGATAATTAAGAGATGGGGTCAGTGGGTTTTTCTGTTTGTTCTTTTTGGTATTTTTTTCAAGCTGCAGCCCCAGCTGGCCTGGAGCTCACCATGTAGACCAGGCTGGCCTTGAACTCATAGAGATCCACCAGCCTCTGCCTCCCAAGTGCTAGGATTAAAGGCGTGCGCCACCACGCACAAAGTGATTTTAAGGAGAGCCTGGACAGCTCATGGAGATCCTGTATCAAAGATAAGGGGCTGGAGAGATGGCTCAGGGTAAGAGCACTGGTTGCTCTGGCAGAAGACCTGAGTCTGAATCCCAAAATGGCAGCTAATGACCATCCATATAACTACAGTTCTGGGGAATCCAATACCCTCTTCTGACCTCCACAGGCACTGCCCGACATAGGTGTACTTACAAACACGTAAGCAATACACTGATACACATAAAATAATACAAATGTAAATATTTTTAAATATTAAAATATAAAACAAGTAAAAGGTAAGAAGGGGGCTGGGGATACATCTCAGAGGTAGAGGCCTTGCCAAGCTCCTGTGAGGTCCTAGGTTCAATCCCCAGGACTATGACAAAAATAAAGTTTCCTTGGTTTCTAAATTAGAAAGGTGACCTCAGTGTGCAAAACAATAGTTCAGAAAACCTCCAGGAGGTTTTCTTCTGTTTTAGACAGGATGAAACACTTTAAAACACAATAGGAGGGGCTGGAGCGATGGCCTAGCGGTTAAGAGCACCGACCGCTCTTGCAGAGGACCCGGGTTCGATCCCCAGCACCCACATGGCGACCGAGAGCCATCTGAAACTCCAATTCCAGGGGAACTCCAGTTCCAGGGGAGTCCGACGCCCTCTTCTGACCTCCGCGGCATTGCACGTCACGGGTGCACAGACTTGCATGCAGACAATACACTCATACGCATACGGAAAATAAAAAAAAAAAAATTTAAAAAAAAAACACAATAGGAATGGGGCCACTTGGCAGTGTCTGGGGGTAGCATTTGCTGTCAGGAGTCTATGTGAGGTCCTGCTGACAGTCAGTGGGCGGAGCCTGGGAAGCTGCTACAAATCCTGATGGAAGGGATGGTCCCTATGACAGCCATCAAACCCAGAACATCATTTTGCCAAGATCCAGGATGCCATTCCAGGTCCGACTTCATCTCTCATGCCACAAACTGCCCACAGGAGGAAAAGTGGCCCTGCCAGGCCTTTGTTGTAAACACAAGATATTACTGATACTGTACATTCACTGCCTCTTCCTCAAAGGGTTGTTCTCTAGCACCTGACAGATGCCAGGGATTTACTCTAGCACCTGACAGATGTCAGGGATTTAACAGAGGGAAGAGCCTCTGCCTCTGAAAGATCTTTTTATCCCTTTTTATATGGGGCCCCTTCCACCTGACCTCTCCCTTAACCCTCCTTAAATTCAGTCAAGACAGAAACAAAACCAACATTAAGAGCAATTACTACTAATGCAGAGGACCCCAGGTGGGTTCCCAGCACCCACATGACAACTTTCAACCACCTATAATTCTACTTCCGGGGGAATCAGACACCCTCTTCTGGCCTCTTCAGGCTCCTGCACACATGCAGTGCACATAAACTCACACAGGCACACACACATATACTTAAATAAAAATAAATAAATAGGGGCTGGAGAGATGGCCTAGCAGTTAAGAGCACCAACTGCTCTTGCAGAGGACCTGGGTTCGATCCCCAGCACCCACATGGCAGCTGAGAACCGTCTGTAACTCCAATTCCAGGAGAACTCCAGTTCCAGGGGAATCCGACACCCTCTTCTGACCTCTGCGGCATTGTGCGACTCGGGTGCACAGACCTACATGCAGACAGTACATTCATACACATAAAAAAAAAAATAAATAAATAAATACATACATATATACATAATAGCTGGGTATGGTGTCATATACCTTTAATACCAGCATTTGGGCGGCAGAAGCAGGCAGACTTCTGTGAGATAGAGACCAGCCTGGTCTACTTAGCATATTCCAGGCCAGCTGGGGCTACAGGAAGACCCTGTCCCCCCTCCAAATTTTTTAAATAAATAATTCCCCAGTCTGTGGGGTAGGTTGTAGCTCACTGGAACAGTGCTCACTGGTACAGTGTTTGCCTAGCATGCATGAAACCCTAGGTTCCTACCCCAGTACCAAATGAACAAGAGGTACAGTGGTGGGGTACTCCTGAAATCCCAGTACTCAGGAGGTAGAAAATTTTTTTTACAGGGTCTCCCTGTAGCCCCAGCTGGCCTGGAACTCTCTATGTAAACCAGGCTGGCCTCGAACTCACAGAGATCCCTCTGCCTCTCCGGTGCTGGGAGTAAAGGCGTGCACCACCACACCTGGCTCAGGAGGTGGAATTTAAGATCACCATAGTTGAGCCAGGAATACATGAAACTCTGTCCCAAAATAAATAAATATTTAAAAACCATATGTATATGGATAAGTTGACAGGACACAAATTGTTTCAGTCTACAAGGACAACCAGATTTCTGGATTTATTTCGGGAACCTTACGGCATGAACAGGACATGTTTATTACCACTTGAATATGGCCACAGCTTGCAGCATCTGGAAATCCTACTTCACCGTGAATTGACCCTTTGTTAAAAGGGAATTGCCCCCACTACAAAGAGAAAGCAAATAACTTTGGGCATGGACAGAAGAACAAGAACGACTGAGCCACTGTGTGTCAGCTCCTTCTTCACAGGATAATCTGTGCCTATGCATCAAGCTTGCCGAGTCACACAAATTAAAGAACACACACTCACTAGTCAACAACAAAAAAATTTTTGAGATAGGGTCTTATGTAGCTCAGGCTAGCTTTGGAATAACCAAGTAGCCAAGGCTGGCCTGGAACTCCTGATCCTCCTGCCTCCACCTCCCCAGTGCTAGGATTATAGGTGCATCTATCACCTGCCTGGCTACAACTAGTCTTTTTCTTTCTAAACTAAACCAGGTTGTGGTGGTGCATCCCAGTAGGATGTGATCATGCTTCAGTGCAGGAGAGATGGCTCTGTGGCTAAGAGCACTTGCTGTTTTTGCAGGAGACATGGGTTTGGTTCCCAGCACACAATTTGGCTAACAACCATTTTTTTTTTTTATTTGAGACAGGGTCTCCCTATAGCCCCAGCTGGCCTGGAACTCACTCTGTAGACCAGGCTGGCCTTGAACTCACAAAGATCTGCCTGCTTCTGTCTCCAGAGTGCTAGGATTAAAAGCGTGTACCACCATGCCTGGCTTAAAGATGGTTCTTAGCAGCAACATGGGTGCTGGGAATCGAACCCCAGGTCCTCTGCAAGCGCAGTCTGCGCTCTTAACCGCTGAGTCATCTCTCCAGCCCCAAACCATTTGTTATGTCTAGTTCCCAGAAATCCGACACCCTCTTCTAACATCTATGGGTTCTGCATGCACATGGTACACATACATGCATGCAGGCAGGCAGGCAAAATACTCATATGCACAAAATAAAAATAAACAGCGGGAGACAAACGTGTGGCCCACACCTTGAATCCTAGCACTTGGGAGATAGAGGCAGACATATTTCTGTGAGATAGAGACCAGCCGGGTCTACATGGTGAGTTCCAGGCTGGCTGGGTCTACAATAAGACCCTATCTGAAGGCCAGCCATGGTGGTGCATCCCTTTAGTCCCAGCACTTGGGAGTCAGAGGCTGGGGGGGAGACCCAGTCTTAAAAAGACAAAAGGAAGGAAGGAAGGAAGGAAGGAAGGAAGGAAGGAAGGAAGGAAGGAAGGAGAAGGGAGGAGGGAGGGAGGGAGGAGGGGAGGAGGGAGGGAGGGAAGGGACGAAGGGAGGAGCAGGAGGGTGTGAGGGAAGTGGGGGGAGAGGGAAGGAGGAAGGGGGCAGGAGGAGAAGGGGGAAGAGGAAAGGAAGGGAAAAAAAAAAAAAAAAAAGGGGGAAGGAGAGGGAAGGAGGAAGATAGGAATGAAAGAAGGAGGAAGGAAAGGAAGGAAGGAATGATGGAGGAAGGGAGGAGATGAGGGAGGAGGGTGGAGGAGGGAGGGATTTAATTGATGGTAAGTAAGGAATAGGGAAGTAGGCCTTAAGTCAAAACGTCATATCACTTTCATTACAAATTAAAACCCCAAAAAGTTCCAATTTCTATACTTGTCCGTAGTCCTATCACTCACCTGGCAGTTTGCCCAGCCCGGCTTTCAACCCCCGGCAACTGCCCAGAAACATGACCCAGTGTGGATTGGCCACACCTTAGACGCTAGCCAACTTGGGAGTCCTATGCAAGAAGACGTAGGTTGGTGAAGTGTCGTCCATCCTGGACTATATTGTGAGCCCTGCCCTCTTCTGTTGTTTAACAGTACTCGGTATGGGCTGCAGAGCCTGGAGCACGCGAGGGAGAACCTGTTTCCAAACAAACCGCAAGCAAAGACAAAGTAAAGGCTGCCTGCTTTCGTGGGTGAGGCTCAAGACACATCCAGTGCAAGACTTTCCCCTATTTGAACTTGAGCAGAGATAGAAAATGAACTTTCTACTCTAACAAGTAATAGTCAAAAGTCCAAAGATATATTGCTCAGTGCCTTGACTCAGTGCAACTTACTGCGCCTGTGCCTCAAGTCAAAGTCAAAAGCCAGTGGTCCCATCTTCTTGGGGATTGGCACCAGGCCTTTCCCTCCCCTCCCTCCCCCATGCCTGGAGAGTCTACCCTGGGTCCCTACCTGGGCTGGTAATCACACATCCCCTGGTCTCCACAGAAGCGAGTGAACCCGGTCTGACTGGCAGCAGCACAGGACAGGGCTCCGTGACTGGCAGTGGATGGCACAAGGACAGCTGTGTAGCTGGCAGAGGGTGCAGGGAGCACTTCCTGATGGCCAGCAGCCAAGACTCCTTCCCACTGTTTGCACCCAAGAATGTGCACAGCCTGTCCAAAGACTCTCCATCCCGACAGAGATGGGGGGGGGAACACGGCTGGCAACTCTGGACCTCAACCACCAGCACAGCCCTCTCCATAGCCAACCCCTCCACACTGGGCACCTAAAGCCACACCCTCCACCCTGAACAAAGGAGCTCATCACACACCAGGTATGGTGGCTCATATCTGCAACCCCAGTANGGGGGGAGGGAGGGAGGGAGGGAAGGAGGGAAGGAGGGAAGGAGGGAAGGAAGGCCTTAAGTCAAAACGGCATTAATTTAATTAAAATTAAAAAAAAAAAAGTCCAGGGGCTGGAATGTACTAGTACAGCACTCACCTGGCATGTGCAAAGCCCTGAGTTCTACCCCAGCACTGCCCAGAACATGACACCAGGTGTGGTGCCACACCTATAACGCTAGCATTTGGGAGGCCGAGGCAAGAAGACTGTGAGTTGTGAGTTCAAGTCCATCCTGGACTATATTGTGAGCCCTGCCCTCTTCTGTTGTTTAACAGTACTCGGTATGGGCTGCAGAGCCTGGAGCACGCGAGGGAGAACCTGTTTCCAAAACAAACAAGCAGCAAAGACAAAGTAAAGGCTGCCTGCTTTCGTGGGTGAGGCTCAAGACACATCCAGTGCAAGACTTTCCCCTATTTGAACTTGAGCAGAGATAGAAAATGAACTTTCTGCTCTAACAAGTAATAGTCAAAAGTCCAAAGATATATTGCTCAGTGCCTTGACTCAGTGCAACTTACTGCGCCTGTGCCTCAAGTCAAAGTCAAAAGCCAGTGGTCCCATCTTCTTGGGGATTGGCACCAGGCCTTTCCCTCCCCTCCCTCCCCCATGCCTGGAGAGTCTACCCTGGGTCCCTACCTGGGCTGGTAATCACACATCCCCTGGTCTCCACAGAAGCGAGTGAACCCGGTCTGACTGGCAGCAGCACAGGACAGGGCTCCGTGACTGGCAGTGGATGGCACAAGGACAGCTGTGTAGCTGGCAGAGGGTGCAGGGAGCACTTCCTGATGGCCAGCAGCCAAGACTCCTTCCCACTGTTTGCACCCAAGAATGTGCACAGCCTGTCCAAAGACTCTCCATCCCGACAGAGATGGGGGGGGGGAACACGGCTGGCAACTCTGGACCTCAACCACCAGCACAGCCCTCTCCATAGCCAACCCCTCCACACTGGGCACCTAAAGCCACACCCTCCACCCTGAACAAAGGAGCTCATCACACACCAGGTATGGTGGCTCATATCTGCAACCCCAGTACTTGTAAGATTTTTATTTGAAACCAGCCTGGGTGCTAAATGAGACCATCTCAAGAAAAGAAAGAGAGAGAGAAGAAAGAGAGAGAGAGAGAGAGAGAGAGAGAGAGAGAGAAGGAAGGAAGGAAGGAAAAGGAAAAGGAAAAGGAAAAGGAAAAGGAAAAGGAA
>VZQC01000890.1:141781-197473 GCA_009823505.1 Rhizomys pruinosus | reverse complement strand
GTGCCTGATTCTTCCCTTTGAAATAAGACAGTACTTGTTTTGGATTTTACAGCAGCCCACAGTTAAGAGACTTTTAATAGACTGAACTTTTAAGTGTTTGGACATTTTAAGGACTGTGGGGCTTTTAAGGTTGTACTGTCTTAGGTTGTGATTAATGTTAACATCATACTTTGGGGATAAGAACTGGAAAGGTGGTGGTTTAATAGTGATGTGTTTTGTGTGTCAAGTTGACAAGGGGTCAATTGTGCTGGATAGCTTTAGTGTCAACTTGACACACCTGGGTTGAGGGAGCCTCAGTTGGGGAATTGGCTCCATTGGATTGGCCTGTGGCCACATGTGTGGAGTATTGTCTTGATGATCGAGCAGTGTGGGAGGGCCCAGCCCACAATGAGTGGTGCCACCCTGGGCAGGTTGTTGTGTACCATATAAGAAGGCAGGCTGGGCATGAGCCACGGGAGCAAGCCAGTGAACAGCATTCCTCCATGGCCTGTGCTTCAGCTCCTGCCTCCAGGTTCCTGCCCTGAGTTCCTGCCTTGGGCTCCCTGAGTGATGAACTGTGACCCAGGAGATGTAAGCTGAATAAACCTTTCCTCCCCAAGTTGGTGTCGGTCAGAGTGTTTTGTCACAGCAATGGAAGACAAACTAGGACAATAGGTATTTAAACAATACTAATTGTTATGGTAGGTTACTTTGGTATAGACACAGATGTTTGGATGGTATGTTAATCCATGAATTATGTTTTTTTCTGTAAAAGATGACAGGGTCTTACTGTTGCTTATAACATATCCTAACCACTAGAGGATGTAAGCTTGTGGCATCAGCCATGGGTTATTCCTCCAATGAGAGAGCTACTAGCCAATTAGATTTGGGATATACAGGCATATGGCTGCCACTGCTGCACAGTATTTCCAGGCAGCTAAGGTATAGCTCAGCCAGTGCTATTATCTCAACCTCTGAGCCATCTCTCCAGCTCTTCCATATATCCCAGAAGACACAGTTTTGTTTTGTTTTTTTGTTTGTTTGTCTTTTTGAGACACGGTCTCCCTGTATCTCCAGCTGGCCTGGTACTCCCTATGTAGACCAGGCTGGCCTTGAACTCACAGAGATCCACCTGCCTCTGCCTTCCAAGTGCTGGGATTAAAGGTGTGTGCCACCATGCCCATGACACGGGTTATTAAATGGAAATCTCAGTGCTAAGCATGAGAGTTCCCTACAAGTTATTAGTCAGGGAGACCCCAGAGGCCTCCAAACCAGCACAGGATATCGCCAATGCTAGGCTTTGCACTATAATGAGATGGTAAGACTCTCTTGCTGAAGACACCATATACTTTGTTTGCAAAACATGGAGAAATCTATGTAGAACTGACTAGGAATTCTCCCCCACTGCTGGCTAGCTTTCATAGCTCCAGAAGGTTCTAGGCAGGCCACTGGAGGAGAAAAGACATTAATGGTCTTATCCAGCCATGTACTTTGCTATAATCCTGTCCAAGTTTATCTTCAATTGTTGTGACAAAACACTCTGACCAATACCAACTTCAGGAGGAAAGGGTTTATTCAACTAACATCTCCCGGATCACATAGTTCATCGCTGGGGGAGCCCAAGGTAGGAACTCAGGGCGGGAACCTGGAGGCGGGAGCTGAAGCACGGGCCATGGAGGAGCACTGCTTACTGGCTTGCTCCTCTGGCCCATGCTCAGCCTGCTTTCTTATACAATACATAACCATCTGCCCAGGGTGGCACCACCCACAATGGGCTGGGCCCTTCCACATCACTCAACAATCAAGAAAATGCCCCATAGACACGGCCACAGGCCCCAGTCCAATGGAGGCAATTCCCCAATTGAGGCTCCCTCAACCCAGGTGTGTCAAGTTGGCACTAAAGCTATCCAGCACAGATCCCAGCCTGCTAAGCAGGTTATGGCCACTGGTACAATAGTGGCATGATTGTTATAAAGGAAACCAATCACTTTCTGAGTGAATTTGAAGCTTGCTCTACACAGGTAAATTCAGCCTGGTACTGTAAATGTGGTCAAATGCCCATGGCTGGGGAGGTTTTAGGACCTAGAGGTGCATCTACTAATACTGTTTTGCTAAATGGTCATGTTGGTTGTCAAACCGCCTATTTATGTTTTACCAGGTATGCTGGCACATGCCTTTAATCCTAGAACTTGGGAGGCAAAGGCAGATGGACTTTTTTCTTTGTGTCTCAAGTTCCCTTATTTTTTTTTTATTTATCTTTTAGCCAATGTTTTATTGAAGCTCTGTGCATTTCATACAAGTCAAATTACATTACGAAGCCGGGCGTGGTGGCGCGCACACGCGCCTTTAATCCTAGTACTTGGGAGGCAAAGGCAGGCTGATCTTTGTGAGTTCAAGGCCAGCCTGGTCTACAGAGTGAGTTCCAGGACAGCTGGGACTACAGGGAGACCCTGTCTCAAGACCAAAAAAAAAAATTACATTACGAATCAAATATAACCTGTGCCCCCCTCCCTACCCTCCCCACCAGAGCTCATGCATTCTGCCAAACATGTTTTTCATCTTTTTCTCAATCTCTCTCAAAATTCTCGATGCAGAAGTTTACTGTTTTGAGCAGAATTTCACAGTTTCAGTCAGTTTTTGATGCAGACTTTTCTGTTGTTGTTATTCCTTCCAATATCCATCACTCCAAAATATGCACATATGCATGCCACACATATCATAGGTTTTAGCATCTTCAGCTTATGATTTTTTTTTTTATTAGGCTGAAAGATGTCATGTTTGAAGTCTCCTCCTTGGCAAGCCCAAACCACCATCAGTTCTGCCCTTGTGTTCCATACTGGGGTTTTCCCTTCCCATGGTCACCAGATGAGGTCCAGAAAGCACTGCATCCTGTCTTGCTTGATCTTCCTGTACTGGTCTCCATGATACAGCCTGGGTAGTCCAACAATGGCAGTCTATACTCTGAAGAAGTGGAAACCCCAGTAGTAGCTCAGTCCACAAGTTGGATGTCTCAGCAGTCCCCATCTGGCACTGAAGGTTTGGAGGATTCTTGGAGAGACATGAGTCTTTAGTCCATATTGGAAGGTTGAAAGCAGTGTCTCATGTCTTTGAAAGATGGCAAAAGCAGTGGCAGCCACAGGGCAGCTGCACTTGCCAGTAAGACAGGCAAAACTTTTTTACTTTTGTCTTTTTACTAAGATCTCAACTTTTATACCTGAAGTACAATTTCTCAGGCCTTACTATTTATTTATTTCTGGTCATACTTTCCTTTTGGATGTTTAAGGCCACACAGCCCAGATTAACCAAGGTTTTTGTTTTCTCAAGGTTAGTTAAGGATCTGGTCCTCAAGGATCACTCAGGTTTTTTGAGGGGAGGCACAGATAGATTTTTATAAGAGCAAGGCCAGTCTGGTTTACATAGTGATTTCCAGGCCAGCTGAGGCTACAGGGAGACCCTGTCTCAAAAAAAAAAAAAAAGTTTATACCTATAGATTTGTGCCAATCTCAGCTATGGTTAGAGAACAGAGAAACTTCTTTTTGCAGTGAGCAGCAATTAACACAAACTCATAAGTAGCCAAAGTCCTGAAAATAAGAGACTAAGAGAGCTTAGCCATAAGCACCACATTTCTAGCAATTCCCCATCAAGGCTCAGGGAACATCTCAGAAGAGAAGGTGGAAGGAATGTGGGTCAGAAGATAGGGTGGAGTGCTGTGACACCCTGTCTTCTGGATGTGACATGCAGTCATGCTCCTGAACTCACTGCAGCCCTGGTAACCTGCTCCTATCAAGCCAGTGGACATTCCTGCAAGGACAGGGAAGGCGCTCAGGAGGCCCCACCCCTAGCCAAGGAGCTACAGGCTCTTGAAGGCAGTGGGAAGAGAGCAGTTTTTCTTTGGGGTGGACCACTGGTGGGTGCCCAGGCTGCAGGGGATGGTCCCACATCCCATCCATGCACATGCAGGCAGCACTAACTGGACTCAGTGAGGGAGGGAGGAGGAAGAGGAGGAAGAGGAGAAGAGAAAGGCAGAAGAAGAAGAGGAGAAAGAAGAGGAGGAAGGGGAGGAGGAGGAAGAGGAAGAGAAGTAGGAGGAGGAAGAGAAAGAAGAGGAAGCAGAAGGGGAGGAAGAGGAGGAAAAGGAAGGAGAGGAAGGAAAGGAAGAAGAGGATGAGGAAGAGGAAGACATGAAGTTTAGAAGGGGATGGGCTTGGGGTGTTCTGGGGAGTTAGATGGAAGAGTGGGGGTGGATATGATCAAAATATATTGGAGGACCATCAAGATGGCTCAGCAGGTAAAGTCAGTTGCCATCAAGCCTGATGATCTGAGTTTGAGCCCTCAGATCCACATGGCAGAGGGACAACCTACTCCTCCTACAAGTTGTACTCTAACTTTTTTTTTTCTGTATGTGTATGAATGTACTGTCTGCCTGCAAGTCTGTGCACCCGTGCCATGCAATGCTGCGGAGGTCAGAAGAGGGTCTCGGATTCCCCTGGAACTGGAGTTCTCCTGGAATTGGAGTTTCAGACGGTTCTCGGCCGCCATGTGGGTGCTGGGGATCGAACCCGGGTCCTCTGTAAGAGCGGTTTGGAGCTCTTAACCGCTATGCCAATCTCCACCCCTGGCCTCTAACTTTTCACATGAATCAGTGCATGCCATACATGTACCATACAGACCACCAAAAAAAACTCACACACATTATGTAAATAAAATGTAATGAAAAATTAAAAAATAAGAACTGGAGAGATGGCTCAGTGGTTAGAGCACTGGCTGCTATTCCACAGGACCTGGTTTGGTTCCCAGCACCTACATGGCAGCTAACAACTGTCTGTAACTCCAGACCCAAGGGAACCAACACCCTCTTCTGACCTCCTCAGGCATTGCAGAACACTTAAAATACATGCAAGTGCTGGGTGTGGTGGCGCACGCCTTTAATTGGGAGACAGAGGCAGGCAGATCTCTATGAGTTCAAGGCCAGCCTGGTTTACAGATTGAGTTCCAGCTGGGACTAAAGGGAGACCGTGTCTCAAAAGAAAAAACAAAACAAAAAAAAAAAAAAAAAAACAAAAAAAAAACATGCAGGTAAATACACTCATACACATAACGTAAAATAAAAACATATTTTTAAAAAAAAAATACTGGTAATACATGTATGAAATTCCCTGACACCCGGGTTCGATCCCCACACCACACTGCAGCTGAGAGATTGTCTTTAATTAACTCCAGTTCCAGGGGAATCTGACAACCCTGCTTCTGACCTCCACGGGCTGCGCAAAGATGCACGTACATATATGCGACCGACAATACAACAGACACACTAACACATAAAAAAGAAAATAAAATCATTTTTTCAAAGTTACAAAAAAGAAATTCCCTAACACACACACACCACACACACCCACACACACACCACACACGCACACACACCAAGGAAGCACTACCACTTTGTTTTGTTTTGTTTTGTTTGTTGTTATTTTTTTTAAAGAGCCGTACCTGCCATTCCCTGCCTTATTTCCAGCCTGGATCAGTGCTCACAGTGGCTTTAATAGAGCTGTGAATAATAGAGATCACTTGCCAACTGACCATCACCATACATCATGACCCCACACCACCCACCACCAGCATCTGCACCAAACTGACACCTTCAAATAGAGAGTTCAGAGCACTTCAGACTGGAGCAGCTCCGTGGTGGAGGGCTTGCCCAGCAGGAACCAAACCCGGGGTTTGACCCCCAGCACAGGAACAGGAGGGAGGAATGAGCAGTGGAGGGAGGGAAGCAGACACACAAGCTCTACCCTGAACAGGCCTATCTGCACAGAGAACTCACAGGGTTGGCATGGCTTTTCAGTTTCCTGAACAGTGACAGCCGCATCTCCGACAGTCACCAACAAAAGACTAGTCGCAGAGCTGTCACCCCAGGCTCAACAATTTGAGGAGTATCAAGTGGGTCCAAGATCATATTTTTTATTGTTGTTTTTTTGGGGGGTGGGGGGTGGGGGGTGGTGGATGAGAGTCTTATCATATGAATCCAGGCTGGCGTGGTACACTATAGTAGCTGAGCTGGCCTTGAACTCACAGAGTCTGCCTGCCCTCTTGCCTCCCCATGCTGGGATTAATGGTGTCACTACCAGCACCCAGCCCAAAGATTTCTTCTAATGGACTTTCAGTCCTCTGTGGTTAGTTCTAAAGAGAACTGTTCTGTTGTTTGGTTTTTTGTGGATAAGTCCTGTTAAGTAACCCAGGCTAGCCTCAAACTTTGGCCATCCTCCTGGCTCAGCTCTTAGTTCGGGATTACAGGTGTGTCCAACTACACCTGACTTGGCTTAGTTCACGATTAGTTACACCCTGTGCAATGTTCTAGAAGAGGTGTTAGTGTCACCCAGGCCCACAACTGTTTTTGTTTTTTTTTTTTTGTATGTGTATGAAATGTAACTGTTCCCGCATGTAGCGTTTTGTGCACCCGTTTGTGCATTGGCTGAGCGAGGTCAGCAAGAGGGTGTCGGATTCCCCGAACTGGGAGTTAAAGATGGTTCTCAGCTGCCCATGTGGGTGCTGGGACATGAACCGGTCCCTGCAACAGCAGTCGGGTCTCCTAACCGGTAGCCATCTCTCCGGCCCCAGCTTTTTTTTTCTTTTTTAATTCTCTGTTTTATGAACTCAACTGCTACTCTACATATTTCACCCTGATAGCACAGAACTCATTCTACAGAAGAGAACAGAGGAAGTGGTAAAAGACACTGGCTTGGTGGATCACACAGGTCACAGGTGTAGGCATCTTGAAGTTAGTTTTTTTTTTTTTCAGTCTTTTGCGACAGGGTCTCCCTTTGGTCCCGTGGCCGGGTAACTCCTTGCTTGCAGACCAGGCTGGCCTTGAACTCAAGAGTCCACTGCCTCTAACTCCCACTCAGTGCTGGGATCAAAGCAGTGCCACCATGCAGGCAGGGTCAGGCTCCCTGAATCTGAAAATACAAACTTGAAAACTAGTCCAAAGTCTCAAACTTTGGGGGCATCAATATGACATCACAAAGGGAAAATTCCACACAATTGTGGCCTGTGCTTTGTATAAAAAGTTATTGAAAATCGGGGACTGGAGAGATGGCCCTAGAGTTAAGAAGAGTCGCCACTGCTCGCTTGCGAGGACCTGGGTTTGATTCTTAGCACCACACATGGCATCGAAAACCATCTTTAAACTCCAGTTCCAGGGAATCATCCGGGATGCACATATTCTCTGAGGCACTGCACGACACCCACGATGCCCCGACCTGCATTTGCAGGAACACGTCCACTCATCACATAAAAAATAAAATTTTTGCGGATGTTACTGGTGGCGCACCCCTTTAATCCTACAGCAACTTGGGAGGCAGAGGGCAGTGGAATCTTGTGAGTTCAAGGCCCACCTGGTTCTACAAGTGAGTTCCAGGACAGTGATTGGGCTACAGGGAGACCACTTTGTCTCGAAAACGACAAAAAATAAATCAGAGCATTAGTTAAATATCAATCGAATTTTGTTTAATTCTTTATTTACTTTTTTCTCTGTGTACGTGTCTGCCTGTCATGTCAGGTCCGGTTGACACCCCTGTCGTGCATGCCAGGGATGGTCAGAAGGGGTCTCGGTTCCCAGGAACTGAAGCTCGCCTGGAAGTGGAGTTTCAGGAACGGTTCTCCTGCACGACATGTGGGTGCTGGCGGATCGAAATACCCGGGACCTCTGAAAGAGTTCAGCGCTTAAACCACTAGGCCACCTCCAGCCCTGAATTAAATTTTTTTTTTAATTTTTATTTACTTTATTTTACTTTTTATGTGTATGAATGTATTTGTACTGCATGCAGTATGTGCCCATTTCTGTGCAATGCCAGAGGTCAAAGAGCGGCTTCTGATTCCCCTTGGAAACTGGAGTTCTCCTGGAACCGGAGTCACAGACGGTCTCCGCAGCCATGGGGGTGCTGGGGATCGAACCCGGGTCCTCTGTAAGAGCGGTCGCACTCTTATAACCCGCTAGGGCCAACTCTCCAGCTCCTAAATTTTTAAAAAAATTATTGAAAATATTGTATACAGCCGGCTCAAGGGACACGTCCTACAGCCCAGCTACTATGGAGATTTGAGGCAGAAGACTGATCACATGAGCCTGATGGAGGTCAAGGGCAGCTGGAGCAGCACAAGAAGACCGCCATCTATAGGAAGCCTAAATAATCAGGCTCAGTGGGTAATGGAACGTCACCAAAGCCGGACTACCTGAGTTCAATCCTGTGACCCATCGGGTAAAGGAGAGAACGACTCCTGAAAGTTTGTCCTCTGGACCACACACATGGCATGACATACCACCCACATATATACATACATGCACACTAAATAAGTGTAGATATAATACAATAAATACAAATATAACTTCTTAAAATATTAAAATATTTTATTATTTTATATTATAACCAGGTGGTGTGGTGGCGCAGCCTTTAATCCTAGGCAATCGGAGGCAGAGCGTAAGCGCGGATCTTTGTGAGTTCAGGCCAGCCTGGTTAGCAAGAGTGAGCTGCTGCCAGCAGAGCAGCTGGGGCACAGGGAGACCCTCTCTTCAAGACAAAAAGAAAACAAATTTTATTATGGTTATTATCAGTATATTGCTTTGAAGTGTATGTACCCCATGTCACGCAATGCCTGTCAGAGGGTCGAAAAGGGCATCAGATTTCCCCTGAAACGGGAGTTATGGATGGTTGTTAGCTGCCATGTTGGTGGCTAGGAATGAAACACCAGATACTTTACTAAGAGCAGAAAGTGTAGTAACCACTGACCCATCTCTAACAATTATTTTTTTTTCCCCCCTCCTTTGGTCTTTCTGAGATGTGGGAGTTTCCCTATAGGCCCCAGCTAGCTGGAGTCTCCCTATAGCCCCCAGCTGCCTCGAGAACTCACGTAAGACCAGGCTGGGCCTTGAACTCACAGAGATCCACCGCCTCTGCCTCTCCAAGTGCTGGATTAGTGTTTTTTTTTTTTATTTATATTTTTTCTTTATTATTTTTTTTTTATTTTTAAATGTGTTATGAGGTATTGCCTAGCTCATGTAGGTCACTATGTCATACCCAAGCTCCTGTGATCAAAGCACTGGAGTAAGCAAGGAGTTCCCTGAGTAGTTTGGAGTTATGGACAGTGTTGCTGCCATGTGGGTGCTGGGTAAGCTACACTATGGGTCTCCACGTCCAAAGAGCTAGCATCAGTTGTGCTTGTTAACTGCTTAGGCCATCTCGTCCTCTAGCCCCCACATTCATTTTGTTTTTACACTAAAGCCAATTTTCCAAAATGCAATATACCTTTAAAAACTATAACTTCCAGGGCTGAGATGTTAACTCGGCTGAGATGGCCACGGAGGTAGAAGGGCTCTGTAGCATACACATAAACCTGGCTATGGTGGTTCGGCCTGTCTGTAATCCTAGCACTTAGGAGGAAGCAGCGAAAAGCCAGAGTTCAAGGCCAACTTGGCACCTATACCATAAAAAAAAAAAGAAATTCAAGGCTAACCTGGATCTACATGAGACCCTGTTCTCAAAACATAACAATAAATAATTCATTGCTACTGGTGAGAAAACAGAAAGACGCCTTTGCTCTGAGGAGCACAGCTGCATGGAATCCTCAGCACTTGCTACCCACACTTTGGCCTTGACTTAATGCTGTAGTCTTTCCATAAAACAGGAGAAACGTGACAATAAAGACCACTGTGCTGTGTAATAGGCTGGTTTCAGAGGGAGCGCCACATGCACGACATTTGTTCTTCGTCCTCTGTAGGAGTGACCGAAGAAAAAAGGTGGAAAGAAACTTTTTTTATTTCAAGGCAACAATGCACCGTCCTGGAGGGGTCTCTGGGGCATCTGCCCCAGCAGAGGACGGCTGTCTAGACCCCGGCCAGCTCCAGAAACTGCCAGCCTCCTGTGACTTCTGTCCTGGTCCTCCTCCCTCAGCTTCCCTTGTGCCTGTAATAAAACCCATCAAATGCGGCATGGTGGGTGTGCACGCCTTTAATCCTAGCACTCTGGAGAGACAGAAGCAGGCAATAATGTGAGTTCAAGGGCCAGCCTGGTCTACAGAGTGATATTCCGCGGACAGCTGGAGCTACGGGAGACCATTTGCAAAAAGACCAACAACAAACACACACAAACAAACATAACCTCAAGATCGTGAGTGGCTTAAACGCTACAAACTTATTTCTCAGGCAGGTCCTGCTGGTGCAACCTTTAATCCCAACGCTTGGGAGTCCTGACCTAGGGAGTTCCTAAGTCGCCAGGGCTACACCGTGAGACCCTTTCTCAAACAAAATCCACCACTGACTGCCTGACAACATGTCAATACTTCTGCTCCAAAACAGTCACACTGTCTTCATGGAGAATATTAGAAAGACTGAGAAAAGATGAAAACTATGTTGGCAGAATGGCAGAGCTCTCTGGCGGGGTGGGGGAAATGGGTGGGAACACTTGTCTAGATTGGTAACAAAATAACACTAAATTTGTGTTGAAAAAAATAAATAAATTTGGTATTAAAAGAAAAAAACAACCAAACAAAAAAATCCCTCCACAAATGTATCCTTACAGTTCTGGAGCCTGGAAGCCCAAAAGGAACCTCTTGTTGACTAAAGTCAAGGTGTCTACACTGCATTCTTGAGGGTCCCATGGAGAGTCTTTTCCCGCTTCTTGAGGCCCCCAAAACCCTGTGACTCCTGGCCTTATGACTCCCAGATAGCTATATGACCATAGGTTTTTTCTGGCAAAAACAAAACTTTTTTTTTTTTTGTGGGGGGGGGGGGTCTTTTCGAGCCAAGGGCCCCTGTAGCCCAGCTGTCCTGGAACTCACTCTGTAGACCCAGGCTGGCCTTGAACTCACAAGATCACCGTCCTGCCTCCCAAGTATGCTAGGATTAAGATGGTCCACCAGCCCTGACAAAATAAGAAAAAAAAACTTTTAAACTTACATTTATTTTTACTGTGTGTGCGTGCACATCGCACTCAGCCCATGGTAAATGTGGGGGGGTCAGAGGAACAAGTTTCAGGAGCTGGGTTCTCTCCTTTCCAGCCATCCAGCCCAGGGATGGAACTCAGTTCTCAGGCTTGGCAGCAAGCCAAGGCGCACTTTAGATCCAGTGAGCCCCCCCCCTTGTACTTCATTCATTCATTCATCAGCTTATATGAAGGGTCTCATGTAGGCTACAATGTAGCCAAGATGACAACTGGAACCTCGGATCCTCCTCTGCCTCACCTCTCAGGATTGAGGCAGGGATGAAGCCTGTGACCACAAGCCTAGTTTCAAGCAGTGCAGGGAGCGAAACCTGGGGCTTTATTATGCTAGGGCCTCTGCCAACTGACTGTATATCCATGCCCCCACCCCCCCCACCTTTAATTATTTTCTATGTCTGAGTATTTCCTGCATGTAACTGTAAGGCCTTACTGTACACAATCCTCAGAGTCAAGAAGACATAGGCATCCCCTGATCCCCTGGAACGGAAGGTTAGTCTCCATGTAGATGCTGGGAACTGGAACTCCAGTGTCCTCTGCAGAGCAACCAGTGCCTTAACTCGTGAAGCCTGTCTCCAGCCCCTAACCATTCTTTACGAGAAAGGGTTTTGGGCTTGCTGGAGAGATGGTCAGTCGGTTAAGAGCACTGACTGCTCTTGAAGAGACCTGGGTTGTTCCCAGACCACATGTCTCCTACTAAGAACCGATCTTGAAGCCGCATGGTTGGTGCACACCTTTAATGCCCCAGCGCGGGAGGGAGGCAGGCCAGATCTCTGTGAGCTTCAAGGCACACCTGGTCTAGCAGAGCTAGCTCCGGCCAGGGGGCTGAAAGGCAGACCTCTGTCTCAAAAAGAAGAGGAGAGATTGAAAGACAGAGAGAAAGAGTTACTTACTCTGTAGTGCCAAGCGAATCCGAATTCACTATGTAGCTGAGGTTGATTTGGATTATCTTTTTCCCTCCCCTTCCCAGACTATTGAGATGATAGGGATAGGCCATCGCAGTGCTAGGAATGAGCAAGCACTCTACCAATAGAACTACATCCCCAGCAGATCCAATTAAAGCTGCTTTTGTACTGTATTCATTTGTGTTTGTTTTGAGCCAGGGTTCTCCATGTAGCCCAGCAAGCCTGGAACTCGATATATAGAACCAGGCTGGCCTTAACTCGTATGCATAGATCTGCCTGCCTCTGCCTTCCGATGGCTGGGATTAAGAGGTGTGCACCACATGCCTGCAGCTGTATATATACAAAACTGGTTAATATGATGGCATTGGGCTGCGGAATGCAACCCTGGCGCGTAAGAGCAGCCAACGCTCTTAAACCACTGAGCCATCTCTCCGCCCAAAACCCTTTCTCGTAAAGGGTTAGGGGCGCCTGGAGACAGGGCTCAGCAAGTTGTAAAGAGCACTGGTTGCTCTTTCAGAGGAACCTGGGTTCAGTTCCCAGCACTTACATCAGGCAGCTCATAACCGCTGCAAATCCAGTCCCTGGGAATCAGATGCCTCTTCTGACCTCTGCCAGTATTATGTGTACAAGTATACTTTACGTACATGCAGGGAAAAACACTCATACATAGAAAATAATTTAAAAGTGGGGGTGGGGCAATGGATTAAACAGTCGTTGGCAGAGGCCCTAGCATAATAAAGCCCCAGGTTTCGCTCCCTGCNCACACACACACACGCACACACACACACGTTTTGTTTTGTTTTGTTTTGTTTTGTTTGTTTTGTTTTTAAGAGCCTGTACCTCCCCTGGGCCTTAGTTCCAGCCTGGATCATGTGCTCACAGTGGCTTTATAGAGCTGTGAATAATCAGAATCTTGCCACTACCATCACCATAATCATGACCACCACCACCACCACAGCATCTTGCACCAAAATGACACCTTCAATAGAGAGTTCAGAGCATTCAGACTGGAGCAGCTCCGTGGTGGAGGGCTTGCCCAGCAGGAACCAGACCCTGGGTTTGACCCCCAGCACAGGAACAGGAGGGAGGAATGAGCAGTGGAGGGAGGGAAGCAGACACACAAGCTCTACCCTGAACAGGCCTATCTGCACAGAGAACTCACAGGGTTGGCATGGCTTTTCAGTTTCCTGAACAGTGACAGCCGCATCTCCGACAGTCACCAACAAAAGACTAGTCGCAGAGCTGTCACCCCAGGCTCAACAATTTGAGGAGTATCAAGTGGGTCCAAGATCATATTTTTTATTGTTGTTTTTTTTGGGGGGTGGGGGGTGGGGGGTGGGGGATGAGAGTCTTACTATATGAAGTCCAGGCTGGCCTGGTACTCACTATATAGCTGAGGCTGGCCTTGAACTCACAGAGATCTGCCTGCCTCTGCCTCCCCAGTGCTGGGATTAATGGTGTCACTACCACACCCAGCCCAAGATTACTTCTAATGGACTTCAGTCCTCTGTGGTTAGTTCTAAAGAGAACCCTGTTCTGTTGTTTTGGTTTTTGTGAGATAGAGTCCTGTTAAGTAACCCAGGCTAGCCTCAAACTTGCCATCCTCCTGCTTCAGCTTCCTTAGTTCTGGGATTACAGGTGTGTCCAACTACACCTGACTTGGCTTAGTTCACGATTAGTTACACCCTGTGCAATGTTCTAGAAGAGGTGTTAGTGTCACCCAGGCCCACAACTGTTTTGTTTTTTTTTTTGTATGTGTATGAATGTACTGTCTGCATGTAGGTTTGTGCACCCGTGTTGTGCAATGCTGAGGAGGTCAGAAGAGGGTGTCGGATTCCCCTGGAACTGGAGTTAAAGATGGTTCTCAGCTGCCATGTGGGTGCTGGGAATCGAACCCGGGTCCTCTGCAACAGCAATCGGTGCTCTTAACCGCTAGGCCATCTCTCCGGCCCCAGCTGTCATTTTTTAATTCTCTGTTTTAGAACTCAACTGCTACTCTACATATGTCACTCCTGATAGCACAGACACTCATTCTACAGAAGAGGAGACAGAGGAAGGGTAAAAGACACTGGCTTGGGGATCACACAGGCACAGGGTAGGCATCTTGATAGTTTTTTTTTTTTTCAGTCTTTTTGAGACAGGGTCTCCCTTTTAGTCCCAGTTGGCCGGGAACTTGCTTTGCAGACCAGGCTGGCCTTGAACTCACAGGGATCCATCTGCCTTTGCCTCCCAAGTGCTGGGATCAAAGGCATGTGCCACCATGCCAGGCAGGGTAGGCTCCTGAATCTGAAAATACAAACTTGAAAACTAGTCCAAAGTCTCAAACTTTGGGGGCATCAATATGACATCACAAAGGGAAAATTCCACACATTTGGCCTGTGCTTTGTATACAAAATTATTGAAAATAGGGGCTGGAGAGATGGCCTAGCAGTTAAGAGTGCCAACTGCTCTTGCAGAGGACCCGGGTTTGATTCTTAGCACCCACATGGCAGCTGAAAACCATCTTTAACTCCAGTTCCAGGGGAATCCGACACCCTCTTCTGACCTCTGAGGCACTGCACGACACAGATGCACCGACCTGCATGCAGACAGTACACTCATACACATAAAAAAATAAAATTTTTGCCGGATGTGGTGGCGCACGCCTTTAATCCTAGCACTTGGGAGGCAGAGGCAGGTGGATCTTTGTGAGTTCAAGGCCAGCCTGGTCTACAAAGTGAGTTCCAGGACAGTTGGGGCTACAGGGAGACCCTGTCTCGAAAAGACAAAAATAAATAAATTAATTAAGTTAAATTAAATCGAATTAATTTTTTTAATTTTTTATTTATTTTTCTCTACGTGTATGAATGTACTGTCTATATGCAGGTCTGTGCACCCATGTCGTGCAATGCCGCGGAGGTCAGAAGAGGGTCTCGGATTCCCCTGGAACTGGAGTTCTCCTGGAATTGGAGTTTCAGACGGTTCTCTGCCGCCATGTGGGTGCTGGGGATCGAACCCGGGTCCTCTGTAAGAGCGGTCGGCACTCTTAACCGCTAGGCCATCTCTCCAGCCCTAAATTTTTAAAAAAATTATTGAAAATATTGTATACAGCCAGGCTCAGGGACACGTGCCTACAGCCCAGCTACTTGGAGATTTGAGGCAGGAAGACTGATCACATGAGCCTAGGAGGTCAAAGGCAAGCTGAGCAGCACAGAAGACCCCATCTTAGGAAGCTAATAATAGGCTCAGTGGGTAATGGAACTTTCACCAAGCCGGACTACCTGAGTTCAATCCTCGTGACCCATCTGGTAAAGAGAGAACTGACTCCTGAAAGTTGTCCTCTGACCACCACATGCATGTACATACCCACCCACACATATATACATACATGCACACTAAATAAGTGTAAATATATATACATATATTTACTTGCCTCTTTTTAAAATTATTAAAATATTTTATTATTTTTATTTATAGCCAGGTGTGGTGGCGCATGCCTTTAATCCTAGCACTCGGGAGGCAGAGGTAGGCGGATCTTTGTGAGTTCAAGGCCAGCCTGGTCTACAGAGTGAGTTCCAGGGCAGCTGGGGCTACAGGGAGACCCTCTCTCGAAAAGACAAAAAGAAAAATATTTTTATTTATGTATATCAGTATATTGCCTGCAAGTGTAAATGCACCCATGTCACGCAATGCCCTTCAGAGGTCAGAAAAGGGCATCAGATTCCCCTGAAACGGGAGTTATGGATGGTTGTTAGCTGCCATGTTGGTGCTAGGAATGAAACACAGATCCTTTGTAAGAGCAGACAGTGCTCTTAACCACTGACCCATCTCTACAGCAACCTTTATCCCCCTACCCCCTTTGGTCTTTCTGAGATGGAGTTTCCCTATAGCCCCAGCTAGCTGAGTCTCCCTATAGCCCCAGCTAGCCTGGAACTCAGTAGACCAGGCTGGGCTTGAACTCACAGAGATCCACCTGCCTCTGCCTCCCAAGTGCTAGGATTAAAGGTGTTCACCACCATGCCTGACTCTTAATTATTTTTTTTTATTTTATGTGTATGAGTGTATTGCCTGCACATATGTAGGTCCACTTATGTCATACAACGCCCATGGATATCAAAAAAGAACACTGGATGCCCATTGGAGTTATGGACAGTTGTTAGCTGCCATGTGGGTGCTGGGAATCTACCATGGGTCCACTCCAAGAGCAGCCAGTGCTTTTAACTGCTAAGCCATCTCTCCAGCCCCCACATCATTTTTTTTTTACACTAAAGCAATTTTCCAAAATGCAATATACCTTTAAAAACTATAACTTCCAGGGCTGAGATGTAAACTATAACTTCCAGGGCTGAGATGTGGCTCAGTGGGTAGAGGGCTCATTTAGCATACACATAACCTGGCTATGGTGGTTCGTGCCTGTCTGTAATCCTAGCACTTAGGAGGTAGAGTCAGAAGAAGCCAGAGTTCAAGGCCACACTTGGCTACCTATGAAATTCAAGGCTAACCTGGACTACATGAGACCCTGTCTCAAAACACTAACAATAATAATTCATTGCTACTGGTGAGAAAACAGAAAGACGCCTTTGCTCTGAGGAGCACAGCTGCATGGAATCCTCAGCACTTGCTACCCACACTTTGGCCTTGACTTAATGCTGAGTCTTTCCATAAACAGGAAACGTTGACATCAAAGACCACTGTGCTGGTGAATGAGGCTGGTTCAGAGCCCACATGCACACATTTGTCTTCTCCTCTGTAGGAGTGACCGAAGAAACAGGTGGAAAGAACTTTTTTATTTCAAGCAACAAGGCACCGTCCTGGAGGGGTCTCTGGGGCA
This sequence comes from Rhizomys pruinosus, assembly GCA_009823505.1. Classification (NCBI taxonomy): domain Eukaryota; kingdom Metazoa; phylum Chordata; class Mammalia; order Rodentia; family Spalacidae; genus Rhizomys; species Rhizomys pruinosus. The sequence goes on along the minus strand of VZQC01000890.1, from coordinate 180,794 downwards.
TCTGCCCCAGCAGAGGACGGCTGTCTAGACCCCGGCCAGCTCCAGGAATATGACAGCCTCCTGTGACTCTGTCCTGGTCTCCCTCAGCTTCCCTTGTGCCTGTAATAAACCATCAAGCCGGGCATGGTGGTGCACGCCTTTAATCCTAGCACTCTGGAGACAGAAGCAGGCAGATCATGTGAGTTCAAGGCCAGCCTGGTCTACAGAGTGAATTCCAGGACAGCTGGAGCTACAGGGAGACCATTTCAAAAAGACCAAAACAAACAAACAAACAAACAAACCATCAAGATCTGAGTGGCTTAAACGCTACAAACTTATTTCTCAGGCAGGTCCTGCTGGTGCACACCTTTAATCCCAGCACTTGGGAGTCTGACCTAGGGAGTTCCTAAGTCAGCCAGGGCTACACCGTGAGACCCTGTCTCAAAACAAAATCCCCACTGACTGAAACAGTGAACTTCTGCTCAAAACAGTCAACTTCTTCATGGAGAATATTGAGAAAGACTGAGAAAGAGATGAAAAGCATGTTTGGCAGAATGCATGAGCTCTGGCGGGGTGGGGGAATGGGTGGGAACACTGGTCTAGATTTGTTAAAAAAATAAAACTAAATTTGTGTGAAAAAAATAAATAAATTTGGCTATTAAAAAAAAAACAACACAAACAAAATCCCCTACAAATGTATTCCCTTACAGTTCTGGAGACTGGAAGCCCAAAAGGAACCTCTTGTTGACTAAAGTCAAGGTGTCTACACTGCATTCTTGAAGGGTCCATGGAGAAGTATTTTCCAGCTTCTAGAGGCCCCCAAATACCCTGTGACTCCTGGTCCTTATGACTCCAAGATAGCTATATGACATAGGTTTTAACTGGAAAAAACAAAACTTTTTTTTTTTTGGGGGGGGGGTCTTTTCGAGACAGGGTCTCCCTGTAGCCCCAGCTGTCCTGGAACTCACTCTGTAGACCAGGCTGGCCTTGAACTCACAAAGATCCACCTGTCTCTGCCTCCCAAGTGCTAGGATTAAAGACATGCGCCACCACGCCCGGCAGAAAAAAAAACTTTTAAAATTACATTTATTTACTGTGTGTGCGTGCACATGCACTCAGCCCAGGTAAATGTGGGGGGGTCAGAGGACAAGTTTCAGGAGTGGGTTCTCTCCTTGTAGATCCCAGGGATGGAACTCAGTTCCTCAGGCTTGGCAGCAAGCCAAGGCTCACTTTATCCAGTGAGCCCCCCCCTTGTACTTCATTCATTCATTCATTCATTTATTGAGGGTCTCATGTAGGCTACAATGTAGCCAAGATGACACTGAACTCCTGATCCTCCTGCCTCCACCTCTCAGACTGAGGGGATGACAGGCCTGTGCCACTAAGCCTAGTTTCAAGCAGTGCAGGGAGCGAAACCTGGGGCTTTATTATGCTAGGGCCTCTGCCAACTTGACTGTATATCCATGCCCCCACCCCCACCTTTTAAATTATTTTCTATGTATGAGTGTTTTCCCTGCATGTACGTAAGTATACTTGTACACATAATACTGGCAGAGGTCAGAAGAGGGCATCTGATCCCCTTAAACTGGAGTTAGCTGCCATGTAGATGCTGGGAACTGAACCCAGGTCCTCTGCAAGAGCAACCAGTGCTCTTAACTGCTGAGCCATGTCTCCAGGCGCCCCTAACCCTTTACGAGAAAGGGTTTTGGGCTGGAGAGATGGCTCAGTGGTTAAGAGCACTGACTGCTCTTGCAGAGGACCAGGGTTTGATTCCCAGCACCCACATGGCCTCTAAAAACCGTCTTTAGTGCCAGGCATGGTGGTGCACACCTTTAATCCCAGCACTCGGGAGGCAGAGGCAGGCAGATCTCTGTGAGTTCAAGGCCAGCCTGGTCTACAGAGCTAGCTCCAGGCCAGCTGGGGCTAAAGGAGACCCTGTCTCAAAAGAGAGAGAGAGAGATTGAAAGAAAGAGAAAGAGTCTTACTCTGTAGCCTAAGCTAATCTAGAATTCACTATGTAGCTGAGGTTGACTTTGAATTTATCTTTCTTCCTCCCCTTCCCAGACTATTGAGATGATAGGGATAGGCCATCGCAGTGCTAGGAATGAGCAAGCACTCTACCAACTGATCTACATCACCAGATCCAATAAAGCTGTTATTGTACTGTATCATTTTGTTTTGTTTTTGAGACAGGATCTCCATGTAGCCCCAGCAAGCCTGGAACTCGATATATAGACCAGGCTGGCCTTTAACTCGTATGCATAGATCTGCCTGCCTCTGCCTTCTGAGTGCTGGGATTAAAGGAGTGTGGCACCATGCCCAGCTGTTATATATACAAAAACATTATGTTAAAATATATATTTAGGGCTGGAGAGATGGCCTAGCGGTTAAGAGCGCCAACCGCTCTTACAGAGGACCCGGGTTCGATCCCCAGCACCCACATGGCGGCCAAAAACCGTCTGAAACTCCAATTCCGGGAGAGCTCCAGTTCCAGGGGAATCCGAGACCCTCTTCTGACCTCCGCGGCATTGCACGACACGGGTGCACAAACCTGCATGCAGACAGTACATTGATACACATACAGAAATAAAAATAAAATTTTTAAAAAAATTAAGGAAGGGCTGGAGAGATAGCCTAGCGGTTAAGAGCACCGACGCTCTTGCAGAGGACCCGGGTTCGATCCCCAGCACCCACATGGCGGCTAAGAACCGTCTGTAACTCCAATTCCAGGAGAACTCCAGTTCCAGGGGAATCCGACACCCTCTTCTGACTCCGCGGCATTGCACGACACGGGTGCACAGACCTGCATGCAGACAATACATTCATACACATACAAAAATAAAAAATAAAAAAAAAAATTAAGGAAAAAATAAAATATAGATTTAGCTGGGCGTGGTGGTGCACACCTTTAATCCTAGTGCTTGGTAGGCAGAGGCAGGTGGATCTCTGTGAGTTCAAGGCCAGCCTGGTCTACATAGAGAGCTCCAGGCCAGCTAGGACTAAAGAGAGACTCTGTCTCAAAAACACCCCCGCCCAAAAATCTTGAGCTCTTCTTTTTCAACCCAGTTCCTACCCAGAACACCTTGGTCTCAGAATCTTAATATATGGAATGTCAAAGCCTCTTTGTTAAACTCGGCCATGAAACCCACGGGTACTATGACCTGATAAGACTCAGGTCAGCAAAGCCCAAGTTCCTTCCCCTTCCCATAACCTCACACCAGTCCTCTCTAGGCACACAAGGGAGGAATATTTCTCTGCATTAACAGAGAAGTCATAGTATCTCCAAATTCTCCAGCATCAAAAGCTCCCTCCTCTCAAGATAGATCCCCGAGTGCTTTGCCTATCGAGCAGGAAAACCTGGGTTCCATCCCCGACACTGCATTAACTGGGTTGATGATGCATGCTTGTAACCTCAGCATTTGGGAGACGGAAGCAGGAACATCAGGATTTCGAAGCCAGCCTTGGATACACAGCAAGTCTGAGCCAGTCTGGGCTTTAAGGACAATTTCACACAACCACCAGTTGACACCTGAGATACACTCAGCCCCTACTGTTTTAAACTTTCCATGGTTTAAGTTTCAAAACAAGGGGATAACATGTGTGTAATTCTTTGTGTGTGTGTGTGTGTGTGTGTGTGTGTGTGTGTGTGTGTGTCTTTTTGAGACAGGGTCTCCCTGTAGCCCCAGCAGTCCTGGAACTCACTCTGTAGACCAGGCTGGCCTTGAACTCACAAAGATCCGCCTGCCTCTGCCTCCCGAGTGCTAGGATTAAAGGCGTGCGTCACCATGCCCGGCTAGTACAATTCTTATAACTCCCACTTTAAAGATGAAAAACAAAGACCCAAAGAAGTAAAGCAATTTTTCCAAGACCACACAACTGCTAAGAGTCAGAGTCCAGGCTCAAAGCCAGCTCCCAGAGTCCTGAGTCCAGTAGCCGCCTGACAGGTGATCTGTGGCCTCTCACCAGGAAAGGAGCTCCACTCAACCAGACACTGAGACCATGATATCATCAAAAAGTTTCCTGCCGTGTGGAGGAAGCACATAGCTTCCTAACTAAACCATTTCAACAGTCTTCTAGGTCAGAATGTGGCAACTCTCTCTAGAGGAGGTGGCCAGTAAATACAGGCACACCCTAAGACATGTGACCCTGTTTATGGTTGCGGCTTTCGCTTGAGACAGGTCTCCTGTAACTGACGCTGGCCTAGAACTCTGATCCTCCTGCCTCCACCTCACTCTCAATGCTGGGATTACAGGCACGCATAATGCCTGGTTTGTGTGGTGAGTTTTCATTATCACTCAATCTTGGTGTCTTCATGTATGTAATGGGGACATGGACCTCAAAACCACACACATTTTTGTGGCATTTAAAATAAGGTCATTCAGATCAGGTACCCAGCAGAGACCCCCGACCCACCACACATCAGTTTCCTCTTTCCTTTTTTTTAAAATATTTTTTAAATTTTATTTATTTTCTATGTGTATGAATGCACTGTCTGCACGTAGGTCTGTGCACCCGTGTCGTGCAATGCCGCGGAGGTCAGAAGAGGGTGTTGGATTCCCCTGGAACTGGAGTTCTCCTAGAATTGGAGTTACAGACGGTTCTCAGCCGCCATGTGGGTGCTAGGGATCGAACGCGGGTCCTCTGCAAGAACAGTCGGTGCTCCTAACCACTAGGTCATCTCTCCAGCCCCAGTTGCCTCTTTCCTTAACTCAGTCCACTGCCCTGTTATACCTCAAGACCTTTACCTCTTTATTTCTTCAAATGTTCCAAATACCAAAACTCCCATCTTGACACTGCCACTCACCAAAATGCAGTCTACATACAAGAAACACACATGCCCTCTGGAGAGAGAGCTCAGCACTTAAGAGCTCTGGATGCTCTGACAGAGAACCTAAGTTCAGTTCCCAGCAACCTCATGAAGGCTAACAATCATCTGTAACTGCACTTCCAGGAGATCCAATGCCCTCTTCTGGCCTCCACAGGCATTGTACACACATGATACACTTACATACATATAGGCAAAACACTCATATCTATAAATAAAAATTTTTTTTGATCTTTTTGAGACAGGGTCTCCCTTTAGTCCCAGCTGGCCTAGAACTCACTATGTAGACCAGGCTGGCCTTGAACTCATAGAGATCTGCCTGTCTCTGCCTCCAGAGTGCTGAGTTTATATAAAAGGCCTGTGTCACCACAACCAAAAAAAAAATCATCACACGCAAAAAAATATTATATATATATATATATAAACTATAAAGTTGTCTGCCCCATTGCCTCTTTGCTCCATAAATCAGCACATATGTCTGTCCCATGAACTATCACTTTTACATAATTATTTGCATTGTTCTATTATGCACTGAGTCACAGCTTCCCAACCAGGGGTGTATAGTACAATCAGTAAGAGAGCTTGGAAAAGACAAATACAAGCCAGGCCTGCTGGCACCGGCCTGTCAACCCAACTAATCTACTCAAGAAGCTGAGGGAGGAGGGCCACAAGTTCAAGTCCTTCCTGGGTTCAGAGTGAGTTCACAGCCAAATGGAGCATCTTAGTGAGACCCTGACCTAAATAAGGAAAAAGAGAAAGGGGCATCATCCTTCAGTGGGGGAGCTCCTGCCTCATAAGTGCAAGGGTAAGACACACACACACACACACACACACACACAGTCCTCCCTAGAGCTTCTGCTGGTACCAATCTGGGGATGCACACTTTAAGTCACATAAAATAGCAGACTATTTGCACAGAATCTATAAGCATCCCCCTTAAATGGCTTATAGAACTCAGTACAATGTAAATGCTACACACACTTATACTGAACTCTGGAGGGGACGATGGCATGCTAAGGATTAAGATGGTTATTTTTATTTTCACACACTACTAAACTAGCAGTCGACTGAATCTGTGGACACAGAGGGACACTGGACAGATCCCACACCAGATTCGAATTTCAGTCTTGAAAGGAGCAGGTGATCCCAACACCTGCTGAGCAGATCTCTTTCAAGTCAGCCTTGCAGAGCAATCACCTGGCACAGTCCCTGCACTTAGTAGGAAGCTCATAGTTGTTCCTGGCACAAAACCATGGCATGTTAACAGTCTACTGAGCTAATAAAAATAGTTATGGTGGCCCAGGTGAGGTGACCTATGCCTTTAATCCCAGAATTGAGGAGGTAGATGGGAGTTTGAAGCCAGCCTGGCCTATTTAGCAATTTCCAGGTCAGAGACCCTGTCTCAAAAAAAAAAAAAGAAAAAGGATGGGGGCAGGGAGAGAGGATGGTATGATGTATCAGGCACAGTTCTGGGCTCAACACACACAACCAGGGGGTGGAGATGTCTCCACAGTTAAGAGCACTAGTTGCTCTTGAAAAAAGCCTGCGTTCAGTTCACAGCACCCACATGACAACTAACATGGTTCCTTAACTCCAGTTCCTGGGACCCAACAACCTCTTCTGGCCTCCCTGAGCACTGCATGCACACGGTGCTCTTAACATCCAATAGGCAAAACACTGATACACATGAAATAAAAATAAAATTTAAAACACAAACACCCAGGCCTGGGATGTAGCTGGGTGGTAGTTTGATTGCCTAGCACGTGCTGGACCTGGGTCTGATCTCTGGCACCACCAAAAAACAGACTAACGGAAACCAAACCACCCACGGGAGGAAGTGTGGGAACCGTGTTCCTGGACGGAGGCTCTATCTACATTTCGCGGCACTGTCCCTGCCATCCTTAAGCTTCTGCAGAAATTCAGCAGGGCGCCAGACCTGAGAGCTCAGGAGGACAAAGAGCCCACAAGATGGCAGCTGACATCAATTTCTCTTTCTACTGACACCTGGTCACCCGCCCCACCCAGCGCCTGCGTCCGGCTTCAGAGCCACTGGTGGCTGGCTGCCCAGAGCCAGGCCACCGGGAAGTCCGGGAGGGGGCGGGTGAGACAGCAGCCTGACCCAGCTCTACGGTCCTCCGCCTTCCCCAGCCTCTCCCGCACCTGCGCGGCGGGTAGGAGCGCACCTCTCCAGGTCCCGCCCCCCGTGGGCGCTGATTGGCCGGTCCAGGAGGAGCAGACTCCCGTATTCTCACCAGGCCCCCAACCTTCCTCCAAGGTGCTCTTCTCCCGAAAACCTCAGGTCACCGCCACGCTCGGACCCCATCACAAGACTCAAAATACCCAGCGGTCCTCCCTGTCCCGGGAGGCAAACCCGTGCCTCTTCTGCGCCAGGGCCGCCTCTGCGGGAGGGCCCAGAGGCTGTCCTGAGCGGCGGGTGCCCGGGACGCCTTCCTCCCACACTGGCCTGGGGGAGAGGAGAGGGACACCCACGCTGCGCTGCTGCGGCCGCGCAGGTTCCACGGGGGGCCCGGGCACAGAGGGCGTCCGCGCCCTGCACACCCCACTGAGACGTCTGGGTTCCCGGGGAATATCGCAGGCATAGGACCAGGCAGGGTGTGGAGCACACCGTGGGAATGCGGGGGAGTAACCGCGAGACCTCGAGCCGGCCCGGGGACACCGCGGACCTGCCCTGTGCGCGCCCGGCCCGGCCTAGGAAGAGGCCCAAGTCTCCTTCGACCTGGAGAGCAGGCCGCGAGTAGAACCGGGACGCGACCCGGGGCGCAGGGGACCCGGCCACCACCGGGCCAGGACGCAGGGGACCCGGCCACCTCCCCGCCAGGGCGCGGCCCGGCTGTCAGGCCAGGCGGGACTCGGTCCAGGAGCACAAAGGCGCCGTGCCACTCACCCTGCGCGCGGCCTACTGTCCATCCGCTTCTTCTGGCGCACGGGCTGCAGCGGGATGTTGTCGGTCATGTCGCCAGCGCCGCCCGCCTTGGCCGCCGCGCCCCCCGGGCCTCCGCCCGCTCCGGCCTCCGAGCCGCCGCCCGCCTGCACCGCACCGCCCCGAGGGAGGAGGCGACGGCAGCGGGCGGGTCGGGCCCGCAGAGAAGGGGCGAGGTCGCGAGCGCCGGGCCACGCGCGGAGCCGCCCGCGCGGCCCGACCGACGGACACGGCCGCACCATGGGCCCCGGCTCCGCGCTGCGCCCGCCCGCGCCTGCCACCCGGGGCCGCCGGGCCCGTGTCCGCGCCGCCGCTGCCTCCGCCGCTGCAGTGTCCCCGCCCCCGGCCCGCGCCGCGCGCCCCCACGCGCGCCCACCCGGCCACGCGCCCCACGCCCCGCCATGAGCGCGCGCACGCTGCACCCCCACCCCCAGCACCCCATAGTCGCATTCACCAGGCGTCAGTCACAGCCGTACACTCACCCGGTCACTGGCATTCTCACGAGCTCCACGAGTGTTCACATCCACACACCAGCCCCGGCCACACATCCCACCAAGGTCACCCCCCCTCAACCATTCAATATCCATAGCCACACCCAGGGTAGCAATAGCCATGTTGGCGCCCTCTGTGCGCCCTGCATCTCACACGTGCGCCCCCAAGTTTCAGTTACACAGGGCTGGGATGCACACCCTGCACACTCAGGTTTCCAAGCACCTCACTCATCTGCACCGTTCAGACCCCCTCCCTCTCCACTTGGATTCCTGTATTCACAATCACGCACACACTCTAAGAGGCACTGCTGGGAGGTGGGGGTCCTAGACTGGAGAGATGGCTCAGTAGCTAAGCACACATACGTAGTTCTTGGAAAGGACTAGAATTCAGTTTCTAACACTATTGTCAGGTGTCATAAACACCCGTAACTCCAGCTTGAAGGGACAGGACACCCTCTTCTGGTCTCTGAGGGCACCTGAATCCATGTGCGCGCGCGCGCGCGCGCACACACACACACACACACACACACACACACACACACGCATGTAATTTTGTCTGTTTATTTTGAGACAAGGGCTCCCTGTAGCTCTAGCTTGCCTGGTATTTTATGTACTCCAGGCTGGCCTCAAACTCAAGAATTCTGCCTGCCTCTGCCTCCTGAGTGCTGGTTTAAAAGCATGCACCACCACACCCAGCACACACAAGTAATTTAAAAATAAGAAAAAATAGGGGCTGGAGAGATGGCCTAGCGGTTAAGACCCCTGACTGCTCTAGCAGAGGACCCAGGTTCGGTTCCCTGAACCCACGTGATGAGGCGTCTTTAACTCCAGCTCCAGGGGAATCCGACGCCCTCTTCTGACCTCCGTGGCCTTCCACAACACGGGTGCGCAGACCCGCATGCAGACGGTGCATTCATACACATAAAGAATAAATAATTTTTTTTTTTTTTTTGGTCTTTTCGAGACAGGGTCTCCCTGTAGTCCCAGCTGTCCTGGAACTCACTCTGTAGACCAGGCTGGCCTTGAACTCACAAAGATCCACCTGCCTCTGCCTCCCAAGTGCTAGGATTAAAGGAAGAATAAATAAATTTTTAAAAAATAAGAAAAATAAATCTTGGAGGCTAGAGAGACGGCTTAGTGGTTAAGGGCACTAGTTGCTCTTGCAGAGGACCTGAGCTTGTTTCCTAGCACCCGCATGGTGGCCCACAATTATCTGTAACTCAGTTCCAAAGGATTTGAAGTCCTCTTCTGGTGTCTGTGGGCACCAGGCATGTATGTGGTGCACAAACATACATACATGCAGGCGAAACTTGGTAAAAATTTTTTTTATGTGTATGAATGTACTGTCTGCATGTAGGTCTGTGCACCCATGTCGTGCAATGCCTCAGAGGTCAGAAGAGGGTGTCAGATTCCCCTGGAACTGGAGTTCTCCTGGAATTGGAGTTACAGACGGTTCTCAGCTGCCATGTGGGTGCTGGGGATCGAACCCGGGTCCTCTGCAAGAGCGGTTGGCACTCTTAACCGCTAGGCCATCCCTCCAGCCCTGAAACTTCGTAAATTTTTATTTTGTTCTTTTTTTAAAGCAAAAATTTATTATTTTTTTTATTGATTCAAAAATTTCATCAAATGAATTTTGATCATATTCAGAGCTCATCGCCACCATTGCCTTTCAACAGCACCCCCTTCCTCCAACTTCATGTCCTAGTCTATTAGCAAATGAAAAGCTATTGAACTTTTTCCATACACCATACATTTCTCAATCCAATTTAGTCATTTCCCTTTACATGCCCCCCCACCCCACCTGAGTTCCTGCACTTGTCTTGCAACTTTTTCTGAGTCCTTTTTCCAGAGGTTTTGTGTTTTGTTTTTTCCTTCCAAAGCAGAGGTTTGTTTTTGGAGAACTGTTTCAGTCCTTTTTTCCCCCCAGTTCTTTTGTTGTTGTTGTTCTCTCCAACCTTGTATGCAGTTATGAGCGGCTATAGAGATATCGATATATATAATTATGCAAGATATGATACGATAGATAGTTATGTAGTAACATATATATGTATCTACATTATATATTATTATACTATTATATATGTTATTATACAAATATATGTATCTACAATATGTATGTATATACAATCTGTCGGTATATACATATGGATAATATTATGTATCTACAAATGTATATATAAATACAACACATATAAATATCATACTGTCCACATATACATACAACATATCACCTGAATTGGAGTATTTTTTTTCTTTTCTTTTGGCTAAAGATGTTCATGTCTTGCCGATGTGGTTGGCGCCGCCTTTAATCCTAGCACTTGGGAGGCCAGAGGCAGGCGGATCTTGCGAGTTCCAAAGGCCAGCCTGTCTTACAGAGTGACGTTCCCGGACAGCTGGGGCTACAGTGAGACCTGTCTCAAAAGACCAAAAAAAAAAGATGTCACTGTTTTTTCTTAGTGTTGAAGGCTCCTTCCTTGCAAGCCCAAACAACATCATCCTGCCCTTGTGTTCCACACTGTGCTTCCCTTCCCATGGTCACAAAAGAGGATCAGTAAGCACCATGTCCTGTTTGCTCTTCCTGTACTGCTCCATGTATAGCCTGGGTAGTACCAACAATGGCAGTTACACTGAAGAGGCTGAAACCTTCAGAAATAGCTGCTCACGTCCACAAGCTGGATATCTCAGCATCGTCCCATCTGCATTGAAGTTTGGAGGATTCTTGAGAAGACATGAGTCTTCCAGTTCATATTAGGGAAAGTTATATTTTATTCTTAATTTATGTCTGGGCATGGTGGCGCACGCCTTTAATCCTAGCACTCGGGAGGCAGAGGCAGGCAGGCAGATCTTGTGAGTTCAAGGCCAGCCTGGTCTACAGAGAGAGTTCCAGCGACAGCTGGGCTACAGGGAGTCCCTGTCTAAAGGGGGGGGGGGAGAGGTGGGTGTCTCATAAGCCCGGGCGTGGTGGCACACACCTTTAATCCCAGCACTCGGGAGGCAGAGGCAGGGAGATCCTATCTCAAAAATACAAAAAAAAAAAAAAAAAGTGTGCCTCCATGTTCCACCAAAGAAATACTTCTAGTAATTATCTGTAGTGGGTCTAAAGCATGTGCAGCCCTGCCAGCTAAATGCAAATGACCAGACCCATTTCATTTGTGAGGAACAGGTTAGAGGAGCCAGTCAAAACCATAAAATCGAGGAGCTAGTCTGAGATACAAGGCCTCAGCCTTCATGCTCTTGAAAGCAGGAAAAATGACCTTTGATGACAACAGAGGCCACGCAGTTTTCACAATACTTTGAAGCACCAAGTATTCAGGTTCCACCTACATTGAGGCTTTCCCTGGCCCTGTGGAGCCATCTGTGGCCACCATCATTGGACAAGGCCCCGTGTGTTCCACCCCCTCTTCCCTCCCTCCCTTTCCCTCCCTCACCTCTCTTTCTCTCAAGCACACTCTCACCTTGGTTGGCCTAAGACTCTGTATGTAGACCAGGCTGGCTTCAGTCTCACAGAGATCTGCCTGCCTCTGCCTCCCAAGTCCTAGGATTAAAGACATACTTTTTTTTGTTTAAGTCTACTTTACAGTAAGACAATCCTTCATGAAAAGTAGCACTTAGGGGCTGGAGAGATGGCCTAGAAGTTAAGAGCGCCAACTGCTCTTGCAGAGGACCAGGGTTCGATCCCCAGCACCCACATGGCAGCTGAGAACCGTCTTTAACTCCAGTTCCAGGGGAATCCGATGGCCTCTTCTGACCTCCATGGCATTGCACGACATGGGTGCACAAAACCTCCATGCAGACAGTACATTCATACACGTAAAAAAAAAAAAAACGTAGCACTTAGATTTTATTTGTTGGACCTAACGACTTAGCACTGGGGATGCTGATGCCCAAGAGTTGCATGGCGCTGGAGGGCACCCTGGGCTACATAGTGAGTTCCAGGCTATCCTGAGTAAAAACTTTATTTCAAACAACAGTCTTTTTGCTCATGAGAGATACAAGTCTCCTCGAGATGAGAACATGGAGTTCTCCAGAGCCTAGAGGACAATCGTCCTTATAGTATATACAATACATATAACAATGTCATTTCTACTCATTAAAGTAGGAGGTGAGCTGGGCATGGTGACACACGCTTTTAATCTCAGCACTCAGGAGGCAAAAGCAGGTAAATCTTCGTGAATTCAAGACCAGCCTGGTTTACATAGTGAGTTCCAGGCCAGCTAGCCTACAGGGAGACCCTGTCTCAGAAAAAAAAAAAAAAAAAGAAGTGACAATTGCTAATTCTTTGTCAAGGATTGACCATATGTACAGATGCTGTGTCAAATGCCTATTGTATTCTACTTTATTAATTTACTTTTGAGACAGGATCTTAAATTCACTATGAAGCTAAAGATGGCCTTGAACTGATCTTCCTGCTTACCCCAGAGATTACAAGTGGGCACTACTACCCGTGGCTTATGCAGTGCTGGAGATGGAAACCACAGCTTAATTCATGCTAGGTCAACGCTCTACCAACTTAATACATCCCTGACCCCAATGCGTTTTTACAAATTCTCATAAGTTCTGAATCCTCCCAACTCTAAGGGGCGGGGCAGCACAGGACCATGGGTGGCTCATACTGGGTTCCCCATCAGTGGTACAGAGCATTCTTCTTGGCCCAACCATGTCTTCCCTCCACCCCCACATCCCAGGTGCAGGAAGTCCTTGACTCTGAGGTACCTGGAAATGTACCCAGAAACTCTGTGGTCCATGGAGTTCATGCGATCTCCCCTGTGGATAGCAACAGGCAGGAGTCAGGATGTCCCGAGCCTCTTAGTTCAGGCCACAGAGCCTGAGTTTAGAGCAGACCCCTAAGATGTTAAGGCTGCTCAGCTGTCAGGAAGGAGTCTTGGCAAGAGTCAAGGACAGGGACAATAGGAGAGAGATGAAGTAGGGAAGTGTGGGGACTCATGAATCAAAACACTTAGGGAGGGGCTGGTAAGGTGGTTGAGCCAGTAAAGGCACTTGCTATACTAGTCCAGTCACCTGAATTCAGTATCTCAAACACCAGTAAGGGTGGAATCCAGACAACACAAAAGGGCCAAGTAGATGGCTCAGCAGGTAAAGATCTTGCCACCACGCCTGACTGGGTTTGATCCCCAGGACCCACTTAATGGAAGAAGAGAACCGACTCTCACCAGTTGTCCTCTGTCCACATTACCTGTGCCCCCCCAACATACACACACACACACACACACACTTGAATTAATAACTGCAATTTTTATTTTTTTAAGCCCGGTGTGGTGGCGTTCACCTTTATTTATTTGGTTTTTGCATGTAGATTGGTACACCGTGTCATCCAATGCCATGGAGGTCAGATTCCCCTGGAACTGGAGTTAAAGACGGTTCTCAGCCGCCATGTGGGTGCTAGGAATTGAACCCAGGTCCTCTGCAAGAGCAGTCAGTGCTCTTAACCACTGAGCCATCTCTCCAGCCCAAGACCCTTTCTCATAAAGGTTGGGGGGCCCTGGAGACATGACTCAGCAGTTAAGAGAACTGGCTGCTTCTGCAATTGACTGGCATTTACACCCAGCCAATACATTACTACACATAAACTAAAAAAAAAAAAAAAATATATATATATATATATATAAATATACACACATATATGCAATTTTTTTTTTTTTAGTGCTTTGGGCAAATATAGGCAAGACAAGGAGGAAATGAGTCTTCTTAGTACCTACAATTTTTTGTCTGGATGAATGGTCTCTGAGTGAATTGCGGGATGCTCAGCACAATGTGTGGCCTCCATCCACCAGTGCAGAGCAGCAGCCCCAGGCCCTTATGAGAGCCATAAATGGAAATGACATTTTAGCTGGGCATAGAGGCTCACTCCTGAAATCCTAGTACTTGGGAGACTGAGGCAGGATTGCCGAGATCTCCAGGCCAGCCTGGGTTACATAGAGAGACCTAGTCTCAAAAATAAAATCATAGCAGGATGTGGTGGTGCACGCCTTTAATCCCAGCACTCAGCAGGCAGAGGCAGGCAGATTTCTGTGAGTTCAAGGCCAGCCTGGTCTACATAGCGAGCTCCAGGCCAACTGGGACTAAAGGGAGACCAAAAAATAAAAAATAAATATAAAACAAAATTGTGAGCAATAGAAAAGGAACTTTTTCAATTTCTGTCACCCGGAGTCAATCTAACAAAAAAAAATTTTTTTTTTTTCTTTTTGAGACAGGGTCTCCCTGTAGCTCCAGCTGTCCTGGAATTTACTAGGCTGGCCCTGTAGACCAGGCTGGCCATGAACTCCGATCCACCCGCCTCTACCTCCCAAATGCTAAGATTAAAGGCGTGCGCCACCATGTCTGCCCTGATCCAACATTTCACAATCCAATCCTTTCCCCTCTGTAGTTTTGGAAAGCAGCCCCTTCAGTGTGGAATCCTGAAGGAATCTAGCTAGCATGGATTGCTTATCCTGAGACAGGACTTCACATAGTCCAGGCTAGCAGTAAACTTCTCTTCCTGTTGGGATTAAAGTTGTGGGGGCTCCGGTGTCTTTCATTTAACTTCCAGGTGTAGAGAAATCAACAGACCCCACCAAAGACTTAGAATCTTCAGCCATGGAGAAAGACAGGACCTTACATTGTGGAATGGATGATTTTTTGAATGCCACAAGACATTTGAGAGATCACTAGATGCCATTATCCTTCAAGGTCACCTGGATTGACCTTAGCTTTGAGCTATTGGGCAGCTGTGCAAGTTACAAATTGACCATGTAAAGGTTCTCACCCATAAAAATTTGTTTCTCAAGTGTGTACACTTGCCCTGTGAGGACCAGACATGTTTTGCATCAGTTTGTAAATTAGTTTCTACATTATGTGTAAACTAGGCTGGCTTTGAACTCAGATCTCTCTGCCTCTGCCTCCCTAGTTCAGAGACCGAAGGTGTGTGCACATGCAAGGCGTGTGCACATGTGCAGTGCACACTGGGCGTGTTGCTTTTGAAGTGTTTTTAGGTATTGTTTCAGGTCTGCCAGCTGGTTTTCCCAGAGGCCAGATATGTAGCCCAGCTATTTTCAAGATCTTCAGAACACCCAAAGGTCTGCTTTGACAAGTAAATTTATTTCCTTACTCTTCAGCAAACCTGGTTTAACTAGTGCTAGTTAGAATTGTCCAGCAAAAAAAAAAAAATCTTCCAGCCAATCAAGACTAGAAATGCAGCTAGTCTGGTGGTACACGCCTTTAATCTCAGCACTGGGGAGGAAGAGGCAAGAGGATATCTGAGTTCAAGGCCAACTATGGCTACAGGGAGACCCTGTCTTGAAAAGACCAAAAAAAAAAAAAATCAAAGTTCATTATTTTACATATTTCATTATTTTGTTTGGATATGGAAAAGGAGCAAAGTTGTAACAAAGCCTTCAGTAACTCAGAAAGTAGGTCTTTCCACCAGAAACATCCCCCCCAAACTGAGTGAGCCCCACAGAACAGGTGTAAATTATACCTGCTCCTGTTAGATGTGGATATGTTAATAGAATCCCACAGCTCCTTCCAAAGGCCCATGTGTCAACAATTCTCAGTTCAAGGCCATCTTCCTTGATACAGCAAGCAACCTGGACAGCTTGAGACCCAGTCTCAAAAAACAAGAGTGTGGTGGGGCATACCTTTCATCCCGCACTGGAGTGGGAGGGAAGGAGGTTCTGTGGGTGTTCCAGACCAACAGGGGCTACACAGTGAGAACCTGTCTCAAAAAAAAGTAAAGACAGCTCAGCAAGTAAAGGCACTTAATGCAAAGCCAAGCCTCTCCTGACTACCTACCTATCTGATCCCAGGAACACACATGATGGGCTGGGCTCTCTCTCTCATACACACAATTAAAAAAAAAAAAAGGCAGATTGAATCTCAAGACACAGCTCACAATAAACTTTATTGAAAGAAACTCACACATACACACTCAGGGGGATAGGTCTTAGTGTTTAGTAGTATAGGACAGGTTCCCCTCTCCTAAAAGAGGGCTGATAGCCCCATAGCTCCAAGCTATGTCAGGACTGGACTTGGCTAAACTGGTCTGGACCAGTCAGCTGAGAGGAAAAAAGGCCCCAGGGGGCTTGGTCTCAGGTGAAGAAGCCATCTTTGTTACTCATCCCTAGTCCAGTTTGCTAATGCTCGGTTCCTCAAGTTGACCTCTGCAACCCTGGACGCTGCTGTACAAACACAGAGACACAGGACACCAATAGCTGGTGGAGTTCCCTGTGCTAGAGACAAAGGTCCGGGAAGGATGTAATGAGGTGTATATTTGTCTCTAGGAACTAGGGGGTGCCATGCAAGCAAATGTACCAGAAAAACACACATGACTGGTGGGAGGAAAAAAAAAAACAACTCAAGATTTATTTTCTGACAGGCAGTATCAGCAGGTAAAACTACAGTGGTGTGTCCAGTCACACATTCATTCACAAGGTGTGATTAGATGACAGTTAAGAGCCACTGGCTGGTGTGTTCTCTGGAAAAATACTTTTTTCCACTTCACAGTGTAAACAAGAGGTGAACAGGAAAGCAAGCAAACGCTGCCTTTTATAGCATTCACTTACAGTTCTAGAAGGAAAGGCACGGCTTGGCGAAAAGAAAAAAAAAAAAAAAGGATCCTAAAATCAGGTGCAATAACTAAGACAAAACTTTGGTCAACAATCTCCAGCAGCAAGGGGCTTCAACAAAGCGGGGAAGAATCCTCTATGTAAAAGCTAGAGAACAGAAGTCTCTCTCCTTCATTAAACCATGAGAGCACGGTTATATCAGCTACTCAGAATTATTACGTGTACAAAAATGGAATAAAAAAAAGAAACCGTAAAGACATCTGGTTGAACCATTGGTATCACCAACACATCAACTCTTACGTTTAAGATGATGCCTAGAAATACTTCGGCGGTCACAAAATAGGAAAATATACTTTTTTGCTACAAAAATAAAAACAATCACAATCAATGAGGTAGATAAATTAAAGCTCTCATACCCAGGACTTGCCTGTCCCAATTTCGTAGCCTTCATGTGACATTCAGAAGGTAAAAAAAAATATTCATGACTTGGAATAAGTTTCACAAAGGAAATTAAAATAGTAACAACAACAACAAAAACTGATATAGCAGGTGAACCTGGGATAGGAAAGATTCCAGAAGTTTCTTCTTGGGGAGAAGGGAGATTATCACCTGAGGTCTCTGGCTCTGGTCCAGCCTCCCTCCAGGGTCTGAGATCAAGATGTCTGGGGGACTTAGGGAGCAGCTGGCACTTCGGGGTTTCCAAGCTGTATTTAAATAAGCAGCAGGCACACACATGTGCTTTCCCTAAGGACCAAAGCCAGTTAGTTGGTGGAGGACAGACTACCAAAGGTTGAAGGAAGTGGATTCATTTCTACCACCTTGGTTTTCTATTTTTGTTTTTGTTATTTTTCTTTTTTCTTTTTTCCCCTTTTTTCCCCCCTCTTAAAGTACATTCAAAGAATACAGAGTCAGGGAGGCATATAAAACAGGCCTAAGCACAAGGTCCGTTTACCCGCATATAGTCACCATGGAAGTACACAATACCCTCCCTTCATTAGGCCAAGTAGCCTTTCACTGTGGTTTACTGAGTCAAGTGTGTTCACCTGGAAAGAGGTGACAGTCTTTGGAAACAGCCACTCCTGGTTATACAAAGTTATATATATATACAGTTTGTCCCAAGTAACAAAGCTACTTTAAAGACCCGCTTCTTTCCAAAATTATATATTAAAAAAAAAAAAAAAAACCCTAATCTGTTCTGTTTTTGTTTTGTTTTGTTCTCAATTTTCCTCCTCTTCCTTTTTGGTAGAGCAGCACAGCAATCAGGATTGTGGGACTGCCCAAGGCTGTGGTCATAGGTGTAAACATCATTTGCATATCAGGAAGAGAGAAATAAAATAGAAGGGTGGAAGTAACAGAAGTAAAAACTGAGATTCTAGGATCTCACTCCAGGCATCCCCTCCACCTTAGCTGACTGCGATCTTGTTTTCTTCCAGGAAGTGAGGGAACTGGTGCTTAGCCACACCATCTGGGACAGCTGGCTTTTCCACATCACCACGGATGCCTGATTGGGAGCCATCTATTTTGGAGATGGTAGAACTGCTGACCACCGAGCTGGCTCCCAGGGAAACAGGGAGGGTGGGGATGCCCCCACTCTGGATCACGGAGATCTCGTTGGTCTTCAATGCCAGGCCTCCATTGAGAACCCCAGTGTACTGGCTCCACACAGCAGGGTCCATGCCCACTGAGGGGGGAGACAGGAGTTCCTTGGGAAATATCTCAGAGACTCTCTTTCCATCTGCACTCAACACAGCCACGGTGTTCTCGATGGCCACCTTCCTCCCGCGGCGGGCAGAGTTACTGTTCGCCCCATGTGTCATGTAGTGGACCTATGGGTGGGAACAGGGGTTTCAGACAGAGGACCCCGGCAAACCCCACCCAATGCCCGAAGGAAATGGCCATTCAGATCTTTACACCCTCTGAATTTAGAAATCAGATTTCATGCCTCGAGTTATGGGGGAGGCCTATTATCATCCCAGAACCCAGGAGAGAGCTGGAAGGATTGAGTTCAATGGCAGCCTGGGCTAACATAGCAAGTGGGAGGCCAACCTGGGCTACATAGTAAGATCCTGTGTCAAAAAGACAAAAAAAAGCTGGGCATGGTGACGCACCCCTTTAATCCCAGCATTTGGGAGGCAGAGGCAGGTGGATCTCTGTGAGTTCAAGGCCAGCCTGCTCTACAAAATGAGTTCCAGGACAGCTGGGGCTGCGGGGAGACCCTGTCAAAAAAAAAGAGGGAGAGGCTAGAGCTACTCTTGTGGGGGACCCTGGTTTGGTTCCCAGCACACACATGGCAGCTCCTAGGGTCTCCCTGTAGCCCCAGCTATCCTGGAACTGGCTATGTAGACCAGGAATGGCTTTGAATTTAGAGAACCAAAAATAAATAAATAAATAAATTAATTAATAAAAAAAAAAAAGAGATCCACCTGCCTCTGCTGGGATTAAAGGTGTAAACCACCACAGCTGGCCAAATTAAGTAAATCTTAAAAAGCTAGGACTAGCGGGCCTCGCCTTTAATCCTAACACTCAGGAGGCAGAGTCAAGCAGATCTTGTGAGCTCAAGCCTGGTCCACAAAGTAAGACCTTGCCTCAAATAAATGAATAAGTGAATAAATGAATGATTGAGTAAATCTAGACTCATGGAGACCTAGAGTGTATTATGTATTGGGGGAGGGAGAATGTAGCATCTTTGGGCATCTTCCTGCCACCATTAGAGGGAAGGGTCCATCTCCAGCTGTTTCTGGCCAGCCATTCACAGGCACATTTAAGTGAATACCTTCTATGTGCAAGGCATCATTCCAAACATTAATATTAGTGAATTCACAAACCCACACAGGTCATGCAGTAGTGTAGAACTTCACACGCAACTGAGGATAAGAAACAGAAACAAGTCCTGGGCGTGGTGGCCCACGCCTTTAGTCCTAGCACTCAGGAGGCAGAGGCAGGCGGATCTTTGTGAGTTCAAGGTTGGTTCCAGGACAGCTGGGGCTACAGGGAGACCCTGCCTGGAAAAGACAAAAAACAAAAAACAAAAAAAAAAACAAAAAAACCCAAACAAACAGCTAGCTGGGTGGACTGTCAATGTCAGATCTAGTGTTCCTGACAGGATCTAGTGTTTTTCTGTTTATAAAACCCTACTGCAGCTGCAGCACAGCAAGGTGGTGCAAGCCTTAATCCCTGCAGAAGCACCCTGATCTATAGGCCAGGTGGACTATAGGGAGACTGTTTCAGAAAAAGATCTTAAAAAAAAAAAATCCTACTGTGCAGGGAAGCAGGCATGCATGAGACTGTCCACAGCACTATGAATCTTGCAAAAATGTGAATGGAAATTTCGCTTAAAAAATTAGGGGGCTCAGCCAGGTATGGTGGAGCACGCCTTTAATCCTAGCACTTGGGAGGCAGAGGCAGGCGGATCTTTGTGAGTTCAAGGCCAGCCTGGTCTAAGAGTGAGTCCAGGACAGCTGGGGCACAGGGTGACCCTGTCTCGAAAAGACCAAAAAAAAAAAAAAAAAAAAAAAAAATTAGGGGGCTGGAGAAATGGCTCAATGGTTAAGAGCACAGACTGTTCTTGCCAGGATCCAGATTTGATTCCCAGCACCCACAGGGAGGCCAACTCTGCATTCCAGGAGAATCTGGACACCCTCTTCTACCTCCAGTGCGCATTGCACAACACAGGTCTACTTACATACATGATGAGGTAGTACACTCATACACATAAAAAGTAATTTTGGGGGAGGGATCTTTTAGAGACAGGGTCTCCCTCCCTTCAGTCCCAGCTGGGCTNAAAAAAAAAAAAAAAAAAAAAAAAATTAGGGGGCTGGAGAAATGGCTCAATGGTTAAGAGCACAGACTGTTCTTGCCAAGGATCCAGATTTGATTCCCAGCACCCACAGGGAGGCCAACTCTGCATTCCAGGAGAATCTGGACACCCTCTTCTGACCTCCAGTGGCATTGCACAACACAGGTCTACTTACATACATGATGAGGTAGTACACTCATACACATAAAAAGTAATTTTGGGGGAGGGATCTTTTAGAGACAGGGTCTCCCTCCCTTCAGTCCCAGCTGGCTCAGAACCAGGCTGGCCTTGAACTTACAGAGATCCACTTGCCTCTGCCTCCCAAGTGCTGGGATTAAAGGCGTGTGCCACCATGACCAGCTACCATTTAAAAAAAAAAAAGGAAAGCAAGTGAGTGTGGTGGTACACATCACATTCCCAGCACTGGGGAGAGGCACAGGCAGGTGGATCTCTGAGTTTGAGGCCAGCCTGGTCTACAAAGTGAGACCATGACTTACAAGGAAGGGAGGGAAGGAGGGAGGGAAGGAGGGAGACAAGAATAGAGAATCTAAATATCAAACTATATTGTATGAAAATTCCAAATAGCCAATGGGAAGCGAAGGCAGGCCAGAGGATCAAGAGTTCAAGGTCATTCCTATCCAGCTACATGACTCGAGTTTGAGGCCAGCCTGGGATACAACAAAACTTTTCTCCAAGAAACAAAAATAAAAACTTCCTGGCACACGCCTTTAATCCTAGCACTTGGGAGGCAGAGGCAGGCGGATCTTTGTGAGTTCAAGGCCAGCCTGGTCTACAGAGTGAGTTCCGGGGCAGCTGGGGCTACAAGGAGACCCTGTCTCAAAAAGACAAAAAAAAACAAGAAATACAAATTAAAAAAAAAAATAATAAAAACTTCCAAAAGTCAACGGAGTTGTTACTCTACATATACTACAAAATCCTATTTTGTCTTAATAATCAATAGACACCACACACCAACCACCCTCTAAAACCAGTGGAACCTACCTTCAGGTTGCCCTTGGTGGTAAAGGCTCGGCCACAGATATTACACACAAATGGTTTCTCGCCCGTGTGGGTCCGCTCGTGAATCTGAAGGGCACTAGCAGAGGAGAAGTTTTTCCCGCATCGTGTACAGCAGTGTTGCTTGGCCTGTCGGCGTGGCTGGGCTGCTAGCAAAGGTGTCATGCCTGGGGACATGGTGGAGGGCCCGACAAACGTGCTGGGAACTTCAACTTTGACAAAGGTAGGCTGTGGTCGAATAAATGTTGGTGGGAGACTGGTGCGACCTAGTGTGTGGAGGGGAAGAAATCCAGACTTTTATCGTCTAATACAATCCACTGTTTGAAACAAAATGAAATTTTGGCAACAACTGCCCATTAAGCACCTGGAAGTGGCTGACAGAAAATTTACACTTCACAAGCAGTTTGCTTCAAACTCTTGTGCTATGAGTGTGTCACCGAGGTCCTGGTACCACTCGCCTTTTTAAGACAGGGTCTCTCACCAGCCTAGAACATAGCCAAGTGGGCTAGGCTCGCCACCCAACCAGCTCCATGTCCTCTGTTAACCTGCTCCGATTAATTACAAGCATGTCTTACTAGGCCTAGCGCTTTTTTTTTTTTGTCTTTTTTTTTTGAGACAGGGTTTCCCTGTAGCCCCAGCTGTCCTGGAACTCGCTCTGTAGACCAGGCTGGCCTTTTACTCAAAGATCCTCCTGCCTCTGCCTCCCAAGTGCTAGGATTAAAGGCCACCAAGCCCGGCTATGCCTAGCTTTTTTACTTGGGTTCTGGATATTCAAACTGAAACCAACTTGTTTATAAGGCTTTACCAACTGGGCCATCCCTCCCAGCCCAGCTTCTCTGATTTATTTATACAAAAACTAAAAGCACAAATACTTAAGAAAAAAAAAACAGTCCCTTACAGACAGGACTATAATGCTAACTACTTGGGAGGCTGAGGCAGGAAGACTGCATTGTTCTAGTCTGTAGGTTAGGGCTACATAGTAACTCTGCCTTAAATTAATAGTAAGATGGAAGTACAGCACTTGCCTAACATGCACCCCTCTTGGTTAGAGCTGAGCACCACAAGAATACCTTTAAGGTATTACTGTTTGGCCATGAAATGAATGGGTACCCTTCAAGTGATCTGTACAGTTAACACAGGCTAGCCTGTCACACATGAATACTGTTTCAGAGCAAGACCTCAGAATCACACACACCACTCATGTCCCCATGGGGTCAAACACAAAATCAAAAACCATGCTGTCCACACTCAACCTGCATTACTCATGATACATAACAGCCTGCTTGGTGCTAAGGCAGAGGTAGGCATTAGGTCTCTCTACCCAGAAGCACAGAAAAGCTCACAGAAAAGCTAATTAATTGCTCCATAGGAGCTTCAGGTCACACTGTCAAGTTCAACCCAGGCTCCTTTTTGATGACCTTGAGCCCCAAATGGACATTAAACTCCGTCACCTTCCGTCTCAGAGCGGGCGCTCTCAGGACCCTCGGCCTTGCTCCCCTCAGGAGATGGAGACTTGACACTTTCTGCTTGGCTATTGGCTGGGGACACTGCCTGGAAAGACATGTTCTCCATGACCTCTGGACTTCGGCTCTGATATTCCTGGTCACCCAGGAGTGAGGACGAGTCGTTAGTCAGGCCGTCGCTCTCCACGGATCCGTTTTCTCGGCTGCTCTGCCGCTGCAGGCCCAGAGGGGCAGGACCCACTCTCCCTGGGGCATCTAGGGAAGCCACCACAGTGAAGCCCAGAGTGGGTGATGCCAGGTGGGTGCTGGGATGTGGTGCAGAGACCTTCGAGGGGCCACTGGGGACCTCCTGGGAGCAGACTTCATCTACATCAACCACGTCGTCCTGGCAGACAGCGCCAGCACTGCCGTTCTCACTGATGACCTCTCGCTCTGGACCTGAGAAGTCACAGGGACTCTCTGGCAGGGGAGTGTTGGGGATCTGACCACCCATGTGCATCCGTATGTGCTGTTGGAGCAAGACTGCATTGGTAAACTTCTTTTGACAGATGGGGCAGGAATGTTGAGTCTTTACGGACGTGCTGGTTCGGTGAACCCCGAGGTGTGTCTTCAGGTTGCCTTTGGTGGAGAAGGCCCGGCCACAGACCTTACACTGGAATGGCCTCTCCCCGGTGTGAGTGCGGTAATGCATCTTTAGAGAGCTCTGGCAACTGAGGACTCGGTGACAGATGAGGCACTCGTTGGGGTCAGTGGTGGCCTTGTCAATATTCTCCACCAGCTGCTGCAACTTCTGCGTCTCCGAACCTGACTCCAGGGTCCCACTCCCATGGAAAGCCCCAACCCTTGGGGGATTATGTGTGGGCCCTCCCCCAGGTAGTAGTGGTCCCCCCTCACTTTCTGGAGAGGGCCCTGGCTGCAGGTCATTGGGCAGGGAGTCACCTATGAGGTCCTTGGAGTGAGGCCCAGAAGAGAGATTCTGAGGTGGCCCTATGGAAGGGGTCCCTGCAACAATAACAGGTTTGCTGTCTATACACAGATTGGCTTCAACTACAGGGATAGGGAGAGAGAGGGCATAGGAGGGCCCAGTGGCCAGAGGAGCCACTTTGTCCTGGAATCCAGCAAACATCTGGGGATTTGCTTTCACCTGGGGGTGTCGGTGAAAGTGCACCTTGAGGTTGCCCTTGGTGGTGAAGCGGTGACCACAGACAGAGCACACGTAGGGTCTCTCTCCAGTATGGGAGCGGAGGTGGATCTGCAGGGAGCTATCAGTCCCAAAAACCTTGCCACAGTACTTACACTTGTGCTTGCTGAGAGCAGCCTCGTCCTTGGCCTTGACATCCATCGATGAGGCCGAGATGTTTGGTGGCTTCCCCTTCCCTTTCTTGGACGGGTCTAGGGCCACAGCTGAGAAGGGGCTCTGGAACAGCACAGAGCCCTGGGTCTGAGGTAGAAGGGTGCTTGGCAGGCGGGACATGAAGTTAGGGAGCACTCGAGTCCCATCCGGCTTCAGGGTGAAGGGGGCCAGCCCTGAGGACAGTGGGCTGGCTGTGGATGGGATGTTGGTGTGAGGTAGTTTGGCTTGTTTCAAGGCATCTAGGGACAGAGCCGGGCTCGTGGCTTTCTGGCTGAGCAGAGCCACGGCAGCTGACACCTGCTGGGACACATGGCTGCTTAAGGTCTTCAGAGAGTCGGCACTTGCCACACCAGAGTGGAGGGCATGCGCAGCCCACATGTTCACCTGCACCCGGATCTGCTCTGTGAGCTGGATCTGCTGCAGCTGCTGCTGCTGCAGACACAAGATCTGCTCCAGGACCCACGGGATGCCATGGACAGCAGGCACTGGCGCTGGAGGGACTTCAGCACTCCGCTGGTTCACTGCCACCTTGGTGCCACGGAGGGCCTGCAGAGTCACATTGGTGTTGGACCCTTTGCCTTTGGGTAGATAGCTTATGTCCTGGGGCGTGGGTGGTAAGGCAGGCTCCGTCTTCAAGTACAGGACAGACTCAGCGGGTAGCTTATCCTTTGAGTCACCAGAACTGCCAGTGCTGTCTCTGGGAGTCTCCTTATTGCTGGGGCTGGGTGGCTGGTGGCTCAGGACAGCTCTGGAGAATTCATCTGAAGGCACTGGCCCCTCACTGTCATTCATGATGAGGACAGGAGGATTCTTAGTGCAACTTTTCTTGTGTTCCACGAACTCAGAGAGGCTGAAGAACTCTGCACAGCACTTCTCACAGATGTGAGTCTCCTCCCTGCGGGGACGCTTCAAAGGGGCTTTGTCCACCACGTCTTCATCCACATTTCCTAGGGGGTTCATTGGAACACCTGTAACAAGGGAGGGAGGGAGAGAAAGAGAGCTAATAACTCTGCCCTGAAAAAGGGTGTGGGGTGACTGACAGCAACTCAAGGTGACTCAGTCTCCTACAGCCTAAATAAATGGGTTGTGGGGTGAATTGTTTCCCCTGAGAGGACACAGCCAGGTCCCACCCCCTATGCACATGAGCTAATCTAGATGAAGTTGCTTGTTCGAGTGTTTTTTTTTTTGTTGTTTTTTTTTTTTTTGGTCTTTTCGAGACAGGGTCTCCCTGTAGCCCCAGCTGTCCTGGAACTCACTCTGTAGACCAGGCTGGCCTTGAACTCACAAAGATCCGCTTGCCTCTGCCTCCCGAGTGCTAGGATTAAAGGTGTGCGCCACCATGCCCGGCTTTTTTTTTTTAATCTCGCTTACTACATAGGCCTGGCTGGTCCAGAATGCACCACAGAGCCCAAATTAGCCTGGAATTCAGATATCTATCTGTCTGCCTATTGATCTCTGCCTCTGGAGTGCAGAGACTAAAGGTGCATGCTGGGATGAACTGACTTTTTTAGGGCCATCTGAAGACCAAAGCAAAGATGTAACTAAGGGGTCAGAAGCCAAGGATTAATAAAACCACTTCAGTCTCCCCAGTCTCCAGGAGAAACCCTTGATGTCACATAAATCCAGATATTTACTCTTTCATGACTATGAGGAGGAAACTACTCTTTTTAAACTACCCAGCTCCTGGTAGTTGTTATAGCCAGTCTAGGATACAATGTTATTTTATTATTTATTAGTTTCTTAGATAGGGTTTCACTTTGTAAACCAAGCTAGCACTGGAGTCACAGTGATCCTCCTGACCCACCATCCAAAGTGCTGGGATTACACTCAACTAGATGGTTTATTATACTAACCCTGCTCAAATCCTCTGTGCCTCCCTCCCAACTGACTTGCAGAGGCCAATAAATGGGAG
This sequence comes from Rhizomys pruinosus, assembly GCA_009823505.1. Lineage (NCBI taxonomy): Eukaryota > Metazoa > Chordata > Mammalia > Rodentia > Spalacidae > Rhizomys > Rhizomys pruinosus. Next base: position 154,455 of record VZQC01000890.1, on the reverse strand, counting down.
CTAGCCAATCCCAAGGACATTGGAACTGGCTCAGATCCTTCCTGAGCTCCACCTTCGCCCAAGCAAGGAGCAACATAGTAACCAGGTGATGACCACTCACTCACCAGGACCCAAAGTATAAAGGTGCCAACAAGACAACATTTATTCATCCCAAATAACCCACTTCTGCTGGGCCTGGTGCTGCAGGTCTGTATTGCCTGGGAGGCTGAGGAAGGAGGACCACAAGTTCAAAGTCAGCCTGGTAGAGTTCCAGGCCAGTTAGGGTAACTTAGGAAGACCATGTCTCCAAAGAGAAAGAGGGCTCAGTAGCCTAGTGTTCCCCTTGCAAGCAAGAGGCCACAAGTGAATTTTATAGGAAAGACAAGTGTATTTCTTTTTTTTTTTATTGTTATGTGTATGAGCAGTGTACTGTCTGCATGTAGGTTTGTGCACTGTGTCGTGCAATGCCACAGGTCAGAAGAGGGCGTCAGATTCCCCTGGAACTGGAGTTAAAGAAGGTTCTTAGCTGCCATGTGGGTGCAGGGAATCGAACCCAGGTCCTCTGCAAGGGCAGTTGGCGCTCTTAACCACTGAGCCATCTCTCCAGCCCAACAAGAGTATTTCTAGAAATATCTTTTTTTAATTAAAAAAAATTTTTTTTAATTAATTTTATTTATTTCTGTATGTGTATGAATGTACTGTCTGCATGCAAGTCTGTGCACCCGTGTCGTGCAACGCCGCGGAGTTCAGAAGAGGGTCTCGGATTCCCCTGGAACTGGAGTTCTCCTGGAATTGGAGCTTCAGACGGTTCTCAGCCGCCATGTGGGTGCTGGGGATCGAACCCGGGTCCTCTGTAAGAGCGGTCGGCGCTCTTAACCGCTAGGCCATCTGTCCAGCCCCCACTAGAAATATCTTTATGCATGGGATAAGCTACTGAAAAAGGGAAAGCTTAAGCTTAATATTAAAGAGACTTTGGCAGGCCTGGTGTCGCATGCCTTTATTTAATCCTGGCACTTGGGAGGCAGAGGCATGCTGATCTCTGTGAGTTCAAGGCCAGCCTGGTCTACAGAGTGAGTTCCAGGACAGCTGGGGCTACAGGGAGACCCTGTCTCAAAAAGACTAAAAAATAAATAAATAAAAATAAAAGAAAATATCGTAGTGCTAACACGTGCTGATTTTTTTAAATATTTATTATTTTTATTTTATGTGTATTGCCTGCATGTATGTAAGTGCACCCGTGTCACGCAGTGCCCTCAGATCAGAAGAGAGCATAAGATCTTCTGGAACTGGAGTAATAAGGATGATTCTTAGCCACCATGTGGGTGGTGGGACCAAACCCCAGTCCTTTGCAAGAGCAGCCAGTGCTCTTAACCACTGAGTCATCTCTCCAGCACCAGATTTCATTTTCTGTGTGTGCTCGCGTGCGTGCGCACTCTGGATGGGTCTATATGGAGTTGGTTCTCTCTTTCAACCTTAAAGTGGGTTCTAGGAATAAACTCTGATAACCAAGCTTGTACCATAGGTGCTTAATTTACCTTTTGCTTTATGAGTAAGCACTGGCCTATGGAGAATAACTTCTCCTTCTACCATTTGGGTCCCAGGGATCCAACTCACGTTGTCAGGCTTAGTGGCAGGTGCTTTACCCTCTGAGCCATATAACCAGCCCACAAGAATTGGATCATTGAGCACCCCAAAAAGCACCCCATTCAAACTCCTAGGAAATTGTATGTAGAGGTAGAATCTACCTGGGAATTTATTTTATTTTTATTTTATTTTAAGATAGGGTCTTACTGTGTAGCCCTTGATGATCTGGGACTTGCTAGGCTGGCCTCCAACACAGGGCTAACAGTTGCAGAGACAGGCATTGATCTCTGTGAGTTCAAGGTTAGCTTGGTTTACATGGTGAGTTTTAGGCAGCAAGGGCTATGTAGTGAGACCTTGTCTCCCCCAAAGAAATAATAATAATAATAATAATAATAATAAGACTTAGAGTCTAGGCCAAACATCTGCAAATGCAGAATCCTGGGTTCCAGTCTACTGAATGTTCTGTCTTTGCACTGTCCTAAAGTTGAAACAGGGCTGGAGAGATGGCCTAGCGGTTAAGAGCGCCGACCGCTCTTACAGAGGACACGGGTTCGATCCCCAGCATCCACATGGCGGCCGAGAGCCATCTGAAACTCCAATTCCAGGAGAACTCCAGCTCCAGGGGAATCCGAGACCCTCTTCTGACCTCCGCGGCATTGCACGACACGGGTGCACAGACCTGCATGCAGACAGTACATTGATACACATACAGAAATTAAAAAAAAAACAAAAACAAAAAACTAAAGTTGAAACAGTAATTGTAGGACTGGAGGGATGCTTCAGCATTGGGTAAAGGTGATTGTAGGACTGGCGGGATGCCTCAGGATTGGGTAAAGTGGTCGCCAAGCCCTATGACCTCAGGAATCACTTGATGGAAGAACTGACTCCTGCAAGTTTTCCTCTGATCTCTACACACACTGTGGCAACTGTGTTCATGTACATACATACACACAAAAAAAGGAAGCTGGGCGTGGTGGTGTACGCCTTTAATCCCACAAAAAAAAAAAGGAAAAAAAAAAAATTAATTAAAAAAAAAAAAAAAATTGCCTTTTTTTTTTTTTTTGGTATTTTTGAGACAGGGTCTCCCTTTTAGTCCCAGCTGGCCTGGAGTTTGCTCTGTAGACCAGGCTGGCCTTGAACCCACAAGAGAATGGTCTGCCTCTGCTTCCCAAGTGCCGGGATTAAAGAAGGGGCTGGAGAGTTGGCTCAGCTTTAGGCAGAGGAGTGGGGGTTGGCTTCTCAGCACTCGCATGGCTCAAGAGATGGCTTAGCAGTTAAGAGCACCGATTGCTCTTGCAGAGGACCCGGGTTCAATCCCCAGCACCTACATGGTGGTTGAGAACCATCTTTAACTCCAGTTCCAGGGGAATCCAACACCCTCTTCTGACCTCCGAGGCATTGCACGACACGGGTGCACAGACCTACATGCAGACAGTACATTCATACACACACACACAAAAAAAGAACACTGTTCTTGTGGAGGGACCCAGGTTCAAATCCTAGCACTCACATGGCAGCTAACAACTCTCTGTAACTCTAGTTCCAGGGGATCAAATGACCTCTTCTGTCCTCTGTAGAAACTGCACCTACATTCAAGCAGATGCAAAAAGGTAAATAAAAAGAATTTTTAAAAATAATTTTTTTTTAATTAAGGAAAAAGAGATTAGAAAATCCAAGCAGGTAGCATACACCTTTAATCCAGGCCAGCCTAGTCTACATAGTGAGTTCCAGCAACTTGGGTAATTCTGTGCCACAAGCTTTTAAAGTTCCATTCCAGTAGCTACACAGAGACATGCTTGTTCCAGCAGCTGACACCTGAACTTTAATGCATTTCTGAGCGATAACTGCTGTTTGGAATTCACACCCTGCATTTACAAGGATTATTTCTTGTATTCCCAATAACAACAATGCTACTCTGGGCGTGGTAGCACACGCCTTTAACCCTAGTGCTCAGAACACAGACGCACTGAAGGACAATCTTGTCTATGTTTGGAGGGAGCAGTTAGTTAACAGAGAGCAACACCACAAAAGGTCCTTGGCACATCGATTGATAAATAAATGGAAATAATCTAAAAATGAAGTTGGTAATCTACATAAAGAAGGTAGACCTGGTACCTGTCCATTCATAAATATTATATGTAGTTGCTTGAAACAAGGCTTCATAGCCCAGGTTAGCCTTGAATGTACCATATAATCCAGGTGGCCTCAAACTTGAGATGATCCTCCTGTCTCACCTAGGATTACAAGATTACAAGAAGAATACCCACCACTCTCCTGGCTTTGTTGTACAGTGTGTGTGTGTGTGTGTGTGTTTGTGTGTGTGTGTGTGTGTGTTCCCATCCAGGTTTGGAGATAAAAACATGAATACATGCAGGAAGTGACACTTGCTTTAAAACACCTCCATTCCATCCCTAGGTCTTCACAGTCTACCAAGACCCTGTGCTAATGGCCAACTATTCTGTTTTTCCTTGAGATAGGGTTCTGCATCCCAAACTCTCTAAATGGCAGAGGACCTAGGACTCCAAATCCTCCTGCCTCAGGCTCCAAGTGCTGGAATTACAGGTATGCACCACCACACCCGGTTTTTGATTTTCTGCAGGGCTGGAGAGATGGGTCAGAGGGTTAAGAACACCGCAGCTCTGGCAGATAGGGGTTTAATTCCCTCATGGTGGCTAACTCCAGTTCCAGGGGATCTGACGCCCTCTTCTGACTTCCTTGGGCATTGCATGACAATGGCGCACTTACGTACACATGGGCAATGCACTCATATACCTAAAGATAATAAATAAATAAAATATTTCCATGTATAAGTGCACCCATGTTGTACAATGCCCAGAAGATAGAAGATAGCAATGGATCCCCCTGGAACTGGAGTTACAGAAGGTCATTAGCTGCCATGTGGGTTCTGGGATTCAAACCAGGGTCTTCTGCAAGAGCACCCAGTGCTCCTAACTGCTAAGCCATCTCTATCTCTCCAGCCCCATAATCAAATGTTTTTGTCTCACCCAAAATAGTCTTCTCTCTGACAGCTTTATCCTTACACTGAGTATGTTCTGTCCATAACAGGCTCATTTATTTTGTGCTAGGGACTGAATGCAAGGTCTTGAACATCCTGAGCATGGATTGTACTACTGAATTACTCCTAAAACAAGCAGGGTTTTCTTGTTTGTTTTGAGGCAGGGTCTAGCTGTATAGCCTAAACTTTTTTTATTATTAATTTTATTTATTTCTGTATGTGCATGAATGCACTGTCTGCATGCAAGTCTGTGCACCCGTGTCATGCAACGCCGCGGAGGTCAGAAGAGGGTCTCGGATTTCCCTGGAACTGGAGTTCTCCTGGAATTGGAGCTTCAGAAGGTTCTCAGCCGCCATGTGGGTGCTGGGGATCGAACCCGGGTCCTCTGTAAGAGCGGTCGGCGCTCTTAACCGCTAGGCCATCTCTCCAGCCCTTTTTTTTGCCTTTTCTAGACAGGGTCTCCCTGTAGACCCTTGTCCTAGAACTCACTCTGTAGACCAGGCTGGCCTTGAACTCACAAAGATCCGCCTGCCTCTGCCTCCCAAGTGCTAGGATTAAAGGCGTGCGCCACCACGCCTGGCTGAGCCTAAACTATCTTTAAATTCACTGTGCAGCCCAGGCTGGCCTCACACTCATGGCAACCCTCCTGTCTCAGCCTCCCAAATGCTGGTTGTACAGGTATACATTGTTCTAAAGCACGCCTTTTTTTGGGGGGGGGGGTCTTTTCGAGACAGCTGTCCTGGAACTCACTCTGTAGACCAGGCTGGACTTGAACTCAAAGATCTCCCTGCCTCTGCTTACCCCGGCAGCCTATGCTTTTAACCACTCAGCCATCTCTCCTGCCCTGCTGCTGTATTTCTCTTTTTCTAGTCTCACTTTAGTTACTGTAAAAATATGTATAAGGGGCTTCTTAAGCCAGGCAAGGATTAAAGGTGTGCGCCACCACACCCAGTTTAAGCAGGCCATTCTTAATCTGGACCTGTGAAATTTAGGAAAACAAGCAAACACCAGTGTCTTTATTTTCACGAAATTTAATATTTCTTTCAAGAAACAATTCAGTAATATGGCCAGAACCTAGGGCGGTCAATAGCAGCAACTACAAATATTTTCCTAGAGTACATTCTGCAAAATTCTGGCAGTTGCCTAACATGATACTGGACCTTCTTGCTTATTTTATTAATAAAAAGGTACATGTTACTACTACCTTCCCTTAGTACTTATGGGCGGAGGGTTTGATGATTCGTCCAGAACCATGAACACAGAATTTAGTGGGTACTCCATGCCATAGCATTTACTAAGTAGTAAGCACAACCTCAGGTAAGCCTTAGCCCACCCCCATATTAGGGATTAAACCCTACAGACTGGGGAAGTGATCTCCCACTGAGCTGTATCTCCAACCCCCAAAATTTAATCTCACTGATTTAGCAAACCCCATGCAATGTAAATGCTATGTAAATAGTTCTTAGATTGCATTGTTTAGGAAGAAAAGGCAGCAACAATAGCCTGTGCAGGGTCTAGAAGCCTAGAAGCCTGAGATAAGGAAGATGGAGAAGGAAAATTACAAATGTTTTTCTGAGAAATGTGTCAGTGTACTTTGTTCCTGGGTATTCTGTGTCTTCTCAGCGTTCTGTTGAGAAGGGAACTATGCCCCCCCCAAAGGTTAAGCTTCTCTGCTCTAGAAGGATCCACCAGTTCTGAGTGATTTACGGCCCAGATGGCAGTTACCCCTCACTGTATACACAAGCCCCAAAGCCCGCCTTTCTCTCCAGGCTGGAAGGCTTGCACAGGCAATACCCCACTTAAAACTGAATGGCTATGTTTGCTTGGGCAGTAAACACTGCAGCATCCACACCACCACTGGCAAATACCAAGCCATATTTGCCAAGGAGTCAGAGGACCCAGTTAGGAACAATTGCTGGCTCCGCTTAAATTAACCCAAAGGAAAAGAAAGCAAAGTTCACAGGGATTACACAGCAAGCAGTTCTTGCTCCCCCCCACCCCCATCCCGAATTTTAGGAATGTTATCTCAGCATCTAGTTATCCAATAAGTTAGAAGAATGCAGTAAACCCAGCAGGGGTCTTAAGATTCAACCTCAGCCAAATGGATGGAAAATACTCTTACTATTGTATAAGAAGAAAGCTAATCTACTAGGCCAGTCACTGGCTGGAGACACTCAAACAGCTAAAATAAATAAATAAATAAATAAATAAATAAATAAATAAAATCTATCTTGATTAAAGCATGGTGACTCAGACTTATCTGATCCCTTCTATATTAATAATATAAGAATGACAAAGAACAGGTTACCTCAAGCGCACAGTAGCTCAGAGACTCTGCCCTGCCCTGCCCCCAGGATAAGTGCTCACCAAAAACAAGTTATTATCCCTAGGTAATGAATGACCTGGTAGAAAGGGCCTTTTGAGTAGTTTCATAGTGCTCAAATAAGGAAGCCTGGAAATTAACTTGTAGATGGAGAATTTGACCTAAAATTAAGTTTTCCTTAATATCTAAAAATATTTCAAGTGTCCAACAGTCTTGGATCAAAGTTCTGGGGCCTTATGGAAAAAATTTTTAACAGTAAAAGGATACGCAGGTGGGATGATTCAGTGGGTAAAGGCACTTGCTACAGTCTACCGACCTGAGTCCTGAGTAAATTCTAGCCCAAGACCCACACGGTCAAGAGAAATGACACCCACAGTTTATATATACACACAGAGAAAATAAATGTAGTAATTCTTTGAAAAGAATCAAAATAAGGCAAAGAGGTTGATGTTTCACTTCTAGCCTCAACTGGAACTTCCATGAAGGAAGGGAAGTTTGGCGCACCCCCCCTCCCTACCAGAGCCCGGGAACAAGAGACAAAGCCAGACCCAGTTATGGTGGGATGGCCTAGTAACAGGCAACTCTACCCTGGATTCCAAGGTTTTACTTAACATGTAATGTTTAGGTGTTGTGGGCTTTTTTTTTTTAAATAACTTTTAAAGTATAGATAGAATAAACTTCGAAGAATGGTTACTTCCTGAAATCTTTTCCCATTATTTTTCTAAAGCAGTAAATAGGGTGCAGAGAGAGTTGCCAAGTTATTTTCTTACTTCCCTCCCTGGGATCCCTTCATCTACCAAAAGTAATTTGGAAAAATCAGAAGGGGTTGGATGTAAGTGTGACCCAGGTACTTGGGAAGCAGAGACTGAATGGAGCACCACAAATTTGAGACCAGCCTGGACTACACCAAGTTCCCTGCCAAAGCCAATCCAGTTGAACAGAGAGAGAAAGAGGTACCAGAAAGGGAAGAAATATCAGCAAACCCAACCAGCTTCAAACACCAACCTTGGCTTCCCTCTTTTCCTAACAAGGAAAACTCAACTGCTTTAAGACCAGCCATCCCCTCACTGCCCAACAGGTAGGCAGGACAGAAAAGGAACCATGGTCAACCCAGGTCCCCCAGGCTCTGCAATTGCTTCTCTAGTCAGTTAAACGGCTAAGTTACTTTACTTGTGAGAATTAAAGATAATGTACTGCTCCCAGCCTGGGGCCTAGCACTCAGCAAGCTTTCTGCTTCAACACAGATATTTCAATGAGTGCTGGTTAAAAACATTTTGTCATTTTGCCAGGCGTGGTGGCGCACACCTTTAATCCTAGCACTTGGGAGGCAGCGGCAGGGGGATCTTTTTGAGTTTAAGGCCAGCCTGGTCTACAGAGTGAATTCCAAAAAAAAAAAAAAAAAAAAAAAAAAAAAAAAAAAAAAAAAAAAAAAAAAAAAATTGTCATTTTGAACAAAATTAATTACAGATCACACTCCCAAAACACAATATACTTCTATAGCTGAAACCATTGTAGATGTTTTTTTCATTGCCAGTGTATAAAAAGACTAAGGGGGGGGGTCAAACTACCCCTCAAGTTTACAAAGTACCACCAAATGGGAATGCAGACCCCACTCTAACCAAATCTTACAGAATCTTTTTCCCAAGCTGCCACTTGACACTCAACATTTCCAAAGAGCAAATGCTACTTACTGGCCCCTACCTAGAAGGAAGCCTGCTAACACCAGTGGTAAAGTTTCATTTACAGTGAGTTCATCCATTTTTACTTGCAATTTACCTTTAAGGAGTAAAAAGGGGCTGTGTGCAAATTACACCCCTCCCCCCACTTTGCAGAACCCAAGTAAATTTATTTGAAATGCTAACTATTGCCAGTGTAGACAGATCAATGGAGCCTAGAAACTGGAGCTAAATTGCTTGAAACTTGGGAATCTTAATCGCTGAAGGTTGTAATCCAGTTTAGCACAAAGGGCATTTGAAACCCTTTTGAGAAAATGCTAATTTTCCTTTAAGTAGTGTGAGCCCCACTCCGACCACCTGCGGATTTTTTGATCTGCTAATTATTGGCCGGATTTCATCCCCCCCACTCAAAAACTGTCTTCTGCAGACGGGAAAAATAGGAAGACAATCCAACCTCAACTTTTATGATAGGGATCTAATACCTAATCTCCCAAAGGTGGATTCCGAAATGCAGCCATTTAAAGAAAAGTACTGCTGGAGGATAGCAACTGCTTCGGCCCAGGGCTCTGCGAACACATTCAGGCATTGCAGAATTCTTTCTAAGAATTCCAGAACATCGTGCACCGACGACTACTGGGGAAGCAGGGAAGCGACAGAGTTCCCCAGGATGTCTAAGGCCCAGCCTAGCCAAGACCTCACGCCCCCAGCGGGCCCCACTCACCAGGTGTGAGCCAGCATCTGCAGGGACCGCCTCCCAGAACCCGGATCGCCTGCAGGATGCTCACCTCCAGGGGGCGCCCGCGCGCAGCTCCCACCAGGCGGGTGTGCACAGAACATTGGTGATCAATGGAACTCCCTTCCCAAATCCCGGGAGGGCGCACGCCAGCCAGGGTCCAGCCCAGGTTAACTGCTACTCCAGCTAGTCACTTCCCAAGCCCCTATGGAATAAATTGGCCTTCTACACTCCCCAAAGTGCCAACCATCAGCAAAAGCCCTACTTGAGTGCGCCCACCCAAAATGAAGGGGGATGGGAGGTCAGCGCAGGACCAGGGGAGGGGTCAGGGCCAGGAGCTCGCCCCTCCTCTCCGGAGGAAGCAGGCGGGCCGAGGGTTAACCCTTTTGTTCCAGGTGGACCAGGCCACTAAGGCACTCCACGATGCCCCCACCACCACTCCTCCAGCCAAGGCACAAAGAGTCCATCCCAGCCGCTGGGCTCGCCAGTGTGGGATGCTCAGACTACGACTACCCCCCAAAGCACAGCGGCCCCGTCGGCCAAGCCAGTTAACATTCGTTTGCACTGGGAAAAACTGTACTGGGGCGAAGGGTCCTTGAACTACGAAAATTTGGAGTTATTAAGTACCGAAAAGGGAGGGTTACCGAGCTTCGGAGGTAGCAATTTGGGGTCCGCGGGAAAACGAGAGCAGAAGCAGGGCGCGCAATGCCCCTGGTTGCTATGCACAGACCCTCCAGTGGGGGTGAGTTAGAAAGCAGGCGGAGGGCAAAGAGCAGCCGCGACCCAGGCCAGAGGGAGTCGAGATGCCCCCTCCCCCACGCGGACGCTCCAAATTTTTCGGGCGACAATTTGGCGGGCCCGGGAGGCGGAGATAGTGGGAGACGGACTTGCTCCGGTTGGAAAGAAGTTGGCCCCGGGAGGTGCGGAAGCGTGGGCCGGGTCAGCCCCCGGAGCTCGCCCTGCTCGCAACCGCCCAGCCCCGGGCCGACCTCTCCCCTTTCACCTCCGGGGCGTGCATTTGCAAGGCAGCGCTCCCCAGAAAAGCGTGCACACAAAAAGCAAAGCCGGGTGCATTTCATCCGGAGTCACCATGCACCCTGGGACCCCGGGAACCTGGCACCCTTCGGCCTGGCCGAGGTTATTTTTAGGAAGTCGGAAATCAAAGATGGCTGGAGGTCAGGCCCCGAAAGGTTAGGGCGAAGATCCGCAGTACGCGGAGCCCGGGGGGCGCAAGCCGAAAAGATAAGAAAATAATAAATAAATAAATATCTCCCCGGGCGTGGTGGCGCACGGCTTTAATCCGAGCGCTCGGGAAGCAGAGGCAGGAGGATCTCTGTGACTTCCAAGCTAAGCTAGCTAGGGCTACGTAGTAAGACCTAGTTTCAAAAAAAATAAAAAAAAAGTAAAAATAAAATTAAAATCTCAAAAGGGCAATTAAACAGAGCGCGGGTCTCCAGCTCCGCGCACTCCTGCCCCTGCCACAGCGCGGGTGGCCCGCGCCCTGGTGGGGGGGAGGTCGCGCCCCCTCCCCCATCAGCCTGGGAGGGGCGCATGCAACAGATCGCCCTCCTCCGGGGGGTCTTCCAGGGGTGCGCCCCTCCTCCAAAGGCCCCCAAGGGGGTGGCGGAGAGGGTGGGGAGCCGAGGGGGAGATCTTTCTTTTAAAAGAGGCGCCAGGGAGGGAGAGAAAAACCCCTTACCAAAGTGGGGGGTGTGCTTTGTAATGGAAAGGAGGGGGCCCAGGACAAGGAGAAGAGAGCTTAGCGTGTTCAACAGAGGAGGGGGGGGGGCAAACTTTACAATAAGAGGTGGGAGCTGGGGGGAAGTTCCAGCAGGGGGTTGGCTGCCCCCCTCTTTCTCTCTCGCTCTCCCTTTCTTGGAACCGGGTTCCAGACCTCGGTTCCACAATCTGCAGCCCGACTCCGCGCCCCAGAGGGACGCGCGGTGGTCCAGGAAGCTCCCTCCCCGGCGAACCCACGGCCGGGCACCCGGACTGCACTCACCCGGCTCCCCCGCCACCGCCGCCGCCGCCGCCGCCGCATCTGCGAAGTCGGGGCTCTGTTGCTGCTGCGTGCCCTGGTCCTCCTCGGAGTTGATGTGCTGGGGTTTCGCCTGCTTGCGCCTCGACATGATGCGCGCATCGGGGCGCGGGGAAGAGCCCTGGTGACTTGCCCCCGCTCAGCCACAAATTCCTGGAGTTGGGAAATTTTACCCCCCTCCGGTCGGAACGCGCATGTCCCAGTAATTATTATTATCAATAATGCATTGCGATTTATCATGAGCCCTGACAGCTGATTGGCCTGGGTCCAAGACCTCAGAGATCATTTAAATAAGTCCTCATTGATCAGGGAGGGGCGAGGCATGCTGGGCTTTGTAGTCCGGTCCTGCATGTGACAAAGGCGTGTTCATCAGGGAAGCGTAGCTAATTAGCATCCGGGCTCAGATTGGCTGGGGCGTGGGCGAAAATCGAGGGGACCATCCTCGCTTCCACTAGGCGTCCTAGGACAGGAAAAGAAAAAGCCTAGAAATTGAGAATTACGAAAAAGCGGGAGCGTCCTGGAAAGTTTCAGAACGTGTGGGTTCCGGTAGCGCGCTCCAAAAATTGCTTTAGTGATTGCAAGGTTGATAACTAGCAGCTGAGGAAGCTCTGTCTTCTTACTTTGGTTCAATTTTACATCTGAAACAAACAAACCAAACCTGCCAAATATTTCATTTGGGTTTCTAGCAGTCTAGAGATGTTGACTAGAGTGCCCTATATTATAGTTGACGCCAACTTCTGCCCATCCGCTCCTAAAATTGAGTTTACCAGATTTCACGTTATCCTTCACTCCTGATTTTGCCTCCTTGAAATGCTGAGTGATATAGCTCACGGAATTCATATTCACGAAGGTGGGTTTGATGCTAACTTGTTTTTTTTAATGACTTTAAGGGACTATTATATATAGAAAGGGCAGATGAAAAGCAAACATAGAGATAATATCAAAACAGCAAGCAATTGCATTTTTGGACCATGAGACACCAGAGAGAGATAACATCAAACTTTATTACCGAAATGAGGTTCTTGCATCTGCTGTGGAAGGGCAATGAGTGCAGAGAAGGGACCTGGGTGCTTATTGGCTGCGGGCACATTTTGCAATACAGACCTTATTACAGAAAAGGTGCATTCAGAAAAACAGATCATATGATCCCTAAGCAGGTATGCCTGACATTTTCTAAAGGTATATATATATATATATATATATATATATATATAGAGAGAGAGAGAGAGAGAGAGAGAGAGAGAGACTATCTTATATTTTATCCTCGCGAAGATAAATTTTTGTTATATTGTTCTCCGTATATATCAAAAGAGCAGAATCTATGT
>VZQC01000890.1:100011-141505 GCA_009823505.1 Rhizomys pruinosus | reverse complement strand
ATTTTTTTTTCAGGTTATGAAGCTGATCCGGGGGCTGGAGAGATGGCTCAGTGGTTAAGAGCACCGACTGCTCTTGCAGGTGACCTGGGTTCAATTCCCAGCACCCTCCTGGTGGGTAAGAACCATTTAAGCCAGGCATGGTGCCATACGCCTTTAATCCTAGACAAAAAAAAAAAAAAAGCTGAAAAGCTGATCAGGAAGGAAGAGAAGCAGAATCCTGGCCTCCTGAGTGTGCTCACCTGGCCATTTGGACAACCCAACATAGAATGCATGAGCTGGATTGCCATTTTGTTATCTGTGGTCATGGATAAGGCCTTACTAAAGGAGCAGGCTGACTTCCAGTTTGGGACATTCCGCTGGAAAGTGTGTTGAATTTGTTCACAGACAATGTCTACAACAAATAGAACTGATTGGAAGAGATGAATTTGTTTTCAGGATACACAGAAGCACTTTCAAATTCTGATACTGAGTCAGAAAGTCAGTTAACACCTGCTTCTGACTAATCTGCTGAGATTCCTAACACCTTTTCAGAGAAGGGAGCAGCCAGGCTCTGTAATTTACAGATCTAAAGCAATGTACAGTTAACTTTACAGGTCTGAAAAGACAAGCAGTTTAACTATAATCTAGTTGTTTTATTTAACTCTCTGGTGATAGTTAAATCACAAAGGCTGTATCCACCTTAGAACAAGGTAGAGCAATTGAGCCTCTTCAGTTATGACAATAACAATAATAGCCAGGCATGGTACTGCACACCTTTAATCCCAGCATTCTCTGGGAGGCAGAGGTAGGCAGATCTCTGTGAGTTCAAGCCCAGCCTGGTCTACATAGTGAGTTCCAGTACAGCTGGGCTACAGGGACTCAAAAATACCAGTTGGCCTGGAACTAGCTATGTAGACCAGGCTGGACTCGATCTCACAGAGATCTGCCTTGCCTCAGCCTTCTGAGTGCTGGGATTAAAGGTGTGTGCCACTACACCCAGCTATGTTATTTTTATTTATTTATTTATTTTTTGGTCTTTTTGAGACAGGTCTCCTTGCAGCCCCAGCTGTTCTGTGCACCAGGCTGGGCTTGAACTCACAGAGATGCACCTGCCTCTGCCTCCCGAGTGCTGGGGTTAAAGGCATGTGCCACCCCGCCTGGCCTTATTTTTATTTTTTGAGATAATATCTCACATAGTTCAGGTGTCATTGAGCTCCTGATCCTCCTAGCTCCACTTCCCAAATGCTGGGATTACAGTCAGGAAACCTCATGCCTTGCCTGCACTCAATATAATTTATTTATTTATTTATTTATTTGTTATTTTAATTTTTTTTTTTTTTTTTTTTTTTGGTTTTTTCAAGAAAGGTCTTCCCTTTATCCCTGTATCCCCAGCTATTCTGGAACTCACTCCATAGACCAGTCTGGCCTTAAACTCACAAAGATCCCGCCTGCCTCTTCCTCCCGTGTGCTAGGATTAAAAGGCCTGGGCCACCACGCCCAGCTTTATTTTATGTATATATGAGTGTATTGCCTCTGTATATAAGTGCAATTTGTATTTATGTATATGTGTAATATGTATAGAGTGTATTGCCTGCATGTATGTATGACATGCAATGCCCTGAGGAGTCAGAAGTGGGAGTAGGATCCCTGGAACTGGAGTTAAGGATGATTCTTAGACTCCGTGTGGGTGCGGGATTTGAACCTGGTCCTCTGCAAGAACAGTCCGTGCTCTTAACCACTGAGCCATCTCCTAGCCCCTACTTGCACATTTATTAGCAATGTCCAACTCAAGGACCACAGCCAGAGACCATCAGACAGAAAATGGAGTGTCCAGAGCCCATTGGAACTGCAGGGAAAGTATAGAGTGGAAGACAAGCCCTTAACCACGAGTTATTAATTAATCACTCAGAAGTCTTTTTTTAATTTTATTTATTTGTATGTGTAGGTTCGTCTGCATGTAGGTGTGCACCCGCGTCGTGCAATGCCTCAGAGTTCAAAAGAGGTCTCGATTCCCGGGAACTGGAGTTCTCTGGAATGGATTAAGACGGTCTCGACGCTGAGGATGCGGGGATCAAACCCGGGTCCTCTGGCAAGGCCGTCGGTGCTCTTAACCACTAGGACTCACGCCCATGTCCTTATTTTATATTTTATAATAATTGTAAATAAGTATACGAGCTCTTCTGACGCCTACACTCTGCCGAACTCGGTCCTGACCAGCCCTGCCCGAGCTTAGTCTCTTCCTCGAGAAGGCACGGGATTTACCGTCCGCGCAGTTACGCACGTGCGCACAACCACGTTCGAGAGTTCCAGAACACTCCTGAGTACGATCAGAATCGGGGCAGTGGGGTTACGGGAATGTCATGAGCGACGGCTTCTAGAGCCACTGCCCGGTCTGCGAGTGAGCCGCAGTGTACTTGGAAGACCCCAATGTGATCTAAAGGTCTCTGCAGAGGCCAGTCTGCCTAACCATACCCTCTTCGCAAAGTTCTTTTTCTTTGTGCCAGTTTAAGGTATTCTTTATTATGTAATTTAATTGATATCTGACAGGTATCGTGTAGAGGCCCAGCTGTCCTGGACATTGTAGACAGGCTGCTTATAACTCACCAAATGATATACTCGATCCGTGCCTCCCAAGTGCTGCGGTTATACTAAGAGGGTGCTTAGATACGCCCGGCAGCCCAATTCTTGAATCCAAAACACTGTTAGATTAGTTTATCAGAGAGCAAAAATAGTGGAGCAAACCTAAGGGTGTGGCGTACTTTGTGAGAGACAGGTCTGAAGTCCATTTCCAGTAGGTCGGCAGTGTCCTCAAACGCTTGATCCAGTTGATAAGGCTGCCCAGCCTGCCTCGTATCTAGCCAGCATAGGGCACAATTGGCTTCTTTAACCTTTCTATTTCATATGCTGTACTGCAGCCATTCTCGACCTGCATTAGGTTGAGAACAGCACCGTAGTCAGCAAATTGGGAGATCAGAAGAGTGATAACTTGTTCCGCGGGAGGTGAGTCAAAGATGTTAGCTGCATGTGGTAGACTTGGAGAATAACCGGTCCGTACAAGAGCAGATCCGGAAACTCTTAACAGGCCACATTCGCCCTCTCTTGATAAACTACACGTATGTAATATTTGAAGATCTGGTTTGCAGGGGTAAAAGTAACAGGGTCAATCAGCCAGCTTAGCCGTCACTACCCCTGCTCTGAACAAGGCGATTACAGTCTATATACCCATACACTACACTTGTATTATGTGCAGATGCTGCCCACTCTTATGAATCTTATTCATGTGTTTTTTTTTTGATTTGTTGGTGTGTTGGGGGGTTTTTTGGTCTTTTTCAAAAGACAGGGTCCCCTGTAGTCCAGCTCCTGGAACTCATTCTGTAGACCTAGGCTGGCCTTGTAACTCACAAAGATCTGCTCTGTCTCTGCCTCCCAAGTGCTAGGATATAAAGGTGGCGCCACCACACCCGGCTTACCTGCATGGGTTTTTAATTTTCTGATGGTGTACATTCAGGAGAAACTGTATACTGGGAATTTTACATTTTGATTTTTCTCCTGGGCTGGCCATTCATTCTATACAATGCTCTGAGGAGCTGCTGGACATCTCACCAAATAAATCCCAGCTCCTGTTCAGCCACAGATCATAGTATCAACAACAGAAATTATGGAGCCAATATTCTTGGGTTTTTTGTTTTGTTGTTGTTTACATTTTTTTAATATTTATTTTTTTTTTAACCATTTATTATTTTCTGTTTGTGTGAATGTACTATCTGCATATGCAGAGTCCGTGCACCCGTGTCGTGCAATGCTCGCGGAGGTCAGAAGAGGGGGATGTCGATTCTCCCTGGACAGGAGTTCTCCTGGAATTAGGAGTTTCAGACGGTCTCTGGCTGCCATGTGGGCTGGGGATCGAACCTGGTCTCTGTAAGAGCGGTCAGCGCTCTCAAACCTGCCACGGCTCGAGTTTACTGTGAGCCGATGCCTAGAAATGTGTAAGGCAGAGCGACCGTTGTGCATTCCCCAAGCGGAGTCACAAAGACAGGGCGATCCGAGAGCGTTGTCTGCGTTAGGCCACATGGATCGGGAACGCAAGAGCGCGTGGTCTTCTCAAGTCAAGCAGTAGTGCTGTTAATCGTGCTGACCATTCTCCCAGCCCCAATTGTTTTAATTTTCAAATTCTAGCCCGGCATGGTGCGCATGCCTTTAATCCTAGCACTTGGGAGGCAGAGGCAGGTGGATCTTTGTGAGTTCAAAGGCCGTCCTGGTCTACAGAGTGAGTTCACAGACCAGCTGGGGCTAACAGGGGAGAACCTGTCTCGAAAAGACCAAAATAAAATAAATAAAAAATATAATAAATAAATAAAATAAATTTCAAATTCTATTTATTTATTTATTTATTTTATTTATTTTGAAGAGACGGTCTACCTATATCCCCATATCCCCACCTGGCCTGGAAACTCACTCTGTAGACCAGGCTGGCCTTGAACTCATAGAGATCCACCTACTCTACCTCCTGAGTGCTAGGATTAAAGGGTGTGTACCACCACGGCCCAGCTTAAGACCTGGTTCTAGGCCCCATGGGCTGCTGAGAAATTATGTCAACCTTCAATAGGGAAGGAAATTCTCGATCTCTTGCTGCAGTATTGAGTGAGTGTTGTTATTATCGCTAAAACAAAATAAGCCAGGGCAAAGGCCAAGTACAGTGGGACTCCTCTTCAGAGGAATCCTCGCGAAGAGTGACCTTCTTTGAGCTCCGTTATGAAGAAGTCCCTAATGCCTGAAATACCCGCAGAGGGGCCAAGTTGGGTGCACTGAGGCATTGTTTAAAGTAGTTCACAGGCTTCCAGCTTTTGCAAAG
Organism: Rhizomys pruinosus; assembly: GCA_009823505.1. Classification (NCBI taxonomy): domain Eukaryota; kingdom Metazoa; phylum Chordata; class Mammalia; order Rodentia; family Spalacidae; genus Rhizomys; species Rhizomys pruinosus. The sequence continues at coordinate 136,674 of VZQC01000890.1, read as the reverse complement.
AACAGGGATCTTGGATAAGTAAGGTTCCTAGCTGTACCTTAGCACTGAAAATGAGTTCCATGATAGATGAGATGATCAGTATGAACTCCCCCTTCCTTGACTCTTGTGTAACCCCACCTAGTGTGCTTGTTCCCTTCCCTCCTCCTTCTTTCCCTTCTCCCTCCCTGTTTTTCCTTCCTCTTTCTTTCTGCCCCCTCCTATTTTCTTCTTTCCTCTCCTCCTCCCCTCCCTTCCCTCTCCTTCCCTCCCTCCCTTCCTCTCCTCCTCTCCTCCTCCTCCTCCGCCTCTTCCTCCTCCGAGAGCCCTCCTTCTCCCCTCCCTCCTCCTTTCGACACTAAATCTCTTCTACCTCGCTCTCGTCCCCTCATTTCTGCTTCAGTATCTAAGGTATTGAAACTAGGGCCTTTTCAAGGAAGGCCAAGGACTACAACCATCACAACCAAGCTACACCCACTAGTACCATTTGGGGTTGTTTTGTTTTGATTTTGTTGTTCTGTTTGTGAAACAGTTTCCGATAACCGAGACTGGCCTTAAACTTGTTATTGTCCAGGCTGGCCTTGAATTTTCTAATCCTCCTGCCTCTGCCTCCACCCCCTGAGTGCTGGGATAATAGCATGTTCTTCCATGGCTGGTACTTGTATATTCCTTAGCCTATGCAATAAAAATCACTTTTGCTGGGCGTGGCCGGCGCACGCACTCTTAATCCTAGCACTTGGGAGGCAGAGGCAGGCAGATCTTTGGATTCAAGGCCAGCCTGGTCTAACAGAGTGAGTTCCAGGACAGCTGAGGGCTAAGGGGAGACCCTGTCTCGAAAAGACCAAAAAAAATAATAATAAAAAATAAAATCACTTTTTTTGCAAAAGGACGTCTTGAAGCGAAGAGATCACGTTGTAAGAGCACTGCAATGCTCTTGAAGACTAGGATTCGGTTCTTGCACCCACTGACATAGCTAACCATCAAACTCCAAGTCCAGGAGCACAGTTCCAGGGGTTTTCTCTCTTTCGGAATGTAAACGTAATTGCGTGACAAATAGATACTGCGCAAGCAGCATACGTACGTACCTACTGCGGAAAATCACCCATAACATGTTATTCAACAAATTTTAGTGGGTCTAGCTGGGATGCTGTGTTCACCTTTATCCCACGCCAGAGAGCGAAGCAAGCAATGTCTGTAGTTTGGGGCTATCCTGGTCTACGTGAGCATTCTGCCCTGTTGGGTTGGTGTTTATCTTCCTAAACAGCACCCTTACAGAGGGCTGGGATGGGAAATTTTATGGTAAGTATATTTTATTATAATTAGGAATGAAAGAGCAATTACAAACTGAATTGTAATGTGATTATACAAATGTATAACCGTGCAAGATGGTACTGCACTATCTAGTTTTTTTTTTTTTGAGGTCTTTTGCAGACAGGGTCTCCCCTGTAAGCCCTAGCTGTCCTGGAACATCGCTCTGTAGACCAGGCTGGCCTTAACTCACAAAGGATCCGCCTGCCTCTGCCTCCGGAGTGCTAGGATCAAAGGCGTGTGCCACCATGCCCGGCTTGCACTATCTACTTATAATGAAGGCATTTTATAATGATTTTATGATAGATATCTAAGTGAGTGCTTGGGTTTTTTTGTTTGTTTGGTGGTGTTCTTTTTGAGACAGGGTCTCCCTGTAGATCCAGCTGTCCTAGAGACTCACTATGTAGACCACGTTGGCCTTAAATTCACAGAGGAGTCCGCCTGCCTCTGGCCTCCTGAAGTGCTAAGGATTAAAGGCCATGGGCCACCACACGCGTTTTTGTTGTTTGAGACAAAGTCTCTATACAGCACCTGGCTGGCCTAGAATTTCACTGTGTAACAGGCCAGCCTAGAATTCACAAAGACCTGGTGCCTCTGCCTCTGGGTGCTATGATTGAAATTGAGTGAGTGAAGTGAGTGGAAGTTGAGTGAGTGAGTGAGTGATTGAGGGAGGGAGGGAGTGATTGAGTGAGTGAGTGTGTGAGCTGAGTGATTGATTTGAATTGAATTGATTGATTGATTGATTTAGAAATAGATCTCAGCCGGGCGTGGTGGCCATGCCTTAATCCTGGGCTTGGGAGGCAGAAGCAGGGATCTTTGTGAGTTCAAGGCCAGCCTGGTCTAAGATGAATTCCAGGACAGGTGGGGGCTACAAGGGAGACCCTGTCTCGAAAGACAAAAAAAAAAAAAAAATAGAAATTGTATCTGTGAACCAGGGTTGGCTTGAACTCTCCATGTACCAAAAGTAGATGATGACCTTGAATGCTGATCCTTTGCCTCTATTCTCCAGTGCTGAGGTGACAGGGTTTGCACCAAGACATCCAATTTTATTCACTGCTGGGGAATCAGACCCCGGGCTTCTGGATGCTAGGCAGTCATTCTACTGACTGAGCTACATCCCCAGTCACTAAAGGCCAGCTTGGTTTACATGAGTGAGTTTTCCAGGGATAGCATGGGGCTTCAAGGAGACCCTGTTTTAACAAAAAGACAAAAATAAAAAATAAAAAGCAAGAAGAGGCACTAAAAGGACAGATATGGAGGTGTGGTATTCATGGGGATCCTCTCATCTGAAGATTTATAGGGAGTTGAGAGAGAGAGAGAAATTGATTTTCGTCAGTGGTGTGGCCGGAGACAGATCAGTACAGTACTCATTTCACTTTTCTTCAGCCCTGTGGCCACCAGCATGGCTCCTTCTTGAACAGCCTTCTTCAACTGTGCTCCTGTAAGAACCCCAGATAACTCACTGGGTCACACACCAAAAGAGAACATGAAGGTTGAGGTTTAAAAGAGGCATTTTGGGGAAAAAGAACGGAAGAGGGAAAAGAGAGGAAAGAGATGGGGGCACGTGCGAAAACACATTTATGTGCCTGTATGAAAATGTCCCTAATAGAGCCTTTTTTTAATTTTTACTTTTTACTTTTACTTTTTGAAACGGGGTCTCCCTAGAGCCCCAGCTGCCGGAACTCACTCCTGTAGACCAGCTGGACTTGAAAACTCAGAGATCTGCCTGCCTCTGCTTCCCAATGTGCTAGGATTAAAGATGTGAGCCACCACACCTGTGCTTAAAGATGGTTTCTTAGCTGCGCATGTTAGTGTCTGGGAATGGAACTCCAGTCCTCTGCAAGAGTATGTGCTCTTAACCCTGAGCCATCTCTCTCCAGCCCCCGAAGGCCTTTTATGTGTGTTAATAATGCTAATTTAAAACCAGTCGTGGGGGCTGGAGAGATGGCTAGTGGTTAAAGAGCGCCGACGGCTCTTACAGAGGACCCGGGTTCGATCCCCAGCACCAAACCATGGCGGCCAAAAAAACCGTCTGAAACTCCAATTCCAGAGGAGACTCCAGTTCCAGGGGAATCCGAGAAACCCTCTTCTGACCTCCGCGCATTGCACACACGGATGCACACACTTGCATGCAAGACAGTACATTCATACACATACAGAAATAAATAAATTTTTTAAAAATTGAAAAAATAAAAACACAGTCATGGCGTTGGTGTGGTAGCACATGCCTTTGAATCCCAGACTCGGGAGGTCAGAGGCCAGGCAGATCTTTTGAGTTCAGGCCAGTCTGGTCTAACAGTGGAGTTCCAGGGACACAGCTGGAGGCATACAGGAGACTCTGTCACAAATACACCAAAATGAGTGTTATGCCTGCCACATGTCACTGTACCAAGTGTGTGCAATGCCACAGAGTGAACAGAGGGTGTCAGATCTCCTGAAACCTGGAGTAGGATGGTTGTTTGGCCACCATGTGGATGCTGGGAGCCCAGTCTGGGTTCTCTCTGCAAGAGGAGCCAGTGCACTTAACCTCTAAGCCATCTCATCCAGACCCCAGCCAAGTCTATATAGTAAGTTCCATTCTACCCATAGTCACATAGTAAGAATCCTGGCTCAAAAGACTGGGGAACTAATGTTCACATGGGAGGCTGGCAGGAACGGAGATCCTGTGAGTTCAAGTGATCCTGGGCAACACACAACACCACTAGTCTCAAACAACCAAGAAGAAAGCATAGCAAATAAGTTGCCTTGACAGTCCCTAAGGAAACTGAAAGATAGCAGTAAGTGTTTGACAGTCCCTAAGGAAACTGAAAGATAGCAATAAGTGCTTGACAGTCCCTAAGGAAACTGAAAGGACGTCAGTAGTGTTCGTGTGCGCGCGCGTGCACGCCGTGTGAGTGTATTGTGTATATGTATGTTGTATTATTGTTATGGTGTGTGCGATTGCAATGTGTGTGTATAGTATACATATGTATGTGCATGGTGATGTGGTGTTAGTCTATATGTCTAAATCTCAAGACCTGCCCCTGTAAAAGCCTGGCTCTTTGGGTGCCTGTTTATTCAAGCCAGGAGGGGCTGCCTGACTTGCTGACTGTTGTTGCTTTAATTTGGGAAATGCAGGTTTTGACTGGAGATCTGCCTCCAGGCCACTAGTGTTCTGGAAGGTTCCTTCCAGCCTGGGAGCTCTGCATTAGGTCTGATGAGATTTCAGAACTCGGACTGGTGATTTAATGGAAACCATTACCATGGGATACATGTCAACTCTCTGAGCTTCCTGCACAGTCCTTCGGTTGGGATGATTTAGAGTTGCAGAGTTGGCTAATTGCAAAAGTCACCCCTTTTTGCCCCCCATTTGATCTATCTTTGCTTTTAGCATTTCATCAATTCCAAACTGCTAGTGAACATTTTCTAGCTCACTTAAGTCTTCTCTGAGGCTGATGCATTGCTGCCTACAACCATGTACTAAAAACAGAAGTTGGGCCAGGAGGATGATGCTTGGTAAAGTTGCTCACCATGCAAGAAGGTTCAGAGTTCAGATCCCCTGTATTCACATGGAAAGCTGGCCACACAGCACCTGCAGTGTCCCCATTGCCAGGAGAGGGCAGGAAGATATCAGGGACTCTGGTCAGCAGTCCANTCTATCTATCTATCTATCTATCTATCTATCTATCAATCATCTATCTAATTTTTTTGGTCTTTTCAAGACAGGGTCTCCCTGTATCCCCAGCTATTCTGGAACTCACTCCATAGACCAGTCTGGCCTTAAACTCACAAAGATCCGCCTGCCTCTTCCTCCCGTGTGCTAGGATTAAAGGCCTGGGCCACCACGCCCAGCTTTAATTTTATGTATATGAGTGTATTGCCTGCATGTATATAAGTGCAATTTGTATTTTATGTATATGTGTATATGTATAGAGTGTATTGCCTGCATGTATGTATGACATGCAATGCCTGAGGAGGTCAGAAGTGGGAGTAGGATCCTCTGGAACTGGAGTTAAGGATGATTCTTAGACTCCGTGTGGGTGCTGGGATTTGAACCTGGGTCCTCTGCAAGAACAGTCCGTGCTCTTAACCACTGAGCCATCTCCAGCTCCCATACTTGCACATTTATTAGCAATGTCCAACTCAAGGACCACAGCCAGAGACCATCAGACAGAAAATGGAGTGTCCAGAGCCCATTGGAACTGCAGGGAAAGTATAGAGTGGAAGACAAGCCCTTAACCACGAGTTATTAATTAATCACTCAGAAGTTCTTTTTTTTTAATTTTATTTATTTTGTATGTGTATGAGTGTACTGTCTGCATGTAGGTTGTGCACCCGCGTCGTGCAATGCCTCAGAGGTCAGAAGAGGGTCTCGGATTCCCCTGGAACTGGAGTTCTCCTGGAATTGGAGTTACAGACGGTTCTCAGCCGCCATGAGGATGCTGGGGATCAAACCCGGGTCCTCTGCAAGAGCAGTCGGTGCTCTTAACCACTAGGCCATTTCTCCAGCCCCAGAAGTTCTTAATCCAAACACCTGAATAGAACCCGATTTAGAAGAAATAGGAACAAAATAAGGGGTGATGGGAAACTTCTATGAGATGACAGGGTTTGAAAAGCCCAATTTTTCCAGTATTGGTTCTGGGCAGTGCTTCTCTCCAAAGCTGGTACTTGGTAGATCCCAAGTGCTGGGATTAAAGGCGTGCGCCACCACGCCCGGCCCTCTTGTATTTCTTGTGCCACAGTCTAGGAACCAATTCTTTCCTTTTAAACTTTTTTTTTTTCATATGTGTATGAGTGTACTGCCTGCATGTAGGTTGGCACACCCGTGTCATGCAATGCCGCGGAGGTCAGAAGAGGGTGTTTGATTCCCCTGGAACTGGAGTCAAAGATGGTTTTCAGCTGCCATGTGGGTGTTGGGGATCAAACCCGGGTCCTCTGCAAGAGCAGTCGGCGCTCTTAACCACTGAGCCATCTCTCCAGCCCCTCTTTCCTTTTATAACATACACCGTAGTTCAAGATTTATGACAGATACCTTTTGCAGGGGTAAGAAGGTAACAGGGTCTGAATATGTAGCCCAGGCTAGCCTCAAACTTACAGCCATCCTCCTGCCTCAGATTCCCAAGTGCTGGGATTACAAGTATATATTACCACATACAGCTGTAACAGACTTAAATATATGCAGATGCTGCCCACTTTATGAACATTACCTGCATGGGTTTTTTTTGTTGAATTTTGTTGTTGTTGGGGGTTTTTTGGTCTTTTCAAGACAGGGTCTCCCTGTAGCTCCAGCTGTCCTGGAACTCATTCTGTAGACCAGGCTGGCCTTGAACTCACAAAGATCTGCCTGTCTCTGCCTCCCAAGTGCTAGGATTAAAGGTGAGCGCCACCACACCCGGCTTACCTGCATGGGTTTTTAATTTTCTGATGGTGTACATTCAGGAGAAACTGTATACTGGGAATTTTACATTTTGATTTTTCTCCTGGGCTGGCCATTCATTCTATACAATGCTCTGAGGAGCTGCTGGACATCTCACCAAATAAATCCCAGCTCCTGTTCAGCCACAGATCATAGTATCAACAACAGAAATTATGGAGCCAATATTCTTGGGTTTTTGGTTTTGTTGTTGTTTACATTTTTTTAATATTTTATTTTTTTTTAACCTTTATTTATTTCTGTTTGTGTATGAATGTACTATCTGCATGCAAGTCCGTGCACCCGTGTCGTGCAATGCCGCGGAGGTCAGAAGAGGGTGTCGGATTCCCCTGGAACAGGAGTTCTCCTGGAATTGGAGTTTCAGACGGTTCTCGGCTGCCATGTGGGTGCTGGGGATCGAACCTGGTCCTCTGTAAGAGCGGTCAGCGCTCTCAACCGCCAGGCCATCTCTCCAGTCCTATTTTTATTTTACATGTATGAGCGTATTGCCTGCATATGTGTACATGCACCCATGTTGTGCAATTCCCACAGAGTCAGAAGAAGGCATCAGACAGTTGTTGGTTACCACATGGATACTGGGAATCAAACCTGGGTCTTCTGCAAGAACAGTTGGTGCTGTTAACTGCTGAGCCATCTCTCCAGCCCCATTGTTTAAATTTTCAAATTCTAGCCCGGCATGGTGGCGCATGCCTTTAATCCTAGCACTTGGGAGGCAGAGGCAGGTGGATCTTTGTGAGTTCAAGGCCAGCCTGGTCTACAGAGTGAGTTCCAGGACAGCTGGGGCTACAGGGAGAACCTGTCTCGAAAAGACCAAAAATAAATAAATAAATAAATATATAAATAAATAAATAAAATAAATTTTCAAATTCTATTTATTTATTTATTTATTTATTTATTTTGAGACGGTCTACCTATATCCCCATATCCCCACCTGCCTGGAACTCACTCTGTAGACCAGGCTGGCCTTGAACTCATAGAGATCCACCTACCTCTACCTCCTGAGTGCTAGGATTAAAGGTGTGTACCACCACGCCCAGCTTAAAGACTGTTCTTAGGCCCCATGTGGGTGCTGAGAATATTGTTCAACCTTCAATGGGAAGGAAATTCTGATTCTTGCTGCAGTATGAGTGAGTGTTGTTATTATGCTAAACAAAATAAGCCAGGGCAAAGGCCAAGTACAGTGGGACTCCTCTTCAGAGGAACCTGAAGAAGTGACCTTCACTCAGGAAGTCCTGTGTAACCCCCAGAGGGGCCTAAATTGGGTTGGGGGTGCATGAGGCATTGTTTAAAGTAGTCACAGGTTCCAGCTTTGCAAGAACAGGGATCTGGATAAGTAAGTTCCTAGCTGTACTTAGCACTGAAAATGAATTCCATGATAGTGAGATGATCAGTATGAACTCCCCCTTCCTTGACTCTTGTGTACCCCACCTAGTGTGCTTGTTCCCTTCATCCTCCCTCCTTCTTTCCCTCTCTCCCTCCCTGTTTCTTCCTTCCTCTTTCTTTCCTGCCCCCCTCATAATTTCTTCTTTCCTCCTCCTCCTCCCCTCCCTTCCCTCCTCCTCCTCCCCTCCCTTCCCTCCTCCTCTTCCTCCTCCTCCTCCCCTCTTCCTCCTCCCCCTCCTTCTCCCCCTCCCTCCTCCTCTTCGTCCTCCTTCTCTTCCTCCTCCTCCTCCTCCTCATTTTCTTTCAGTACTAAGGATTGAAACTAGGGCCTTTCTCAAGGAAGGCCAGGGATCTACAACCATCTACAACCAAGCTACACCCATATACCATTTGGGGTTGTTTTTGTTTGATTTTGTTTTTCGTTTTGTTGAAACAGGGTTTCCGATAAACAGACTCCTTAACTACTGGTTATTGGTCCCGGGCTGGCTGATGATGAATTGAATTTCTAATTCCTCTGCTCTGCCTCCACCCCTTTGGAGGTGCTGGGATTAAATAGCATGTTCTTCATGGCTGTACTTGTATATTCCTTAGGCCTATACCTATTCTATTTCAAAAATTCCACTTTGCTGGGCGTGGCGGCGGCACGCCTTTAATGCTAGCCTTGGGGAGCAGAGGGGCCAGGCCAGATCTTGTGATTCAATGGCCAGCCTGGTCCTACAGAGTGAGTTCCAGGACAGCCTGGGGCTACAGGAGGAACCCTTTCTCGAGAAATACCAAAAAAATAATAATAAATAAAAAATAAAAAATCACTTTTTTGCAAAAGGGACTCTGAGAGCTGAAAGAGATTGGCCACAATGGGTTGTTAAAGCACTGGCTGCTTTGGAGATCTAGGTTCGTTCTTAGGCACCCCACATGATAGCTAACAAATGTCCAGGACTCCAGTTCCAGGGGATCTGATTCTCTCTTCTGGGGTCCAAATGTCAACTCATTGCGATGGCACAAGAGCACTTCCATTAATGCAGGGCAAAAAGCAATCATACACAAGTGTACTTACATACATGCAGGCAAAGCAATCACACACAAAACAATGTGTAAATCAACAAAAATTTTAAAGGGGTCTAGCTGGGATGCTGTGTTCACCTTTAATCCCAGCCTCCACTGAGGCAGAAGGAACAAGAAATGTTCTGTAGAAGTTTTGAGGCTATCCTGGTCTACGTAGAGCATTCTAGACCCTGTCTGGAAGTTGGATGTACTTAATCTTCCTAAACAGCACCCTTACAGAGGGCTGGGATTGGGAAATTTTTTATGGTAGTATACATTTTATTATAATTAGGAATTGAAAGAGCAATTAACAAACTGATTGTAATTGTGATTATACAAATGTATAAAACCGTTGCAAGATGTTACTTGACACGAGCACTATCTGAGTTTTGTTTTGTGTTTTGGTGGTCTTTTTGAGGAAAGAAGGGTCTCCCTGTAGGCCCCAGCTTGTCCCTGGAACTGCCGCTTCGAACTCGTTGTAGACCAGGCTGGCCTTAACTACAAGAGAATCGCCTGCCTCGTGCCTCTGCTGCTCCCGGAGAATGTGGTGCTAGGATTTCAAAAAGGCGTGCTGCCACCATGCCCGGCTTGCACTATCTACTTATAATGAAGGCATTTTATAATGATTTTATGATAGATATCTAAGTGACGTGCTTGGGTTTTTTGTTTGTTTTGGTGGTGATTCTTTTTGAGACAGGGTCTCCCTGTAGATCCGGCTGTCCTAGAGACTCAACTGATGTAGCCCAGTTGGCCTTAAATTCACAGAGATCCGCCTGCCTCTGCCTCCTGAGTGCTAGGATTAAAGGCATGGGCCACCACACCCAGTTTTTGTTTTTGAGACAAAGTCTCAATATACAGCCCTGGCTGGCCTAGAATTCACTGTGTTGAACAGGCCAGCCTAGAATTCACAAAGACCCTGGTGCCTCTGCCTCTGGGTGCTATGATGAAATTGAGTGAGTGAAGTGAGTGAGTGAGTGAGTGAGTGAGTGAGTGATTGAGGGAGGGAGGGAGTGATTGAGTGAGTGAGTGAGTGAGCGAGTGATTGATATTGAATTGAATGAATTGATTGATTGATTTAGAAATGAGATCTCAGCCGGGCGTGGTGGCGCATGCCTTAATCCCTTGGGCTTGGAGCAGAGGCAGGTGATCTTTGTGAGTTCAAGGCCAGCCTGGTCTACAGAGTGAATTCCAGGACAGCTTGGGGGCTACAGGGAGACCCTGCTTTCGAAAGACAAAAAAAAAAAAAAAAAATAGAAATGTGATCTCGTGTACACCAGGTTGGCTTTGAACTCTCCATGTACCAAGTAGATGATGACCTTGAACTGCTGATCCTTTGCCTCTATTCTCCAGTGCTGAGGTGACAGGTTTGCACCAAGACATCCAATTTTATTCACTGCTGGGGAATCAGACCCCGGGCTTCTGGATGCTAGGCAGTCATTCTACTGACTGAGCTACATTCCCCAGTCACTAAAGGCCAGCCTGGTCTACATAGTGAGTTCCAGGATAGCTGGGGCTTCAGGGAGACCCTGTTTCAAAAAGACAAAAAATAAAAAATAAAAAAGCAAAGAAGGCACTAAAAGCTAGATATGGAGGTTGTGGTATTCATGGGGATCCTCTCTCTGAAGATTTATAGGGAGTTGAGAGAGAGAGAAATTGATTTTCGTCAGTGATGTGGCCGGAGACAGATCAGTACAGTACTCATTTCACTTTTCTTCAGCCCTGTGGCCACAGGCATGGCTCCTCTGAACAGCTCTTCACTTGTGCTCCTGTAAGTAACCCCAATGAGACTCACTGGGTCACACACCAAAAGAGACATGAAGGTTGAAGGTTTAAAAGAGGCATTTGGGGAAAAGAACGGAAGAAGGGGAAAAGAGAGGAAAGAAGATGGGGGCACGTGGCGGAAACACATTATGTGCCTGTATGAAAATGTCCTAATAGAGCCTTTTTTTAATTTTTATTTTTTACTTTTACTTTTTGAAACGGGGTCTCCCTAGAGCCCCAGCTGGCCTGGAACTCACTCTGTAGACCAGGCTGGACTTGAACTCAGAGATCTGCCTGCCTCTGCCTCCCAAGTGCTAGGATTAAAGATGTGAGCCACCACACCTGGCTTAAAGATGGTTCTTAGCTGCCATGTAGTGCTGGGAATGGAACTCCAGTCCTCTGCAAGAGTAGTGGTGCTCTTAACCCCTGAGCCATCTCTCCAGCCCCACGAAGCCTTTTATGTGTAGTTAATATATGCTAATTTAAAAACCAGTCGTGGGGCTGGAGAGATGGCCTAGTGGTTAAGAGCGCCGACGGCTCTTACAGAGGACCCGGGTTCGATCCCCAGCACCAACATGGCGGCCAAAAACCGTCTGAAACTCCAATTCCAGGAGAACTCCAGTTCCAGGGGAATCCGAGACCCTCTTCTGACCTCCGCGGCATTGCACAACACGGATGCACACACTTGCATGCAGACAGTACATTCATACACATACAGAAATAAATAAAATTTTTTAAAAAATTGAAAAAATAAAAACAGTCATGGCGTGGTGTGGTAGCACATGCCTTTGATCCCAGTACTCGGGAGGCAGAGGCAGGCAGATCTTTGTGAGTTCAGGCCAGTCTGGTCTATTCAGTGAGTTCCAGGACAGCTGGGGCTACAGGGAGACCCTGTCTCAAATACACCAAAATGAGTGTTATGCCTGCACACATGTCACTGTACCAAGTGTGTGCAATGCCCATGAGGCCAAAGAGGGTGTCAGATCTCCTGGAACTGGAGTTAGGATGGTTGTTGGCCACCATGTGGATGCTGGGAGCCCAGTCTGGGTTCTCTGCGAGAGGAGCCAGTGCACTTAACCTCTGAGCCATCTCTCCAGACCCCAGCCAAGTCTATATAGTAAGTTCCATTCTACCCATAGTCACATAGTAAGATCCTGGCTCAAAAGACTGGGGAACTAATGTTCACATGGGAGGCTGAGCAGGAAGGAGGATCCTGTGAGTTCAAGGTGATCCTGGGCAACACACAGACACCCTGTCTCAAACAACCAAGAAGAAAGATAGCAATAAGTGCTTGACAGTCCCTAAGGAAACTGAAAGATAGCAGTAAGTGTTTGACAGTCCCTAAGGAAACTGAAAGATAGCAATAAGTGCTTGACAGTCCCTAAGGAAACTGAAAGGACGTCAGTAGTGTTCGTGTGCGCGCGTGTGCACGCGTGTGAGTGTATTGTGTATATGTATGTCTGTATATGTGTATGTGTGTGCATGCATGTGTGTATGTATACATATGTATGTGCATGGTATGTGGTGTGTGTCTATATGTCTAAATCTCAAGACCTGCCCCTGTAAAAGCCTGGCTCTTTGGGTGCCTGTTTATTCAAGCCAGGAGGGGCTGCCTGACTTGCTGACTGTTGTTGCTTTAATTTGGGAAATGCAGGTTTTGACTGGAGATCTGCCTCCAGGCCACTAGTGTTCTGGAAGGTTCCTTCCAGCCTGGGAGCTCTGCATTAGGTCTGATGAGATTTCAGAACTCGGACTGGTGATTTAATGGAAACCATTACCATGGGATACATGTCAACTCTCTGAGCTTCCTGCACAGTCCTTCGGTTGGGATGATTTAGAGTTGCAGAGTTGGCTAATTGCAAAAGTCACCCCTTTTTGCCCCCCATTTGATCTATCTTTGCTTTTAGCATTTCATCAATTCCAAACTGCTAGTGAACATTTTCTAGCTCACTTAAGTCTTCTCTGAGGCTGATGCATTGCTGCCTACAACCATGTACTAAAAACAGAAGTTGGGCCAGGAGATGATGCCTTTGGTAAAGTGCTCACCATGCAAGAAGGTTCAGAGTTCAGATCCCCTGTATTCACATGGAAAGCTGGCCACACAGCACCTGCAGTGTCCCCATTGCCAGGAGAGGGCAGGAAGATATCAGGGACTCTGGTCAGCAGTCCAGCCAAATTCATGAGCTGAAGGTTCAGTGAGAGACCCTGTCTCAAAAAATAAGGTAGAGGCTGGAGAGATGGTTCAGCTGTTAGGTGCTGGCTGTTCTTGTAGAGGACCAGGTTCAGTCCCCTCCGCCCCCCCACCTCCCCAGCACCTGCATGATGCTCAATCATCTGAAACTCCAGTTCCAAAGTATCTGACCTTCCTCTGTCCTCTTTGGGCAATTCACACCATGGGTAAACTTACATCCGTGCAGGCAAAACATTCATACACATAAAATGAAAATAAAATAAAAGGTGGAGAATGATTGAGGAAGATATCTGACATTGAACCCTGTCCTAACCACACATGTACACATGCACACGAACACATCACACACACACACACACACACACACATACACACAAGTGGAAACATTTCAGTAAACTGAGCATGGTGGCTCAAGTCCGTAAACCCCAGGACTCTTAAATGCTGAATCTGAAGGATTGCTATGAGTTTGAGGCCAGCCTGGGCTAGTGAGTTCCAGGCTAGCCACACTTATGCAGTAAGATCTCAAAATACACTGTAGTGCCCTGCTAGCTCACTGGGAAGAGCTGAGATACTTAAAAAACAGGGCTGGAGAGATGGCCTAGCGGTTAAGAGCGCCGACCGCTCTTGTAGAGGACCCGGGTTCGATCCCCAGCACCCACATGGCGGCTGAGAACCGTCTGAAACTCCAATTCCAGGAGAACTCCAGCTCCAGGGGAATCTGACACCCACTTCTGACCTCCGCGGCATTGCACGACACGGGTGCACAGACTTGCATGCAGACAGTACATTTGTACACATACCGAAATAAATAAAAATTAATAAAAAAATTTTAAAAAAAAGGGGGGCTAGCTGGGTGTGGTGTGGTGGTATGCACCTTTAATCCCAGCACTAGGAAAGCAGAGGCAGGCAGATCTCTGTTTGAAGCCAGCCTAGCCTACAAAACAAGTTCCTTTCTCAATAAAAAATAAATAAATAAATAATAAATTATCAAAACAAAACAATAACTGGAGATGATGAGATACTCAGTGGGTAAACATTTAGCTTGCTGCCAAGCTGGAGGACCTGAGTGAACTGACTCATAAAAATTGTCTTCTACCCTACACACACATAAACACACACACACACACACGCACTAAATAAATAAGTCCCGGGCTGGAGAGATGGCCTAGCGGTTAAGAGCGCCGACCGCTCTTTTTTTGTTGTTTTGGTTTTTTTTTGTTTTTTTTGTTTCTTCGAGACAGGGTCTCCCTGTAGCCCCAGCTGTCCTGGAACTCACCTTGTAGACCAGGCTGGCCTTGAACTTAAAAAGACCTCCCAAGTGCTAGGATTAAAGGCGTGCGCCACCACGCCCGGCTGCGCCAACTACTCTTACAGAGGACCCGGGTTCGATCCCCAGCACCTACATGGCGACCAAGAACCGTCTGAAACTCTAATTCCAGGAGAACTCCAGTTCCAGGGGAATCCGAGACCCTCTTCCGACCTCCGTGGCATTGCACGACACGGGTGCACACACTTGCATGCAGACAGTACATTCATATACATACAGAAATAAAAAAATAAAATAAAATAAAAAATAAATAAATCCCACAATATCCCAATCAGTCCCCATAACAATTACCTGACCCAGAATATCAGTAAAGCTGGAGTTGAGGAACCTGAGTCTACAGGTAACATTACTTCAAACCATATTAGGAGGTGACAAGATGGCTCAGTGGGTAAAGGAGCTTGTAGCCAAGGCTATCAACCTGAGTTTGATCCCCTGGTTTCTCTCAAGATCAGAAAATAATAACACTTTGGATTTTGACTTATTCCTCTGACTGGAGGGAGTCATAAGCTTTTTTTCTTTTGATTAAACCAAATCTTAAAAAAAAAACAACCAAATATTTGTAAATGTACTTAAAATTTTTTTTCTTGTTTTTATTTTACGTGTATAACTGTATCGTCTGCATGTACTCAAGTACACCTGTGTCAGGCAGGGCCCATGGAAGTCAGAAGACATCAGATTCTCTGGTCATGGAGTTATAGACAGTTGTTAGTTGCCACATGGCTGCTGGAATATGAACCTGGGTCTTCCTTCTGTACGAGCAGCCAGTGCTCTTAACCACTGAGCCATCTCTCCAGCCCTATAAATGTGCTTTATAATATAATTTTCCCTGCAGGGATGGGCCTTTCACCTCCCTTTACCAGCTCCATAGCAGATTTGTATTTATGTTAATGAAAGACATTTCCACGAGCAGCCACGTTCCTGTGTCTCAGTTTTGGATTTCTTTCCTCCAAGCCTAACAGCTTGAGTCTTCTTAGAAAACAATGGTGGTGTGGTGGTGCTTTTTCACAGATTGACAATCCTTAAGAGATTTTTTTTTTTTTATGTGTATGAATGTGCTGTCTGCACGTAGGTTTGTGCACCCGTGTCATGCAATGCCACGGAGGTCAGAAGAGGGTGTCGGATTCCTCTGGAACTGGAGTTCTCCTGGAATTGGAGTTTCAGACGGTTCTCAGCCGCCATGTGGGTGCTGGGGATCGAACCCGGGTCCTCTGCAAGAGCGGTTGGTGCTCTTAACCGCTAGGCCATCTCTCCAGTCCCAAGAGATTTTATTTTTTAATGTGTATGAGTGTACTGTCTGCATGTAGGTTGGTGCACCCATGTCGTGTCATGCAATGCCACAGAGGTCCGAAGAGGGTGTCAGATTCCCCTGGAACTGGAATCAAAGATGGTTCTTAGCTGCCATGTGGGTGCTGGGAGTCAAACCTGGGTCCTCTGCAAGAGCAGTAGGCGCTCTTAACCGCTAGGCCATCTCTCCAGCCCCGAGATTTTTTTTTTTTTTTAAATCTGGCCTTATTTCCTTAGAGGTTTCTTGTGTAAGACCAGAGCTTCTGCCCCTGAATGATCAAGCCACGGGTCCCATTCCCCCCCCCCCCAAACATGTTTATCAGGCTGATAGTGGATTGCATAACCACAGAGGAAGAAATGTCTATAGATTTTTTCAAAAACAAGTCGAAGTTTCAATTGATTGAACAATTTTTGGGTTTCAAAAGTTTTCCATTTCCTATTTGTAAGTGGTTCTGATTCCTTCTTAAACAGTTCTGTAAGTGGCAAGAAATATCTTTCTCAAAAGTTTATTTCTTCTCTCTCTTTTTTTTTTTTTTTCATTTTTTTGAGACAAGGTCTCCCTGTAGCCCCAACTGGTGCTCTCCGTGTAGACCAAGTTGGTCTTGAACTCACAGAGATCTGCCCACCTCTGCTCCCTGAGTACTGGGATTAAAAGCGTGCACCAACCAGGCCCAGCCTCTCTTCTTTTTGCAATCATCTGTGAAGCATAAACATGGCCCACATCCCAACAAGGTGTCTACTATCAAGTTTACCTTTAAAAAATAGCAGCAAGCCAGGCATGGTGTCACAGGACTTTAATCCCACTACTCAGGAGGCAGAGGCAGGTGGATCTCTGTGAGTTCAAGGCCAGCCTGGTCTACATAGTGAGTTCCAGGCCAGCTAGGGCTACAGGGATAAACAAATAAAAATCATCAAAAAGATACTTCTGTCAGTTTGTACAAGTTCCCTTCGTTATCCACAAAGCATAAAGAGCTAAAACCCACAATGTTCAAAAGTTTACTGTCTTAAACATCCACCTGCCTTTACTGTATAAATTATAATTGAAAATAAATTTGTCAGAGAACTCTACACCAACTCACACAAAAAGTCAGACAGTTGCAGCCTTCAATTAAGAATGTTAATTGGTACAGAGAGAAAAGGGAAGGATGTCCATTGTGAAGATGAAGGCTCCATAAACATCCAAGTAGGTCCCCACCAGGAAGAGGGAACCTGGGCCCTCAGGGAGAGGGACTAATAAAATGCCCTCTCCTTTGTTTTGATGTGTCCAGAGATTTTTAACCTATCCACCCCCACCCTAGACTCTCAAGTAAACAAATGGCCAGGTAACAAAAAAAGCAGGAGGGTAGGAACCCAAAGCCCACCCGGTGGCAAGAAGAGGAAAATTAGAGGAGGAGGGTGAGAGTATATGGGGGGAGGGGAAAGGGGAAGGAAGAGGGAGGGAAGGAGGAAGGGGGAGGAAGTACAGTCCCTGAGAAGAGGGATAACAAGAAAGTACTTACTGTCTATGCACCAGAGAGTTGGAAAATGGCTGTCTCTCTCAATCTGTTTTCTTCTTCCACCATGTACATCCTGGGGACTCAACTCCTCCGTCACACCTGGGTAGAACACCTCTTTTTTTTTTTTTTTTTTTGGTCTTCTTTTGAGACAGGGTCTCCCTGTAGCCCCAGCTGTCCTGGAACTCACTCTGTAGACCAGGCTGGCCTTGAACTCACAAAGATCCGCCTTTCTCTGCCTCCCAAGTGCTAGGATTAAAGGCCTGCGCCACCACCCCTGGCTTAGAACACATCTCTTAAAGGTGTCAAGGTGGGCATGTTCACCAAGGGTACCTGGAGGGACATTTTGCTTTACAGTTTACATCTGGGCCCTATAACTTCCCCCAGGGTCTCAGCTTTTCTGTGCCTAGATTCCTTCCCCACTAAACAGGGGCTCATGTGCCACACAGCTTAGTGAAGATCAGGTCTGTGGGAGATCTAGCCTGCTACTGGTGTTATCTTTAATACGTTTTTTATATATTATTTTAAGGTGCGTGTGCACGCGCATGCAGGCGTCTTTGAAGGCCAGAGGTGTTAGAACCCTTGGAGATGGAGTTACAGGAGGTTGTGAGCCACCTGATGTGGGTGCTAGGACTCAGATTCTCTAAGAGCAGGAAGCTCTCTTAATCATTGAGCCATCTCTCCAGCTCGTATTCGTGATCCTATGAATTATTTCAGGAGACAACAGAAATACTTACCTAAGTTTTCTCCTGATAGAGACACAAAATATAGATGAGAGATTTAGAGTCCATTTTATGTATGTCATTCACACATCCATCCACCTATCTATCCAAGGAGTAATTATCTTAGCCACTAAGGTACCAGGCCCCGAACTTAGCACTCGGAATTTACAGATGAAAATGCTCAAGTGGTTTCAACATGCAAAGTCCATGTTGTGACATTGGGGGCAGAAATGGTGCAGTAAGGTACAATGGAAATCTAGGTTACAAGGGAAGTCTAGGGTGCAATGAATATCTATGGTACACTGGAGTTCTAGGATCCAGTGGAGGTCTAGGGTGCATTTGGGGTCTAGGGTACATTGGAGGTCTAGGGTGCATTTGGGGTCTAGGGTGCATTGGGAGGTCTAGGGTGCATTGGGAGGTCTAGGGTGCATTGGAGGTCTAGGTGCATTGGGGGTCTAGGGTACATTGGGAAGTCTAGGGTGCATTGGAGGTCTAGGGTGCATTGGAGGTCTAGGGTGCATTTGGGGTCTAGGGTGCATTGGAGGTCTAGGGTGAATTTGGGGTCTAGGGTGCTGTATTAGTCACTTTTCTGTTGCTGTGATAAAACACCATGACCAAGGAACTTATAAAAGGAAGAGTTTATTTGAGCTTACAATTGACGGTTCCAGGGAATTAGAGTCCATTGTGGTGGGAGGCATGGCGGCTGGATCTGGAGCAGCAAGCCGAGGGTCACATCTCACAAAGAGCACAGGAAGCAGAGAGAGGGCGACTGTAGACCACTAGGCTTGCTAAACTCACTAAGCCTGCCCCCAGTGACATACTTCCTCTAGCATGGCCACACCTTCTAAGACCTCCAAAAACAGTGCCACCAACTGGAGACAAATGTCTGAATACTTAAAGCCTATGGGGGTCACTCTCATTCAAACCACCACAGGTGCATTGGAGGTCTAGGGTGCATTTGGGGTCTAGGGTGCATTGGAGGTCTAGGGTGCATTTGGGGTCTAGGGTGCATTGGAAGTCTAAGGTGCATTGTAGGTCTAGGGTGCATTTGGGTTCTAAGGTGCATTGGAGGTCTAGGTTTCATTTGGGGTCTAGGGTACATTGGGGAGGTCTAGGGTGCATTTGGGGTCTGGGGCACATTGGGGAGGCCTAGGGTGCATTTGGGGTCTGGGGTATATTGGAGGTCTAGGGTGCATTTGGGGTCTGGGGTTCATTGGAAGTCTAGGGTGCATTTGGGGTCTAGGGTGACTTGGAGGTCTAGGGTGCATTTGGGTTCTAGGGTACACTGGGTGTCTATGGTGAATGGAGGTCTTGAATACAACGGCCTTCCAGGGTGTCTCTGTCTAGAATGGTGCTGTGGTGGGATGGGATCACAGAAGACATAATAGTGCAGCTCACCTGCCCGAATAGACATTCTATGGAAATTCAGACATGTACTGTGTAAGTATAGTGGTCTGTTAGATGATGATTATGGTGATTTTTTTTTTTTTTTGGTCTTTTTGAGACAGGGTCTTCCTGTAGCCCCAGCTGTCCTGGAACTCGCTCTGTAGACCAGGCTGGCCTTGAACTCACAAAGATCTGCCTGTCTCTGCCTCCCAAGTGCTAGGATTAAAGGCGTGCGCCACCATGCCAGGCGGTGATTTTTTTTTTTTATTCAGGGTGTTCTTATACAGCCCAAGTTTGCCTCAAACTCAAGATTCCCAAGCCTCCACCTCCCAAGCACTGTGATTATAAGCATGAATGACCATGCCTGGCCCCCATAAGAGTATAATATAGGCCAAAATTTCCTATTGCCTCCCAGCACTTGGGAGGAAGAAGCAGGCAGATCTCTATGAATTTAAGGCCAGCCTGGTCTACAGAGTGAGTTCTAGGACAGCTGAGGCTACAGAGAGACCCATCTCAAAAAGACCAAAAAAAAAAGAAGGTTCCTATCACCTAGTGATAGTACATTTCAAAGCCCAGTGTCGGTGTAGGCCTGTAATTCCAGCTCTTGGTTAGCATTTGAGAGACCATGGGTTCCACCCTCAGAACAGAAAAACACTTTTTGAAAAGAAAATTTAGGGGCTAGAGAGATGGCTCAGAAGTTCAGAGCACCAAATGCTCTTGCAGAGAACCCAGGTTTGATTCCCAGCACCCACATGGTAGCTAATAACCTTCTTTAAGCCAGGTGTGGTAGTGCACGCCTTTAAAGCCAGCACTCAGGAGGCAGAAACAGGCAGATCTCTGTGAGTTCAAGGCCAGCCTGGTGTACAGAGTGAATCCGAGGCCAGCTGGAGCTATAGGGAGACCCTGTCTCAAAAAAAAAAAAAAAAAAAATGTCAAGCTGCAGTGATACCCTTCTTAGGACACCTTTGGATTTACTATGAAAATTAATACATTCCGAGCAGCAAAACAAAAAAAATTAAAGTTTCAAAAGCTTCTTAAGGCGGGCGTGGTGGTGCGCCCCTTTAATCCCAGCACTCAGGAGGCAGAGGCAGGTGGATCTTTGTGAGTTCAAGGCCAGCCTGGTCTCCAGGCCAGTTAGGATTAAAGGGAGACCCTGTCTCAAAAAGACAAAGAAAAAAAAAAAAGCTTAAGTTAAACAATTACAAAAAACTAAGGTTAAGTGAAGAAATTAAAGTTTTTTATTGTGTGTTTATAATTTTATTTGCTATTTTTATTTTACTTTATTTATTTTATTTTTTTTGTCTTTTTCAATTTTCGAGACAGGGTCTCCCTGTAGCCCCAGCTGTCCTGGAACTCACTCAGGCTGGCCTTGAACTCACAAAGATCCGCCTGCCTCTGCCTCCCAAGCGCTAGGATTAAAGGCGTGGGCCACCACGCCCAGCCAGACTGCCTTCTAAGTTTCTTCAAGAAGGTTGGCTGGTGATCCCAAAAGGTTGACATCATCTGAGGATGCAATTCTCAGAACATCTCCCTGTTTGACATGTGGCTGTACCTTTAAGAGAGGTCAGCCATGAGCAAGTGCTATGAAGAGGAAGAAAAATGAAGAAGAGGAAAAGGAGCCTGGGGTGTAGCTCGGTGGTAGAGCACTTCCTACTATGCACAAGGCCTCAGAATACTGAGAGCAAGAGGGGGAGACAGAGAGAGAGAGAGATTGAGAGAGAGAGAGAGAGAGAGAGAGAGAGAGAGAGAGAGAGAGAGAGAAATGCAGAGGCAAAGATACTGCAAAGACTTCAAGACAGAGGCTTCAAGTGTCTGAGGAACTGGAAATACAGTGGAGTCTGGGAACTGGCGAGCCTGCCTGGCCTCAGACAGAGGCCCTAGGCATTCTGTTTTCCAATTTATTTTGTAAAATGTATAGGCCAGGTGTGGTGGCACACGCCTTTAATCCCGGCACTTGGGAGGCAGAGGCAGATGGATCTTTGTGACTTCAAGGCCAGCCTGGTCTACAGAGTGAGTTCCAGGACAGCTGGGGCTACAGGGAGACCCTGTCTCCAAAACAGCAAATAAATAAATAAATAAATAAATAAATAAATAAATAAATAAATAAATAAATAAAATGTATATCTATGCCGGGCGTGGGAGGCAGAAGCAGGTGGATCTCTGAGTTTAAGACCAGCCTGAAAAAAAAAAAACAAAAAGACCAACCTGGTCTCTACATAGCAAGTTCCAGGGCAGCTAGGGCTATAAGGAAACGCAGTTTCAAAAAGATCAATAAAAAATAAATAAAGCCGGGCGTGATAGTGCACGCCTTTAATCCTAGCACTTGGGAGGCAGAGGCAGGCGAATCTTTGTGAGTTCAAGGCCAACCTGGTCTACAGAGTGAGTTCCAGGACAGCTGGGACTACAGGGAGACACTGTCTCGAAAAGACATAAATAAATAAATAAATAAATAAATAAATAAATAAATAAATAAATATTTTATTATTTTGTGTGTATGAATGTATTGACTGCATGCATGTAAGTGTCATGCAATGCCCATGGAGGTCTGAAGAGGATGTCAGATCCCCTGGAACTGGAGTTACAGGCAGTTGTTAGCTTCTATATGGGTGCTGAGAATTTAACTTGGATCCTCTGTAAGAACAGTCAGTACTCTTAACTACTGAGCCATCTCTCCAGGCCCTCTTTTTCCCTTTTTTGAGACAGGATCTATATGGTCCTGGCTGGCCTGGTATTTGCTATGCACCATCATTTCCCATTTATCCTTTTCTATGGCAATATTTATTTATTTATTCATTTACTTTTTTTTCTTTTATGTATTTTGGAGACAGGGTCTCCTATATCCCAGGCTAGCTTTAAACTCACTAAGTAGCCAAAGAAGACTTTGACCTCCTGATCCTCCTGCCTCCGCATCCCGAGGTACAGGGTAGAGTTCCGCCACTCCATATTCTGTGCTGGGGATTGAACCCATGGCTTCATGTGTGAGAGCCATGTGCGCTACTAACTGAGCCACGTGCCAGTCCTCTTCGTGTTTTGTCTTTAATTTTTTATTTACATTTTTATTTGTGTATGGGGGAGGCACACCTGGGTCATGACTTATGTGAAAGTCAGGTGACAACTTGCAGGGGTCAGTGAGATTGAACTCAGGTCATCAGGGTTGGCTCCAGGCACATTTACCCCTGAGTTATCTCACTTGCTTCTTATATTGTTGCTGTTTGGTGTTTGTTTGGAACAGATAGCTCTTTTGTATATTTATCACATAAAATAGTTAACTCTTCTTTTTCCTTTTTTCTTTTTTTTTTTTTTTTTTGGAATTTTTGACAGGGTCTCCCTTTAGTCCCAGCTGGCCTGGAACTTGCTCTGTAGACCAGGCTGGCCTTGAACTCACAGAGATACACCTGCCTCTGCCTCCCAAGGGTTGGGATTAAAAGCATGCACCACCACACCTGGCATAACTCCTTTTTCAACTTTAGTTTCACCCAGGGCCTTGTACATGTTAAGCAGGTGTGCTCCACCTCTGAGCTACGCCACTACAACCTACATTTCAAATGTCATCTCACTCTGGTTGCTTACTTAGTGCGTACCTTAGATATTTCAAAGGTTATAGAATTTTACAGGGTTGGAGAGATGGCTCACTGGTTCTTATTTTATGTTATGAGTGTATTGCCTACATGCATGTAAGTGTACCCGTGTCATGGAATGCCCATGGAAATCAGAAGAGGGCATCGAACCCCCAGAACTGGAGTTATAGACAGTTGTTAGACATAATGTAGGTGCTGGGAATCAAACCCAGGTTCTCTGCAAGAGCTGCCATTGGTCTTAACTGCTGAACCATCTCTCTCCAGCCCCTAAATCATTTATTTTTTATTTATCTATTTTTTGTTGTTTTGAGACAGAGTTTTCCTGTAACCCCAGCTGGTCTGGAACTCAGTATGTAGACCAGGCTGGCCTTGAAGTCACAGAGATCTGCCTGCCTTTGCAAGTGCTGGGATTAAAGGTGTGTGCCACCACACCCAGCTGCCTAAATTTAAAAAAATTTGTTTTTGGTCTTTTTGAAACGGGGTTTCCCTTTTAGTCCCAGCTGGCCTGGAACTCACTATGTAGACCAGGCTGACCTTGAACTCACAGAGATCCACCTGCCTCTGCCTCCCTGAGTGCTGGGATTAAAGGCGTGTTACCACCAGGCCCAGCATAAAAAAAATTTTTTTTTTGGTCTTTTCAAGACAGGGTCTCCCTGTAGCCCCAGCTGTCCTGGAATTCGCTCTGTAGACCAGGCTGACCTTGAACTCACAAAGATCGGCCTGCCTCTGCCTCCCAAGTGCTAGGATTAAAGGCATGCGCCACCATGCCCGGCATAAAATTTTTTTTAAAAAAGGAATTTTACTTAAAATCTGATATAGGGGCACATGCCTGTAATCCTAACATTGGGGTGACAGAGGCTGGAGGACTGACCAAGATCAAGGCCAGCCTTGTATGCATAATGAGTTTCAGGCCAGCCAGAGCTACACAGTGAGACCCTATCTCAAAAAAGCAAGCAAGCAACCAACCAACCAAACAAAACAACAACAAAAACAAAGACATAGCAAGTTCTAGACCAGAGCTACATGGTGAGACCACTGATGTTAATAAAAATGTTAAGACAACCGGGCATGGTGGCGCACGCTTTTAATCCCAGCACTTGGGAGGCAGAGGCAGGTGGATCTCTGTGAGTTCAAGGCCAGCCTGGTCTACAGTGCAAGCTCCAGGCCAGCTGGGACTAAAGGGAGACCCTGTCTCAAAAAGACCAAAAAAAAAAAAAAAAAGTTAAGACAATCAACGATGGGGATACAGAAATGGTTCAGAGGTTAAGAGCACTGGCTGCTCTTTCATAGAAACCAGGTTGTTAACCACATGGTGGCTAACCATAACTCCAGTTCCAGGGGATCTTCTGTCCTCTTCAGGCATTGCATGATGTGGATGCACTTACATACATGCAGACAATACATTCATACACATAAACTTAAAACATAAAAATATTTCTTTAAGGGGCTGGAGAGATGGCTCAGCAGTTAAGAGCACAGAATGCTCTTGCAGAGGACCTGGGTTAGAGTCCCAGCACCCACATGGTGGCTAAGAACCATCTTTAAGCCGGGTGTGGTAGCACATGCCTTTAATCCCAGCATTGGGGAGGCAAAGGCAGGCAGATCTCTGTGAGTTCCAGGCCAGCCTGGGTCTATAGGCAAACAGGTCTACAGAGTGAGTTCCAGGCCAGCTGGGCCTATAGGCAAACCCTGTCTAAAAAAAAAAAAAAAAAAAAAAAAATTCTTTAAAAAGACTATTAACAACAACCAGACATCCCTTTCTCCTACATTCTTTGGTCTGTATTTGGGGCAAGGTCTCTCCATGCAGCCCAGGCTATCCTCCTGCCTCAGCTTCTAGAAAGCTGGGATTCAGGATTATACCATCATGCCCAAGGCTGCTTTTTCTCCTTCTGAAGAACCCTGTCTTTCACAGTGATGTTTGAGTGGAAGTATAACAGGATCTTCCTGGTTTTTAGAAGTCTGCGTGCTGGGGTGGCACACAGCAGCTGGGGAGGGGCCTAAAAATAGAGCTTAACCAAGGGTGGGGATGGTGGGCCAGAAGAGGTGATATCTGGCAGCATGTGGCAGCCATGTGGCTGACAGGACTTGCCAACAGACTGGAAAAGAAAGAGGGAGAGGGAGGAGGAGCCCTAGACTTGCAAGCTGCTGCATGGTTGGGTGCAGGTACAGAAATACAGAAGGCTTATGTAGACATTTAGTGAGGGATCCCACACATCTTGCCTGTTATGCTTGACAAGCTTTTGGGATTCTGATATTGAAAACTCAGCTGGACAGCCATCTGAGCTCCAGGGACCGGGACCAGAGTGCTGTTGACATCCACATAAAATGGTATTTGAAGGCTAGTGAGACAGGGTAGTTGGCAGAAAGAGGAGGATCTCTGGGCCTCACTGGCCAATTAGCCTAATCTAACAGGTGAGCCCCAGGTTCCATTGAGAGATCTACCTCAAAAAACAAGTTAGTGAAGCCAAGTATGGTGGCACATGTCTTTAATCCCAGCATTTGGGAGGCAGTCACAGGTGGATCTCTCTGTTAGATCGAGGCCAGCCTGGTCTACGTGGTGAGTTCCAGGCCACATACAAAGTACAGGGAGACCCTGTCTCAAAAAAGACCATAAATAAGTAAATAAATAATAAAAAAAAAAAATCAAGTTAGAGGGCAACTGAGGAATGACCTCTGACCTCTACACTTACATATGTTCATATGTACTTGACCACACATGTGCATCCACATATGCACAAACACACACAGATAGAGCTGTTTATTATTTATTTACTTATTTTGTGGGTGTTGAGAGGTGTGTGTTGCTTATTCTGTGACAAGCTTGTGGAGGTCAGAGGACAGCTTGTAGGAGTCAGGTCTCTTGCTTGGGTTTGATTACCAGCCCTGCCTAAAATGGAGTGGTGGGGCACACAGGCCTGGAATCCCATCACGAATACAACAAATGCAAATTGTTATATAAATCCTCTTGGGTTTTTTTTTTTTGAGACAATGTCTCATATATCCTAAGCTGGCCTTGAACTCAATCTGTGGCTGAGGATGACCTTGAACCTGTGACCCTCCTAATTCCTGAGTGCTAAGGTTACAGTCAGCCAACACCATGGTTGGTTTCTGTGGTGCTGAGGATCAAACCCAGGGCTTCGTGCAGGCTAGGCAAGAGCTAGCTATGTCTACTGAGCGGAGTGCCACTCGCCACCCTGGTTTGGAATTTTAAGAGCATGTAACTCTGGCCTGGTGTTCGCTGTGTAGCTCTGTGTGGCCTTAAACTCTCTATTTTCCTGCTTTGGCCTCCCCAGTGCTAGAAATTACAGGGCTATCACCCAAGGGATTTGCACCTCTCCTTGAGGGTCCAAGTGTTCTTATTCATGCTGGAGTTATGCTCAATAGCTCCTGTCTGAACAAAGTACAAGCACCTCCCTCTAGGCATGCATTTTCAACGGGCCAAATTCGATGTGTAAAGGGCGGTAAATATTTGCAGGAGATGAAGGACAGGAAGTGGATGGAGGAATAGATCCATTTGAAGATCCATCCACAGTTTGAACATCCCTGTGGTCAGGGGGGTGGGTTTATTGGCTTTAGTGTCAGATGCTCTGTGGGTCACCAGATGGGCCTTTTATCCTGATGTCAGCTGACAGTAGACCTGTGGTAGGGTCCATCGAACACATTCGTGGAGACATCTTGGCTTTGTTACATTTATGAGTTTTAAAAGCATGTAAAATATTTTATATGGTTTGGGCTTAAAAGGGTATGACATAAATAACTGGTACAGAGAGAATGAGTT
Source organism: Rhizomys pruinosus (assembly GCA_009823505.1). Taxonomy (NCBI): domain Eukaryota; kingdom Metazoa; phylum Chordata; class Mammalia; order Rodentia; family Spalacidae; genus Rhizomys; species Rhizomys pruinosus. Next base: position 110,033 of record VZQC01000890.1, on the reverse strand, counting down.
TCAAGAAATAGGGTCTGCCCATTAGCCAGGGCTAGCTTGTAGGTACTATCAATATATGGAATAGTCCCTGATTTGAGATGAATCCACTGTGTGTGTGTGTGTGTGTGTGTGTGTGTGTATACATGTGTTTGTGTGCCCATGTTTGTGTGTACATATATTTGTGTGTGTACATGTGTGCATATAAAGATCTGGTGTCTTATTCTTCAATTGCTCTCCAGTTCTGGCTGGCTTCAAAGTCAGAGATCCTGCCTCTGCTTCCCAGGTGCTGGGATTGAAGGCATGAGCCACCATAGCCAGCTTTGATGATGATGATGATGATGATTTGATTTGATATTTTGGAAGCAAGGTCTCGCTAAATAGCATGTGATGGATGAAACTTGCTATGTTACTAGGCGGGCCTTGAACTCACAGAGATCTGCCTGCCTCTGCCTCCCAAGTACTGGGATTAAAGTCTGCCTTATTTATTTGGTCTTTTTGAAACAGTGTCTCCCTAGCCCTAGGTGGCCTGGAACTCACTATATAGACCAGGGTGACCCTGAACTTACAGAGATTTCCCCACCTCACAAGTGCTGGGATTAAAGGCATGTGTCACCATGGACAGCTTATTTTTTTATTTTTTTATTATTTATTATTATTTTATGTGTATGAATGTACTGTCTGCATGTAGGTTGGTGCACCCGTGTCATGCAATGCTGCAGATGAAGAGGTCAGAAGAGGGCATTAGATTCCCCTGGAACTAGAGTTAAAGATGGTTCTTAGCCGCCATGTGGGTGCTGGGGATTGAATCTCTCCAGCCCTAGCTTATTTATTTTTTATTCTTTTTTTTTTTTGAGACAGGGTCTCTCTGTATCCCTGGCTGGAACTCATTACGTACCCCAGGCTGGCCTCCAACTTGTAGCGATCTTCCTGCTTCAGCCTCCCCTGTGCTGGGGTTACAGGTGTGAGCCAACATTACTGGCAATATCTGGCTTTTCAACCAACAGGGTTCGGGTGTGGGTGATGGGATGGGCCCAGGGACAGGAGGTTGGCCACTGACTTCCCAGCTGGTTAAGGTTTGCTAGTGGCCGTGCCCTTCTGTAGAGGCTTGGATATGATGGCCTCTTGCAGGTCTTGGAATTGTCTGCCATCTCCCTCTCCTCACTGTCTCGGGATGAGGGCGGGGGCAGCTCTCACAGTGCTCAGCACAACTCAGAGTGCCATCCTTTTTTTTTTTTTTTTTTTTTTTTTTTTTTTTTTTGTTGGTCTTTTCGAGACAGGGTCTCCCTGTAGCTCCAGCTGTCCTGGAACTCACTCTGTAGACCAGGCTGGCCTTGAACTCACAAAGATCCACCTGCCTCTGCCTCCCAAGTGCTAGGATTAAAGGCTTGTGCCACCAAGCCCAGCTGGGCACCATCCTTAAGGGTTTCTCAATGGCCTATCTGCTCCGTTGCCAGCACACCCTGATGAAACTCCTTCTAGCCCCTACTCGAATGGGCCCTCCAATGATCTCAGGAACCCTGAATGAGTACACTTATTAATATTAATGCTTATTAATGGCATTTTTTTGGAGATAGGATCTTTATAGCCCCAGCTGGACAGGAACTTGCTATGTAGATCAGGCTGGCCTCGATTTCACAGAGATACACTTGCCTCTGCCTCCTGAGTGCTGGGATTAAGGTCATGTACCACCACCTGGTTTACACCTTTTTTGTTTGTTTGTTTTGATTTTCTTTTTTCTTTTTATTTTTATATTTTGGTCTTTTTGAGACAGGGTCTCCCTGTAGCCCTAGCTGTCCTGGAACTCACTACGTAGACCAGGGTGGCCTTGAACTCACAGAGATCTGCCTGTCTCTGCCTCCCGAGTGCTGAGATTATAGGTGTGTGCTATCACACCACCATGCCTGGCCTTGATTTTCTTTTTATGTAGTGTCTGGAGTGGAGCCCAGAGCTCCCTGCATGCTGGGAAGGACCCTCCCAACTGATTTAGATCCACTCCTCTCCTTTTCCAGTAGTCCCCATTTCAGAAGATGGTACCCTGGGGACTGGTTCCTCAAGCCTCTGTAACCCTGTGCTCTGCTGGTGAGCTACAAGGGAACCTCCAGGGACTACCATAGCCTAGATCTGCTGGGTCCGTTTCAAGTCAGTAGTCAGAACTCAACACAATCCTTCAACATCCTAGCTTGGACATCTGGAGCCAGATAGAACCCTCCTCAGCACGTATGTCTTTCTGGCTTGGTGCCCCTCTACCTACTGTCCCCTGGACAAGACATGGAACTTTCAAAACGAATATCTTGTCTGCCTTGTATTTGGCTCTTGGAGGACTTCCATCGAAATGAGACTGAGGCGTGCAGGCTCCCAAGGCCCTGGCGACTCACTCCTTGTGTCCTTCCATCATTCCTTCTCCTTCGTGATGTCCCAGCCGCAGAGGTTAGCTTGCTTTTCCTCCTCTAGAGCCAGAGGACCCTGCTTCCGGGTCTTTTCATGTGCTGTCTCCTCCTGAGATTCCCTTCCCAGGACCCGGGTTTTCTCTTTCACCTCCCTTAGGTTTCTGCTGACATCATCAGCTCACGGAGGGCTCCTTGCTCAAGCTTCTCTGGCTCTATTGGCTGTCTTGATCCTTCCTCTAGTCTGTTGTGTTTTGAGACAGAATCTCACATAGACCCAGCTGACTTCAAACTCAATAAGAAGCTGAGGAAGACCTTGAACTTCTGATACTATTGCCTCTCCTTCCTAGGTACTGGGATGACAGGCATGTGCTACCATGCTATATTTTTGGTGGTTTGTTTTTGTGGTTCTCTCTCTGTCTCTTTCTCTCTTTCTCTTCTTTTTGTTACGTAATGCTGAGGACCTGCTGCACTCTGCCCACTGAGCTAAATCCTCAGCCCACTTCAATTATAAACTCATTTTATATTATCCCCTGGGCATTTATGGCCCTTAGGGGTGTGCATACTTATGAACTTTATCAGCATTGGATCTATCTGATGGTAGAGGACTTGGCGTTTATTGTGCCCAAGGCTTAAAAAGCTCCCTGGGGGCTGGAGAGATGGCTCAGTGGTTAAGAGCACTGACTGCTCTTGCAGAGGACCCGGGTTTGATTCCCAGCACCCACATGGTGGCTAAGAACTGTCTTTAACTCCAGTTCCAGGAGAATCCGACACCCTCTTCTGACCTCTGAGGCACTGCACAACACGGGTGCACCAACCTACATGCAGACAGTACACTCATACATATAAAAAATGAATAAATAAATAAATAAATAAATGAAACCCAGTTGCTAAAAAAATTTTTTTTTGGTCTTTTTGAGACAGGGTCTCCCTTGTAGCCCCAGGCTGTCCTGAAACTCACTCTGTAGACCAGGCTGCCTCTGCCTCCTAAGTGCTAGGATTAAAGGCGTGCACCACCACGCCTGGCTAAAAATATTTTTTTTAAAGAAAAAAAAAAACAACTCCCTGGCACCTAGGAAACATTTGGTGATTCCCAATGTAGTGATGGGGGCAGAATACAAAGGAATATGTGCTCTTAGCTGGGAAAAATCACCAGCTAAGGAAAAATCCAGAAAGAAAAAACAAAAATACCTGTCCAGGTTCCTGGTTTGGAGCAGGGGGTAGGGCCTGGGAGTCCAGGAGGGATCCCTGTCTGTAGTGGTGTCCCCCAGTGGAAGTGTGGGTGGGCTGGTGTGGGCCTGGGGCACCCTGAGGTATTTAAAAGTGACCAGTACTTTGTGTCTGCAGCTACTCAAGGGAAATAAAGACGTTTGCTTATAAAGAATTTCCATAAACATTTGTGAGGGTGTGTATTAGGAGTAATCTTGGGATGTGCATTAAAGTAAACAGGTTAGCATAAACACGGGAACAGGCCAATGAACAGGAAGAATGAATGGCCCAAGTTTGCCCCTGCCCATGGCCTTAAGGGACAGCATGCAGACTGTAGAAACCCAGGGCTTCAATTCATTTCGAAGGAGACAGAGACAAGGGGAGAACTGAAGACAGCCTCCCAGAACAGAGTTCTGTGTGTGTGTGTGTGTGTGTCTGTGTGTGTGTGTGTGTGTTTCTGTTATGCATGCATACATGTTTGTGTGTGTGGACATGTGGAGGGTACATTCTATCTTACTTTATTTTACTATTTTAAAGACTTTGTTTTGAGACAGGGTCTCACTACATAGCCCTGGCTAATCTGGAACTGGCTATGTAGACCACGCTGGCTTTGAATTCATTGAGATCCGCCTGTTTCTGCCTCCCAAGTAGTTGGATTAAAGCCATGCCCCAGGTGGTGGCTCACGCCTTTAATCCCAGCACTCTGGAGGTAGAAGTAGGCGGATCTCTGTGATTTCAAGGCCAGCCTGCCTGGTCGACAGAGTTAGCTCTAGGACAGCTGGTACTAAAAGGGAGACCCTGCTTCAAAAATACCAAAAAAGGGGCTGGAGAGATGGTCTAGCAGTTAAGAGCGCTGACTGCTCTTTCAGAGGACCTGAGTTCAGTCCCCAGCACCCACATGGCAGCTAAGAACCGTCTTTAACTCCAGTTCCAGGGGAATCCGACACCCTCTTCTGACCTCCACGGCATTGCACGACATGGGTGCACAAACCTACATGCAGACAGTACATTCATACACATACAAGAATAAATAAAAATTAAAAAGAAGGAAAAAACTAAAGCCATCCCCCACCAAGCCCAGTAAGTTATTTATTTATTTATTTGGCTTTCTATTTTGCAGTGTGCTGGGATTGAACAAAGGGCCTTAGACACTCTAGGCAGCCTGGGAGGTAGCTATACCCCAGACTAATTTTTTTTTTAATATATTTTGGGGAGGGTCTTTTTAATTTTTTTTCATTTTCATTTTATTTTTATGTGTCTGCATGTCTGCATGTAGGTTTGTGCACCTGTGTCCTGTAATGCCATGGAGGTCAGAAGAGGGTATCGGATTCCCCTGGAACTGGAGTTAAAGACGGTTCTTAGCTGCCATGTGGGTGCTGGGAATCAAACCCAGGTCCTCTGCAAGAGCAGTCGGCGCTCTTAACCACTGAGCCATCTCTCCAGCCCATAATTTTTAAATTTAATTATATTTGTGTGTACAGTTCCCTGGGGAAGCCAGAAGAGGGTACCGGAAGCCCTGGAGCCGAAGCTGCTACTGGTTGTGAGCTGCTCTGTGGGTGTTGGGGATCAGAACTCAAGTCCTTATGCTTGCATGCCAGGTACTTTGCAGCCGGAGCCATCTCCCAGGGGCAGACTCTTGAACAACCTCAGGAACTCAGCATGGTGTCCTAAACCCATTGCCGTAGGTTCCTGTAGCTACCTGTGTTGAAATACTTAGGAGATGGTAAACCTGGCTTCTGATGGCAGGCCTGTCGTCCCAGCTACTCAGGAGGATTTCAAGCTCAAGGCCTTGCCTGGGCTACAAAGAAAAGGTGAAAACTACAGGCATGGATAATCCCAGGCAATACTTTGCCAGGTGCCAGGCAACTATTATAAAAGTTGCCGCCGGGCGTGGTTGCACACACCTTTAATCCTAGCACTTGGGAGGCAGAGGCAGGAGGATCTTTGTGAGTTCAAGTCCAGCCTGGTCTACAGAGTGAGTTCCAGGACAGCTGGGGCTACAGGGAGACCCTGTCTTGAAAAGACAAAAAAAAAAAAAAAAAGTTGCCAGTCCAAGCCAGGCATGGTGGCACATGCCTTTAATCTTTATGCCTTTAGCCTTTAATCCTTAATCCCAGTTCTGGGAGGCAGAGGCAGGTGGACCTCTGTGAAATCGAGGCCAGTCTGTTCTGGATATTGAGTTCCAGGCCATCTAGGACTATAGGGAGACCCTGTCTCACATGTTGCCAGCCCTGTTGCTGTAATAAAAACACTCTGACAAAAGCAACTTAATTAGCAGTAACCACATCGGGCTTGGTCTCATTTCCTCATCCTATCCGTCAGCGGCTGCTGGGGTGGCCTTGTTATCTGCATCTTCCAGACCAGAATCTAGGAGGGGAGGTGTGAGGACTCTCGCTGTTCACAATGGGGTCTAGCTGGGCTGCTCCCCAAGATGATGTGTATAATTTTGCATCTAATTTTGTATATGTGCAAGTTGAACTCTAATGTCAATATTTGGGAGTAGAGTTCAAGGCCTTGTAAACAGGATTTTACCCCCCTTTGTCTATACTTCCAATCCCATTTCCTCACCCTCCATAAACCTGCTTTGGTATATTTTATTATTTTAGTATATTTTGGGTTTTGGAAATAGGGTCTCACTCCAGTAGCCCACGCTGGCCTGTCACAATGTAGATTGGCTAGCTTCACAGAGATCCATCTGCCTCTGCCTCCCAAGAGCTGGATTAAAGGCATTGGACCATCACACCTGGCTTCATTTTATTTCTTGGCTCCCTTCCATTTAATTTCTAGACTGTGGGAAGTCTTGCAAAATATTAGAGAATGAGTTGGTATTTTTTTTCTTTTCTTTTTTCATTTTCTCTAGTATATGTGTGTAAGAAAGAAGGGCAGGTATGCATGAGCCACAACAGGTATGTGGACATAGGACAAATTTGGGGAGCTAGGTCTGGCCTTTTGCCTTGTTTCTGAGCAGGATCTCCTTGTTTCTGTCCCTGGACTGTGCACTCCAGGCTAGCAGGTACCCAAGATGATGTGTGCCTGTCTCTGCCTCCATCTCTTCTCTGTGAGTAGAAGCGATGGGATTCCAGCTGTGCGCCACCACAGCTGGCTTTTCAGCTTCTGGGAATTGAACTCCACTCCTCAGATTATGAGCCCAGCATTTATACCTACTGAATGATCTCGCTGGTCCTCAAATTTTTATTCTCAGTGAATTTTTTTATTTATTTGTTTACTTTTTCATATTTTGAGACATGGTCTCCCTGTGGCCCCAGCTGGCCTGGAACTCACTATGTAGATCAGGCTGGCCTTGAACTCCTAGAGATCCATCTGCCTGCCTCTGCCTCCCCAGTGCTGGGGATAAAGGTACTGCAACTACATGCGGATGATGAGTTTTATTTATTTATTTTATTTATTTATTAATTTACTTTATTTATTTATTTATGGTATTTTGAGACAGGATCCCTTGTGCCCCAGTTGTCCTGGACATCACTATGTAGACCAGGCTGGTTTTGAACTCCACAGAGAGATCCACATGCCTCTGCCTTCACCTGTTGGAATTATGATGAATTTTTATTTACTAAAATATAAAATATATATACATATATATATATATATATATATATGTATATGTATATATTGGTCTTTTTGAGACAGGGTCTCCCTGTAGCCCCAGCTGTCCTGGAACTCGCTTTGTAGATCAGGCTGGCCTTGAACTCACAAAGATCCACCTGCCTCTGCCTCCCAAGTGCTGGGATTAAAGGCATGTGCCACCACACCGGGCTTCAAATAATTTATATTTTTATTCTATGTATACAAGTGTTATGCCTGCATGTGTGTAAGTGTATCCGTGTCATCCAATGCCCAAGGAGGTCAGAAGAAGGTGTCAGATCCCCTAGAACTGGGAGATAGGGACAGTTGTTATTTGCCATGTGGGTGCTTGGAATTGAACCCCAGTCCTCTGCAAGAACAGTCAGTGCTCGTAACTGCTGTGCCATCTCTTTGGCTCTTGCTGAATTATTTTTAAAACTTTTAGTCAGATCAATAGAAAAAAAAAAGTTCAAAAAAATGGGAAAAAATGTTTTAAAATTAATGTTCTACAGATACTAAAGTTGGGTATGGTGGCACACATACATCTACAGTCCCAGCACTTGGGAGGTAGAGGCAGAAGGATCAGGAGTTCAAGGACACCCTTAGTTCCTTAGTGAGTTTGAGGTCACTTTGGGCAACATGAGACTCTCTCAAACAAACCAAGACAAAACTGTGAGGACCAGGTCAGAAAGAGTTAATCAAAAGGAAAGGGTTAACCATGCAGGAGCAACTCTAGTTGAAGCAAGCCTGGTTCCATGACTACCTTAACCACAAGAATACAGTCCGACCCCGAGTTCCTAGTTCCTACTGCTGCTTGAGGTCAGGATGAACTTTCCTGGCCCTGTAGGAGTGCTTCTCGCCTCCTAAGGAGCCCACTACTCTCCAAGGGGCTTCAAGCTGCTAAACACAACCAATCAGCTTAAAGGTCACCACTGGGCTGGAGAGATGGCCTAGCGGTTACGACCGCTCTTACAGAGGACCCGGGTTCGATCCCCAGCACCCACATGGAGGCTGAGAACCGTCTGAAACTCCAATTCCAGGAGAACTCCAGTTCCAGGGGAATCCGATACCCTCTCTGACCTCCGCGGCGTTGCACGACACGGGTGCACAAACTTGCATGCAGACAGTACATTGATACACATACAGAAAAAAAAAAAATTAAAGGTCACCACTGCTTGCATTGTGTTTCTATAGCCTTGCAACTGTGTTTGTATGATGTCACCTAATTCCTCTAGTTTGTGGTTTTGTTTTGTTTGGGTTTTTTTTTGTCTTTAAAAGCTCTCTCTGGGGCTGGAGCCATGGCCTAGCGGTTAAGAGCGCCAACCGCTCTTGCAGAGGACCCGGGTTCGATCCCCAGCACCCACATGGCAGCCGAGAGCCGTCTGAAGCTCCAATTCCAGGAGAACTCCAGTTCCAGGGGAGTCCGACGTCCTCTTCTGACCTCCGCGGCATTGCACGTAATGGGTGCGCAGACTTGCATGCAGACAATACATTCATACCATACGGAAATAAATAAAATTAAAAAAAAACAAAACAAAACAAAACAAAAGCTCTCTGTAACAGACAGTTGAGCTCGCACCCATCCCTGCGTGGAGTGGGTTCTCTGATGCGTCAGTTTTCTTAATTGGGTTCTTTTCTTAATTGCACCAGCAAATTAAATAAATTTCGTGTTAATCTATGGCCCCTCATTGGTTTCTTTTGTGAGTGTGGCAGTTTGGGTACAACAAAACAACAAAAACAAACAAAAATCCAAAAAATTCTAGGGTATTATGCAGCTGTTTTTAAAAATGCAGGAAAACCAGGCCTTTAATCCCAGTACAGGTGTATCTCTGTGATTTTGAAGTCGCCTTGGTCTATATAGTTAGTGAGTTCCAGGCTAGCATGGACTACATAGTGAAACTCTGTCTCAAAATAATAATTATTGCTTGGTGTGGTAGCATATACCTTTCATTCCAGAGCTAGGGAGATAGAGGCAGGGGAATCTCTGTGAGATTGAGGCCAGCCTGGTCTACACAGCAAGTTCCAGGCCAGCCAGAGAAATGGGGAGATAGTGTTTCAATAATAATAATAATAATAATAATAATAATAAATAATAAGCCGGGCGTGGTGGTGCATGCCTTTAATCCTAGCACTTGGGAGGCAAAGGCAGGTGGATCTTTGTGAGTTCAAGGCCAGCCTGGTCTACAGAGTGAGTTCCAGGACAGCTGGGGCTACAGGGAGACTCTGTCTCGAAAATACAAAAAAGAAATTAATAATAATAATAAAATTAAAAAGAGTTAAAACCAGAGACAGAGTATTTGGGAAGCTTAGCCAGAAGAACTGTAAGTTTAATGCCAGCTTGAACTGAATAGCCAGACCCTGTCTCAAAGAAACAAAATAAACCAAGAACAAAACAAAGTGGGAAGGAAAAAAGTATCTGCTCTTGGAGAGGACCTGGATTTGATTCCCAGCATCCACATGGCAGCTAACAACTGTCCATAACTCCAGTTCCCGGGGATCTGACGCCCTCTTCTGACCTCCGTGGGCATTGAATGACATCAGCACACTCGCATACATGCATACACATAAGATACACATAAAATAAAAATAATAAATAAAAATATAAACAAAAGTATTACAAATTACTTGAAAGGCCTACCAGTGGCAGCAGGATTTCCAGGCTGAGAACTAGGGCTGGCCTCACACAGGTTAAGGCTTTTACCTTCTCTGCATCTGGCTCATTTGATTTAAACAAAAAAAAAATCCATTTTACAACTCGAATATTTTTGATGCGTAGAGAACAATTCAGGAAGTAATTGTCTGCTCAAACATCTAAAACAATCTTCGGGCTCCAGAATCATATTTCTTTTTTTTTTTTTTTTTTTTTTT